>QRDG01000823.1:130029-409704 GCA_012064385.1 Puccinellia tenuiflora
TATTTTGGAAGTTGTTCCTTATGGTTTCTTTTCAGTCTTGCAGTCCGACCTTCACTTGATGTCTAATTGGAGGCTACTAAAAAGCTTGATATTGGTATCTAGAACATCAAGAAGAACATTTGAGCGGAGTTTCCAAATGTCTCTTGACCGTTTTCCTTACCCTTCTTCTATGGCGATAACTCCATTTGGAGGATTTCCACTCCAGAAGTAACCTCTAGCAGGTCGCTGACTGGTGATCTTTCCTTTTCTTTTGTTTGAACTTGTAGTTCTAATCAACTCACACATTGTGTGAATTCGTCAGTCGCGTCAGGCCTCAGACTTTTAATCATGTGGCAAACATGTTGTTATGCCAAAAGGGCTGAAGCCTCAGAACGTGCCCTTCCTTTTTATGGTGCCTTGAATCTCTGTTGTCCATTCATCCTGGTGGTGTGAATGATCTCTGGAAAAGATTATGATAAATCAGGATGAGCCAAAAGATTCTTCCGCCTTCTGTAATCATGCCAAAAAGAGACTACGATTTTGAAGGTCAAAGGTTCCTTTTGCAGCATGATTCAACTTCCTTCTACGGGTCACCCTTCTTCTTTTAAAGAGTGCCTCCTTGTGGTATTAAGGCAATTAAACTCCTCGCTACCTTTGATGTTTCTTTTCTACTCAAGCGTGGAACAATTGCCTACCAAGATTGAACATCTCTTTTCTTCTAGTACCTTGACGTATTCATGTCGTTAGCTCAATGGATGTTATGAAATCTCCTTTCATGAGTTGACCATGGGATACTCGATCTTTTTGAAGATCATCTTTCCAGAGTGTTCCCTCTTTCTTTTATAGCCGATGGATGAAGATCTCGAAGTCATGATGCTACCAACAAATTTCTTCGAAAATATTGTTGAAGACCGATGTAACCCCTTCCTTCTCTTTCTCGCTTTGAATCTCGGGACGAGATTCTTGTAAGGGGGGTAGACTGTAACAACCCATGTTTCTATTATTGTGTAAAATAGTTAATCATGAGCATAGCATGCATTAATTCTTGCATTAAGAAATTTATGCTACTTTAAAATAAAAGGGAAACCCTAAAATGGTTATTTGCCCTCCCTATTTTAAATGTGGTAAAAAGTCCCCAAAAATCTTGCAATAATTTGTGGGGCCTCTTTATATTATTGTGGCCCAACATAAAAAGTTTCATAATTTTTGGAGCTGCTCTAGTAACCTAACTAATTTCCTCAAAACTTAGGGGGTTTTGTGCAAAATGTTTTTTTCTTTCCTTCTTTCTTCTTCCTCCTGGATTTCTGGCCGTGGACAAGCTCCACCGCCGGCCGCGCCACGTCCACCCTGCTGGCCTGCCTGGCCTCCCTGGGGGATAAGGACGCCGTGGGGAGCCCTCCTCCCTCACTTTCCCCTCGCTCGGCCCTCTCTCCTTCTCTTTGTTCTTCCTCCCGGCCAAAACCCTAGCTCCGCCACCGCCGCTGTTCGCCGCCGTTCCAGCCCGTCCTCGACAAATCGACGGCCACCTCGAGGACCGCCTCGAGATCCTCTTCCTCCCCCTCCACTCGCGCCCGCTGGAAAGGTCCCAGCCCGACGAATTGCACCGCCGACCGCCGCCTCCCGCCACCGTGTTCGAGCACGAGCTCGCCGCCGTCCGGCCTCCCCACGTCTCGCCGTTCTCGTCATCGAGCTCCTGGTGAGCCAAGGGTGTTCGCGCACCCCTCCTCTCTCTCTTTCTTCCGTCCTAGGTCGCCGTCCCCGTCGTGCTTCACCTCGGGCCGCCGTCAGGCATGGTTGCCGGCGATGCTCCGGTGACCATATGGTCCAGGCGCCGCCACCCCCAAGTTCCCCTCACTCGCGCGCATGCGATGCACGTAGTCGCGCGTCCCGGAGTGGCCGGAGTCGACCGGACCGTCGCCGGCAGAGCCGCTGCCGCCGTGGCTGACGTCATGCTGACGTCACCGTGGGGCCGGCCTGTCAGATTCTTCTCTTTTAGGAAATAATTTTTGATAAATATTAAATCTATGACATGTGGGTCCAGTCTGTCAGATTTTTATTATTTTCAGAAAATGATTTCAGTAATTAATAAATCTATGACAGGTGGGTCCCCTCTGTCAGAATTTTACCCATTTCAGAAATTCCAGAAAATGTTTAATATTGTAAATTCAATATCTTTATTTCTGTTTATCAGAAAAATATGAATAAAATATCAAATCGTTCAGAAAAATGAGATCTATCTATTTATGTAAAGATCATGCATGATTGAACAACTTTAATTAAGGGTTGTCTAGAATCACTAAAATGCCACTTTATTCAATTATGGAGTTTCTCCGATTATTATTAATTCGGACTCCATTTAAATTGATTATCATGTTTAAGGGTTTAATTCAAATACATGCAACTTGTCATGTCATCATTCTTGTATGCGCATAGCATCGATGCCATGTTGAATGTTTGTTGTCGTTTCTTTCCGGTGCTTCGTTTTTCTCGGGTAGAACGAGTCCGAGTTCGAGAAATTCCGAAGTGAAGATCAGCACCACCAACGACAAATGCACGGATATTGACGACAAATGGCAAATACTTGATCATCAATAATCAAGTCAAGCAGAAGATCCCAACAGCTTTATATTTTCTGTTATCGCTCAATAAGGCAAGCACAACCCTTTCTTCTATCCGATCCCGTATTTTCAAGTATTGTTTCCTGATAAGCATCATAGCGGTTCTAAAGCTTTTGGTCGATAGGTAAAGTCAACCTATCTTGCATGTTCCCCTTGTCGCCTAGTACTGTTATCAATCCTAGCATGATTAGGGTTGCTTGTGTGTCGCCAGAGCCCTATATATGTTCACATGCTTAGCCATGCTTAGTTATGATCTGATCCGTCATGTCGATGTATCAGCAATACGAATGAATCTAGCATGTCAGGATGTCGAGGATTTTATGGTGGACATGTTAATTTGACTAAAAGGCTTGGACAACGAGGCCACGGTGGGATGTGGTGGGTTGTCTTGTTCTTGCCGCCCTAGGACCTCTTGTGCTTATCGCTTGAACCAAGACTAAGAGTACGACACACGCGGGCCCTTGAACCCCGCTCGGCTGTTTCTTGTTTAGGTGTGCCCGTAGGACACGTAGTTTGCCGTGTTCCATTTGCGAGTGTGTGGGAAAATGTTTTGAAGAAAAGATAGGTCGTGTCTGGGGACAAGTGAAGGACGAACTGATCTTGGTCCCCACGCACAGAAATAGGGACCGTCAGGAGATGGCCATCTCTTGTTAATGGCGGAATGGCCCTATTTGGGTTGGCTTATGGGCACATCTAGGCAACCTAAGAGTCGTGGTCAACCACCCTCTGCCGGCACCCTCGGAAGTGTGCTAATCTAGTGGCATTAAGAGTCGGTTGGCACGTGTGGACCAAATTGTACACCCCTGCAGGGATAAATCTATTCGAATAGTCGTGTCCACGGTTAAGGACGACTTGGGTCTTGCTGTTTGATCATAGATGACAACTTGAACATATTCGTAAAACTTGATAACAACGTGTGCGGGTTGCTTCCTCGAGGGAGAGTCGAGGGAGTGACCCTAGTAGAGCAAGTTCAGCTGTTGATGATTCTGGTGGTTTCCAAAGATGATCGAAGGAGATAAAAGTGTTCTCTTATCCCTTTTACAAAACTTCTGAGTAGACGGACTTCTACTTCGCCTCCCTCTATTGAAAAGTTGGCTTTACGCAAAATTAGCCCACAAACAGCTTCTAACTTATGCATTACCGTAACAGGTTATAGTCTTGCTGAGTTCCGTACTCAGGCCTGCCGCTACCTTATTTTTTTACAGAGATGAAGATACCATCGATGGAGATTTATGCGTGGACATCGACGAGTAGTTTGGGGTTCCCAGGTAGCAGCCTGGAATCTGTAGTGTGGGACGTCACCGTTGCTTATTTCTGGCCTCTTAGGCATTTTGTTAATCTTGTTGAATAGCAACATAATTTGCCTTCCGTTGTATGATGTAATGTTGGGTCATGTGACCTCTGCGTGTATTTTGCTATCCTGCTCTAATGAGAGTTATATATTTGCTTCTTGTCGTAGAGTCACTGCCCTGTACCGGTTGTTACAACCTCTCCCGTGCATGGTGCGTGTATGGATATAAAGTGCACGGTTGAGAGGAAAGGTTCTTGGGCTCTTTGTTATGCAGTTTTGGCTATGCCCGTGTTATGGCTTAGCCGAGGGGTTGTGGTGCCGATGATCCATTCTGAGCATGCCTGCCGATGTTTACTCGGCCTGGGAGTGGTAAACCCAGTAACCCTCGGCTACGTAGCATGACCAGTGACACATAGCATTTCTGTATAACTCTGAGGCCGAGTCCGACAGCTTGACAAGGTCCTAGGATTCTTTGTTATGCATTCGTGGTTATGATTAGATGTGGTAGTCTTCCGAGGGGTTTTGTGTGACCGGTGTTCCCGGCACGCCTGTAGTGAAATGCTGCCTGGGATTGGTACCCCAGTAACTCTCGGCTATCAAGTCTAAGAGCACATAACACTTATGTATAACCCTGGATCCGGGGTCGCTACACTCTCCCTCCCCCCAAATATGCAGAAAGTAAAAATAATCTGTGTCTCTATTTTCAATTCATGAATTGTGAGCTTCAATGTCGAGTATTGGTTATGGACCCAAGATATATCTTCGTGGTGTCATGCCATAAAATCAAACATGGTGGCTTCGGCCACCGACCTCCTCGTGTGAGGAATTGGTTCTTATTTGGCGTTTATTTGGTTCTTCTAGACCTATATGTGTCAGTATGTGCTCCTTATGGAAAAGCACTCATAATTGGCGTTTATATTTGCGTCTTGCAATTATTAGTGTAGTACCATATTATGACAGTTTGAAATCTTCACCTAAGCCCCATCTCATCCCTGAACCAATGTTGTCTTTCGCTCATGTCCAGTTTTTGTGTGCCTTTTCTTGGAGTTCTTGCTGGCGGCAGGCCGGAACTTCCGCCCCTAGGGGACGGAATTTCTGAGGGCCAGAAATTTCGGACTTTGGCCCGGAACTTCCCGTCTAAGTGACCGGGCTCCTTTTTAGGAGGGCCGCGGGGTGGAATGGCTCTCCCCGAACAGTTCTTCCACCCCAGCGCCCTCTTCCTTCTCTCTCCTGCCCGGGAGCACCCACCACCGACCGACCTTCACCGAGCCGCCCTCGCCCCAGATTCCGCCGGCTCTTTGCCGGATCTGCATCTCCTTGTCGAGGGGATCGCTCTCCTCCATCTAGTTTTCGCCATGGACGCCGGTAATTTCCTCTATTTTGAATCTAGGACGAATTTGTATTTCGTTTAACCTAGATGATTTAGGAGGAATTGGCTAGTTTCCTTTTCGTAGAAATGCTCCTCTAGGTTAGTTCTTTGTCTCTATAGCAGCAATTTGAAATTGGATGCAAATTTCTCGAATTCAACCGGAATTTCCGTCTGATGCACTGTGCACCGAAACTTCCAGCCCTTCGGTTCCGGAACTTCTGAGGGGTGGAACTTCCGCCTCTTTGGCCGGAACTTCTGGGCTGAACCTGAGAGATTTCATCTATTTTCTTTTTCCTGCTATTTCCTTTTGGCCTCCCGGACATGAGTGCGTATCTGTGCTTTCCTGCCTATCTATTCATCTTCTTGCAGGTGGTTCCTCTCGTCGCCGTCACAAGCGTGCGGCCACTCACACTCCACGCCCTCAGTCTGCTGAGATTGATTCTGATTCTGATCAGGAGACCTTGGCCTCACGCCGTGCACAAATTGATGAACAGAGGAAGAAGAAGAAAGCCATGCAGATCACTCTCAGCGACATGACCAAGAATGAATTCATTGAATGTCGTCGAACTGACTTTTATGCTCAGGCCCATGACTATTCGATTGACAATTGCTTCTGGAGCTATGATCAAGAAATTCTGTTCAAAGAGGTCTATGCAGTGATGTCGAGTAAGAAGAAGGTGTGTCCAATGAAGGCTATTGATTTTTCTCACCTCTAGAAGAAGGCCGACTACTTTGGGACAGCTATTCAGGTTGTGGACTGTTTGGGGCTGCGTCACCTCATGGAGATAGAATGTGACTACAATGTGACTTTGGTTCAGCAGTTCTATGCCACTTTGGTCTTTGATGGTGATTGATACGTCTCCGACGTATCTATAATTTCTTATGATCCATGCTTGTTTTATACCATTTGCTACATGTTTTGTTTACATCTTATAGCATTTTTATGCATTTTTGGAACTAACATATTAACAAGATGCCCCAGTGCCAGTTCCTGTTTTCTGCTATTTTTCCGTTTCAGAAAAGTACTTAAGGAAATTTTCTCAGAATTGGACGGGACAAAAACCCAGGATCTTATAAATTCGTCACGCACAAGGAGTCCAAAGGGGAGCCGAAGACGCACCAGAGGGCGACCACACCCTAGGGTGGCGCAGCCCACCTGTCTGCCGCGCCACCAGGTGGTGTGGCCCCCTCGAGCCTCCACCGATGCCGCCCTTTCGCCTATATAATCCCCCCCGACGAGAAAACCCTAGGTACCCGATCAAAATTCCAGAAAAACATCCGTCGCTGCCGCCGTCGTCAACCCTAGTTCGGGAGGGTTCTGAAGCTCTCCCCGGCACCCTGCCGGAGAGGGGAATCATCGCCGGAGGGCTCTACACCACCATGCCCGCCTCCGGACAGATGTGTGAGTAGTTCATCCTTGGACTACGGGTCCATGCAGTAGCTAGATGGTAGTCTTCTCCTCTTGTGCTATCATGTTTAGATCTTGTGAGCTGCCTATCATGATCAAGATCATCTTATTGTAATGCTACATGTTGTGTTTGCTGGGATCCGATGAATAGAGAAGTACCTTGTGATGTTGATTATTGATATTATCATGTCTATGTTATTTGTGATCTTGCATGCTTTCCGGTACTTGTAATTGACTTGATCAAGTAGTTGCTTGTATCTCCAAGAGGGAGTATTTATGCTAGATAGTGGGTTCGGTCCCTGTGTGCCTTGGCTTGAGTGACAGAAACATATAAGGACGGGGGAGTGCCATTGCTACTAGGGAGTAAACTTTATGCACAGTTCTTAATGCAATTGTCTGTTGCTTGCAACTTAATACTGGAGAGATTTTACGGTATGTTATCTCAAAGGTGGACTATTTAGGCATAGGTGTATGCTTGGAATAGCTATCTATGTATTTTGTCGTATTGCCCAAAGCATCTCATATAGACATCATCATCCTCTGTATTATGCAATGTTCATGCATTGTCATGCATTCTCTATTCTGTCAATTGCCCAGCTGTAATTTGTTACCCAGCATGTGTAGTATTTTATTTATGGAGAAGACACCACTAGTGAACTGTGGACCCCGGTCTATTCTTTTACATCTGCAATTAAATAAACTGCTCTACTGCTTTCATTTACTGCAAACAAGCTTCCTTCCACACATACATTTAATCCTTTGTATTCAGCAAGGCCGGTGAGATTGACAACCTCACTGCTTCATTGGGGCAAAGTAGTTTGATTGTGTTCTGCAGGTTCCACTGTCTCCCCTGCAACAGCTCTTTTTCTGGCGCCATTGCAGTTGTGGACAACCTTCTGAAGCATTCCTCACTCCTACTGGTTCGATAACCTTGGTTTCTAACT
The DNA here is from genome assembly GCA_012064385.1 of Puccinellia tenuiflora. Classification (NCBI taxonomy): domain Eukaryota; kingdom Viridiplantae; phylum Streptophyta; class Magnoliopsida; order Poales; family Poaceae; genus Puccinellia; species Puccinellia tenuiflora. Next base: position 137,639 of record QRDG01000823.1, read on the forward strand.
GAGGGAAAACTTGCTGCTGTGCTCCTCAAACCTTCCTCTTGGGGTGCCCAATGAAGCGTGATTGATTAACACCTCTCGCGCTATCAAGCTCTCTTTCTGGCGCCGTTGCCGGGGAGTTAAGAGTGCTCAGTAAGAAGCTTCTCGAAGTACCAAACTTTTCACTCCTCCGTCAACAACTTTTTCCGGCGCCGTTGCCGGGGAGTAGAGAAGCTTCTGCAAGGGGAGTCTCTCAGTTCCAATCTCTTTACTTTGTTTTAGTCTTGCTTATTATTATTGCTTTGTCTTGTTTTGCTTTCTTATATCAAAAACACACAAAAATTAGTGTAGAATTTATCTTGTTGCTTTCCTATATCAAAAACCCAAAAAAATTAGTTACTTGTTTAATCTTGTTCAATTCGGTTTACCTTGTTTTTATCAAAAATGAGTACTGCTGAAAACACTAAGTTGTGTGACTTCACTAGTACTAATAATGATGATTTCATATGTACTCCTATTGCTCCACCTGCTGCTAAGACAGATTTTTATGAGATCAAACCTGCTTTGTTAAATCTTGTTATGAAAGAGCAATTTTCTGGTGTTGTTATTAATTTGAAAGAGGGCAATATTAGATATCAATTCCCTCTTAAGAAAGGTATGGAACACTTCCCTAGGAAGAGAATGAAGTCACCTTTTGACTCTATTGTTAGAGCAAATTATCGTTTTGATGCTTCTTCTCTTGGAAATACTTGATGTTCACTTTCTGCGCCTAGCTGAAAGGCGTTAAAAAAAAGCGCTTATGGGAGACAACCCATCATTTTATTTTCAGTATATTTTCAGTATATTTTCTTTTATTTGAGTCAATAAGTTTGTTTACTTCTGTATCAACTTCTTTGTATCTTTATTTTCTTGCAATGTTGTGCCAAGTAAGGTCTCTAGTAGAAAGTTTTTGCTATATTTGGATTTCTGCACAGGAAACAGATTTCTGTCTGTCACCGTTAAATTCGTCATTTATTACAGAAGCGACGAAATGCTTTGAGATTTTGTGTGCTGAATCTTCATATATGTATGAAACTTTTTCTAGTTCAGTGATTTTCGATTTGAGCAACTCTAGTGCCTCGAAAAAATTCGTCTTTACAGACTGTTCAGATTTTGACAGATTCTGCCTTTTATTGTGCATTGCTTCTTTTACGATGTTATTTGGATCTTTTTGATTATTTGAGCATCAGTGGCTGTAGCTAATGTTATAATGCATTAAGGTGTGCTTGTGTCACAGTAGAACTTGTGAATTTTTGGTTTATGCACTAACCCTCTAATGAGAATTACTTTGAGTTTGATGTGGTGAAAGTTTTCAAGTAAGCAAAAGGGTCGATATGATGAGATCAAGAAGAGTGAAAAGCCTAAGCTTGGGGATGCCCCGGTGGGTCATCCCCAGCAAATTCAAGAAGACTCAAGCATCTAAGCTTGGGGATGCCCAAGGCATCCCCTTATTCATCGGCAAAACTATCAGGTCATCTCTAGTGATACTATATTTTTATTCCACTACATCTTATGTATTTTGCTTGGAGCGTCTGTTTTTATTTTGAGTGTGTGTTTTAGTTTGCTTAATAAGTTGGATCCTAGCATTCTTGTGTGGGAGAGAGACACGCTCCACTTTTTCATATGAATACTCTTGTGCTTCACTTATATTTGTTGAGTATTCTTAGCTACTGTCTGTTTTCTAGTAAGCTCTCGCTTTTAGCATGTTATCTTGTTTAGAGCTGCTAGTTCTTTGTGTTAAGCTCTCTTGTGTTTCACTCCTATTTGTTAGAGAGTTGTTTTAGTTGCTTGGTTGATGTGTTAGATTGGAAAATGCTATGCTTGTGATAGTGGTATGAAATAGAGAAAAGCTGCATAGTCTTGTAGACCATTGTGTAGATAACTTGCTCCTCTTCAATTGTTTTGAGGTATTAAAACAACTAATGGTTAAAATATGTTGGTTAATGTTATTAAGAGCTGATTAGTGAAGATGTGTTAGTAGAGCGTGGAGCCGTACTTTTCTGAACTAAAAACAACTTAAGTCAATAGTGCTTTAGTGTCGTGATTTCCTCTTAGTTGAAAAGAAGTTTCTAATGGTATAGTTACTGCAACGGTCGGGGAAGCCAACGGGGCACTTGTGTCGCCACCACGATCCCTCTCGGGGTGTCTCTAACCATTTGTGAGACTTTGATACTGTTAGTTGTTTGCAATATACGACATGCTATGTGAGTTTTTGGTTTTTGGCACTTCCACCTCCATATTTTGCTAGCCTCTTCGGTACTTTGCATTGCCCTTTTCACATTGAGATTGGTGCATACTTCGCAAGTACATCCAACCCCGTGGGAGATCTTCATCTTGTTCTCCTACACATAAGCCAACTATCTTCCTCAAAACAGCCACCATATCTACCTATCACAGCATTTCCATAGCTGTTCCGAGATACATTGCCATGCAACATCCATTATTTACATTACATGACTTTATGTCATTTTTACTTCATTACCATATAGTATTGCTTGACCATTTTAGTTAGTGTGATGCGTAGTTTTCCACATGTGTTACATCTTTTCCACACTACGCTCAGTCTTGCATATCCACTATATACCATGTATTAGTCTTTGAGTTTTGAGTACACCAAAAAGTGTGATGATCATCTTGTAAAATAGAGTGTTGCCTCTACCTGTGAGCATATTGAAAAGAGTCCAAAGTGGCCAATCAAAAGAGTCCAAAAGAGACCAATGAGAGAAAAATATAAAAGAGCCACAAAGGCCTCAAAAAGCAAAAAGCAAAAAAGAGAAAAGAAAAAAAAAGAATATAAAATGAGAGAGGGGGCAACACTACTATCCTTTTATTCCACACTTGTGCTAGTAGCACCTACATCATTGTAGTGAGTTTTCATGCTTCATTAGTATAACTATGTGGGGACCAAATGTTATAGAACTTGGCTTGTATATTCCAACGATGAGCCTCCTCAAGTGAGCTCTAGGTCTTCATGAGCAAGCAAGTTGGATGCACCCCCACTAGTTCCATTGGAGAGCTTCCATTCATATAGCTCTATGTGCATCCGTTGCATGGCAATCACTACTCCTCATTCAGTGTCTACTACGGGACTTCCTCTTGTCTTGTGGTTACCTCTTCCACTGTTTGAGCCTTTGTTTTTGGCCTTCCAAACCCCCATTATTATTCTCTTTGCCATAATCTCATGGTGCCAAGCCTTCTTCTTGCTTGTATTAGTTGAGTGGACTACATAACAGTTGATAAGTTAAGTGGATGGATTAAGGACACTTGACTTGAGCTTGGCTATTTCTATTATTAACTGAATTTGATGCTTTGAAGATTGACTGACATTTTGCATTGGAGACACAATTTACTATTCTTCTTTCTAAACCTTATGTATGGTTCCTAGTCTCCAACACGCTGATTCATGAAAAGTTCTAGCTTCTTTTAGCTAGCATTTGTTAATCATTGTTTGCTTAATGTCAACTATAGACAATTGTTTTGGATCACCTTATTCACATCATGTGTTTTTGCATTACTATGTTGATCTAGATTGTGAGTTTGCATGTCTCCTAAGAAATTATTTGTTATCGTTCTACCTACTCGAGGACGAGTAGAACTAAGCTTGGGGATGCTGATACGTCTCCGACGTATCTATAATTTCTTATGATCCATGCTTGTTTCATACCATTTGCTACATGTTTTGTTTACATCTTATAGCATTTTTATGCATTTTTGGAACTAACATATTAACAAGATGCCCCAGTGCCAGTTCCTGTTTTCTGCTATTTTTCCGTTTCAGAAAAGTACTTAAGGAAATATTCTCGGAATTGGACGGGACAAAAACCCAGGATCTTATAATTTCGTCACGCACACGGAGTCCAAAGGGGAGCCGAAGACGCACCAGAGGGCGACCACACCCTAGGGTGGCGCGACCCACCTGTCTGCCGCGCCACCAGGTGGTGTGGCCCCCTCGGGCCTCCACCGACGCCGCCCTTTCGCCTATATAATCCCCCCGACGAGAAAACCCTAGGTACCCGATCAAAATTTCAGAAAAACATCCGTCACCACCGCCGTCGTCAACCCTAGTTCGGGAGGGTTCTGAGCTCTCCCCGGCACCCTGCGGAGAGGGGAATCATCGCCGGAGGGCTCTACACCACCATGCCCGCCTCCGGACAGATGTGTGAGTAGTTCATCCTTGGACTACGGGTCCATGCAGTAGCTAGATGGTAGTCTTCTCCTCTTGTGCTATCATGTTTAGATCTTGTGAGCTGCCTATCATGATCAAGATCATCTTATTGTAATGCTACATGTTGTGTTTGCTGGGATCCGATGAATAGAGAAGTACCTTGTGATGTTCATTATTGATATTATCATGTCTATGCTATTTGTGATCTTGCATGCTTTCCGGTACTTGTAATTGCCTTGATCAAGTAGTTGCTTGTATCTCCAAGAGGGAGTATTTATGCTAGATAGTGGGTTCGGTCCCTGTGTGCCTTGGCTTGAGTGACAGAAACATATAAGGACGGGGGAGTGCCGTTGCTACTAGGGAGTAAACTTTATGCACAGTTCTTCATGCAATTGTTTGTTGCTTGCAACTTAATACTGGAGAGATTTTACGGTATGTTATCTCAAAGGTGGACTATTTAGGCATAGGTGTATGCTTGGAACAACTATCTATGTATTTTGTCGTATTGCCCAAAGCATCTCATATAGACATCATCATCCTCTGTATTATGCAATGTTCATGCATTGTCATGCATTCTCTATTCTGTCAATTGCCCAGCTGTAATTTGTTACCCAGCATGTGTAGTATTTTATTTATGGAGAAGACACCACTAGTGAACTGTGGACCCCGGTCTATTCTTTTACATCTGCAATTAAATCAACTGCTCTTCTGCTTTCATTTACTGCAAACAAGCTTCCTTCCACACATACATTTAATCCTTTGTATTCAGCAAGGCCGGTGAGATTGACAACCTCACTGCTTCGTTGGGGCAAAGTAGTTTGATTGTGTTCTGCAGGTTCCACTGTCTCCCCTGCAACAGCTCTTTTTCTGGCGCCATTGCAGTTGTGGAAACCTTCTGAAGCATTCCTCACTCCTACTGGTTCGATAACCTTGGTTTCTAACTGAGTGAAAACTTGCTGCTGTGCTCCTCAAACCTTCCTCTTGGGGTGCCCAACGAAGCGTGATTGATTAACACCTCTCGCGCTATCAGTGATGTGAACATTGGCATGACTTGGATGTCTGATACTCATAAGCTCACATCCACTTTCAGAGATTTCGCAGGGATTCTTGGTTATCCTTTCACGGGATCTCACCTCAACGATGGGATCACATGCATGTGGTTGGTTCTAAGTATGTGTAATGTCCCGGGGTTTTCCCCAAATTAGTTTTTGTTTGTTTTTGTTTTGCATCATCATGACATCAGCATCATCGCATCGCATATTTTTTACCGCAAAAACTATTTTTATTAAACCCTATTTTATTTTGCAAAAATTGTCACAAAAGTTTTACCGAGACAGTCGTCTCCTTTTTCTAAAATTAATTTGCAAAAGAAAATGTTTTGAGAATTGAGAGAGAGTAGCCCAAAGCTGGCCCACGCCCACCTAACCTCCAAACCCTAGGGTTTTCCCCTGGCAGTTTCCTTTCCCACCCCTACCTCTTGCAGCCACCCTCCTCCTCTTTTCTTTTTTTGCGAACAGGTCCTCCCACCTCCCCTTTTCTTTTTCTTTTCCCCCTCCTCTCTCTTTTCCTCTCTCCCTTTCTTTCTTTTCTTATTTTTCTTTTCTCCTTATCCCTTTCCTCCCAACCCGTGGCCACCCGCACCCGCGCCCTTGCTCCTCTCTCGCCTCCACCTCGTCCCCGACCTGGCTCCACCTCCATCCGCCTCTCCTCCCGGCGCCGCCCGCAGCTGCCTGGCTCCTCTCCCGCGTCCTGCCGCCCGGTGCTGACGCCCTTCGCCCCTCTCCTCAATGCGCCCGCGCGCGCCTCCTTCCCTCCTCGCCCGCCGTCGTCTCTGGCCACCCCCGTGCCTCCGCCCCGTCGACCTCCCCGTCTCCACCTCGCCATGGCCCCCCCACTCCGGCCGCCCTTCACCTCGACCGCTCCCTCCTTCGTCCGGCCTTCCCCGAGCTTGGCAGCCGCCGCCCCGTCGTCTGCCGCGACCCGGCTCCTCCTCGCCTGCAGCCGTGGCCAGCTCCGCCTCCAACCATCACGTGCCTCACGCAGGCCGCTCCCGCCGGCGTCCGCCCCGACCTCTCCTCCTTGTCAAGATCGTCCCCGAGGTCGCCCTATTGCTGCTCCTCGTCGGCCTCCGTCCTCTCGCCCGGAGCTGTGCCTCGTGCGTCCCGTGTGCTGCCTTCATTCCCCGCTGCGGTGCCCGTGCTGCTGCAGCAGCTGCTGCTTGTCGCCGTGTGCACGTCTACGTGTTGTTGTAGTCTGTCCCCGTCCTCTCTCCGTGGCGTGCTCCGTGATCCCGTGTTCCCCGATGGCTCCGTGTCCGACCCCGGTGTTTCCCGATCTCTGTTTCCCGTCGTGAAGACCCGTGTGCACGCCTCCATGTCGTGAAACCGGACGTCCCCATCATGAAGCCGACCCCCGTTCCGTCGTGAAGCCATTTCCCAACGCCAAGGTCTCCGTGGACCGATGAGTTCTCCGTCCGTGAAGACCGGTGCCGTGAAACCCGAAGACCGGTGCCGTGTACCGACAAGTTCGACGACCGGAAGACGATACGACAAGATCTTCCCCGACCCCGGACCCGTCAAGTGCTCCGATGCCGTGAACCCCGAAGACCGAGTACCCCGACACCGTGGAACCCGTCGACCCCGAAGACCGGAATGCCAAGGTCCGCAACCACGACGACCCGAGTACGACTACCTCCACGACGGTGAGTACTTCCACGACATCGACTACAACGACTACTTCCTCTCTGATCCGAAGACAGTGGTCCCGAACCCGAAGATCCCCAGATCTGATGTGTAACCCCAACCCTATCCCTATATACCTATATGCGTATCTTATAAAATCATGCATATAATTAGTTAACATCGCACCTTTATCCATTTAGTCGAACTAAATCCACATACTTTAATTATGGGGTTTGTCCGGTGCATCTATATTATGCACCGATCCCATTTAAAATGCTTTGCCATGTGTTAGGAATAAAATTGGATCACCTTTAATTTGTCATGCATTCATGTCATCTACATGCCGCTTCTTTTGCCATAGTAGTAAAATGCATCTTTTGTGCTTCCAGTGTTCGTTGCTTCTTTGGGAATAGTACGATGAGTTGATGCGAGCAACGACAGGTTCTGCTACCTCTACCGGATTGCAGGCAAGTGATACTCCCTTGTTATCTTTGCTTGTTTTCTGTCTCTTACTCCTCCTATTTTTTGTTCTTTGCTAGCCTTATGTCACGATGCTTGTGTCTCGATCCTATATGCATGTTTACCTTGCAGCCATGATATAGCCACACCCCCACATCCTATTAACCTGTTGTTTGTTTACCTTGTTAGCCTTGCGAGTCCTAGTGCATGCTTAGGTTCTTTGCTCTAGTCCTGTTATCTCTTTATCTAGTCTTGTTTTAATATGATAGCTAGGCTCAACTCACATGTTAATCTTTAATTTCTGTTGCGATGGGAATCTATTATATACTAAAGATACATGATGGGCTCACCAGAAAAAAGATAGACCCTCTAGAAAATCCCACAAAAAAGCAAAACATCTGGCCGTTAATACGTGGATCCGTACAATGATAACCATTGGATCTCTCCGAAAGCCTATTGCCGCGTGGCTAGAAATCTCTCAGATCCTGCTCCTCCTTGACCTTGCTTCTTCGAGAGACGCCGGCCGCCGCCCCGTCAGCCGCCTCCAACCCCAACCCCGTCTCACTTCTTCAGGTACGGCGGGAGCGACTCTTGCTATCAATGGATCGATGGCTTGCCTTCTTGCAATCAGCGCCCAATTTACTTCCTCTGTTGGATTTATTTGATTTTTCTTCTCCCGCTGTCCTCGACGGGCTCTTAGTTGTTGTCGCCGTCCATCTAGGCTTCGTCGGATCTTACCGCATCTGCTCTCTGTGGATCTTGCTGCATCTGCTCTGCCTGCAGGTACCGACCTCAGCTGTATCCCTACCCTACGACACGTCGATCGTGGATTTGTTGGCTGCATACGTACATGCAGTCTGGGAAGCTGATTGTGATCTGTTGCAAGTAATGCTAGCTTCGTGTCATATCCTCTTCAGATTAACCTGAAGTTCGATTTCCATGTATATTCTGGAACTACATCGGGAGAAAAACTTTCCTTTGCACATGGTAAAGCATCAGCCTAGCTAATAGCCACCACGGTCCAAGCTTAGGTGAACACTACAACTTTGACGATGGTAAGGAAACGCCCGGACAAGAGTATGTTTCCTTAACCCCATTCTTTTTAGTAATCAAGCGTCAGATTTATAATATTTATTATTGGTTCACTTGTATTATTTTCTGGACACAGTTGCACTGATCATAACAAAGCGTATATCTTTTGAATATATTGTATATCTGGGCCACATATTATATTTGTTCTCTAATTAAATCTTAAGTTGATCAATGGCTTACTCTGAATGAAAGGGGATTGGCTTACTCTCAATTTTTGCAAGACAATGCCTTTGGGCCGTGGAGCAAAGGGGATTGGAATAAACATTTCTACAAGGTAAGCATGCTTACCGTTGGTTATTAACTGCATATTTTAATTTCTAGAATATGGACTCATGGATGATTAAAGAGATGCAGAACTTGAATGAGAAAGCTGAATAGCTGATTGGAAAACTCGATGGCTTACATGTTTATAGATGCCTACGTCTTTCCTCAACTGAACTAACCGCAATAGAGCTGCTGGCAACAAGACTGCTAACTTAAAATGACATAATTTATTTAAAAATCATTTTTATGTGCTACTGTTGTAATTAAATGTCCAAAAAGATTGGTATCCGTAAAATTCATATGACTTGATCAGCATTACTTCCATAGTCTAGACTCAAGCACTAGATGACTGTGGGCACATCACATTCTAACTTGGTTGGAGATCTAATTTTACCGAGAAGTTGGTATAATCAATTAGATGGCCCATGAGATTTTGTATGCACTGGGTTACTGGAAACAAAATAACTATTGATAAATTTTCACCATATTTGTTTTAGCTGTCAAATAATACCTTTGCATGGTCTGCAACCTTAGGTTTTATCATATTGAGTGTTTTGCCATACAACAGAGTAACCATGTAACTATAAAAGAGAAGGCCAGAACCATCTAAATCTTTTGTCCTGTGAAATAAAATTATGTCAAGAGAACATTTTCACCAGCACATAGTTTTAAGATAATTTTATTCGTTAACAGCATTTGGATTAAGTCTTTTGGTAGGTGCAGTTAAGTTGTATTTCATGGACTGTTTTTTATAACATGTATGACAATTTCTTAGTAGGTCTCATATTCCAGTTTTAAAACTTTGGCATATAGAAATACAACCGGATATTTAGGACTACATATCTTCATGTTACTATTCTCTCCAAACAGAACCGGTCCAGTGTCATTTTTTCTTACGTTGTGTAGCTATAGTCGCCATAGTCTGGTATGTCACATCTATTATATATTAAAAATACATGACGGGCTACTAGAAAAAAGAACAACCCTCTAAAAAATAGCACGAAAAAGCAAAACGTCCAACCGTTTATTTAACAGATAAAAACTCTACATCCGTTAGATTAGATTTAAGTACAAAAATTACTCACCACTACCACTAGAGCAGAATAATTGGTCACCTCTCACGATTAGCGTTTTCTCTCAACATGATGCCACATATGTCCCCGTCCTCGACGACACCACATCCTCTCAAGCTCGGGCATGCTTGTGCATCACGTAAGTAGATTCTGGTATCTCAGTCCACAAGCTATAATTTATTATGTATGCATAATTTAATCTACATGCATCAAGCTAGCTAGCTTCCCATAATCAAATCAGCCAAGCTTTGAGCAGCCGTACGCGTCCGGAGAAGAGCAAATCAGGAATTAGGTCTTGCAAAATGGATTGGTGTGACTTTTCTAGAGCGATCAACCTGACCAGATGCGAGATCAGCATGAGGAGGAACGCAAACTCAGGGAGGCTTTGGGGAGATGAGCAGATCGGCATATCCGGTAGTTGCCTGCCATAAAAAGTAAAACCGGAGAAGATCTTCTATGGCGGCTTACAGATTTGCGATGGATCGATAATAATAGGCCGCCTCTCACGTCTAGCGTTTCTTCTCAACCGGAATGGCAGATGTTCCCGTTGGCCATCCTCGATTACGTGACGTCCGCTCAAGCTAGGGCGGACAATTATTCCGCTGCCTTGCTCTATGCATATGATGCTATGATTATCTATCACGTAAGTAGATTCTACATAGACAAGATATGATTTATTACTTATGCATAATTTAATCTACATACATCAATGAATCTTCATGTAGCTGTGTCGCCATGATCGTGGCATTCGCAGATGTTCACATTAGCTGAAACGACGTGCCCGATTCCAGATGCACATGCTTTCAGGAAGAACGTATATCAAGTCCCAAAGAGGTGAATACATCAGCGTGCTCTAGATCAGTAGCTTTGAAATAAATAGAACAAAGGGGCAGGAGAAGAGATGACAAACGCATGGCACCAGGTGCAAACTAGAGCGGCCAGTTTATGCGCAAGTTCAGTCTCGCTAACCACTCCAAGGGATGCCTTTATCTTCTACAAGCAGGAGGGTTAAATCATCAAATAAAGACATTCATGGTTCAGGTAACATTCATACAACGTAATAATTTTACACTATCAACAAGTAGTACTAACATATTTACAAAATTGTTCATGTCGTTCTTTCGGATGCAAAAAAAAAAACTATGAAGAGAAAATCTGAGTTAGATAGTAACAAGGAATATCATAACCTTTTCAAGATGCTTAAAGGCAACAAATGTGCCATGCAACGAGTTGATTCTGATACTTATCATGGACCTTTAATAGGTACTAGGTCAAATAGAGAGTTAGTCTATGTCGATAACATCTTATTAATACATATATAGGTACTAGGTCAAATAGAGAGTTAGTCTATGTTGATAACATCTTATTAATACCTTTAATAGGTACTAGGTCAAAACAAACAGTGAAGAAACAATCTCAACATAAAATATATATTAGCATAAAAACCCATGTTGCTAAGGCATATTGTGTTTGCAGTCGATTTAAGATTGGACATGCTAAATCTCTATGCTAAATTCTTAATCTAATTGAAGTCAATCCTGAGAAAGAACAAAACATTGTCAGATAGATAAGGAGAATAAACTTCAAGACAAGAAAAAGAGATGGACTTTCAGGATAAATGGAGATTTGCCTGAGCGTACATCTAGGCAACAAGAATAAGCTTCATACCACGATATGTAAACAAATCTAAAAAAAAAATCTTCCTTGTATTACTATCCACTTTCTTTTGGTTACTACATGTAATTCAGTTTCTGGTCATTGCACTAAATAGGTGTTGGGATATTCTGTAAATAACATTATAGCATACATCCGCAATACCACCAATTTATCGATATATTTTAAAATGGATACTTGTGTATAGTGCCTCAAACATCAATAAGGAAGAGTGTTATACATGTTTTTTTTTTTTTTGCAAAGTTGAAATATATCTCACCTCCTGGGATGTGATATAGTAATATGTGATCATAGACAATTTATCGTAGATAGGAGGTTATGGTAAATACCAAAGTTCGGTAACCATTATATCTTAGTTGCGACTTAGAATATTTGGTTAACCTATAGTTAATTTATAAATGATTGTTTCCATAGAAATTTCTTTGATTTGCGTGATCACGGTGTTAGCCTAAAATGCCAACAAACTATTGAAGGATCCATGTATTAATCGTATACTAAGCCTAAATACCGATTCATGGTCCTTTTCTTCTTTCCACTTCCGATCTTGATGGAGGCATCATATCGAGGATCACCTAATTGTTTATGAGAACGAAATCTTTGTTATGGCAATCAAAATTTTGTCCAATGTGTTGTTAAGATTGACCCCGGTGCGTACAATTGACATGTTCTATTCAAGCTTACTTGCAAACCATGGTTTTGGTACTTCACCGTACATGCTGACCTCCTTGACTTGGTGCATATGTTTTGTAGATTGTGCATTAGCCATCCATTGAATGGTGTATAAACAACTTATATTTTTCCTCCTACTTGCATGTTGATCCAACAGGTAAAATCTAATATGATGACTTTGTCTTATTATTTATATGCTAATCTAGAACTAAATAGGCCCCCTATCATGTATATATCCGATAGTGTAAAGCCAAGTTTGTTTAATTTATTTCACTTTTGTAGCATATAAAGTTGATTGCACTATATCTTTTTTTTCTTTGGAAAAATAGATCCATGCGCCCATACACGCGGAAGAACTAAGAGGAGGAAACAACGGGTATTCTGAAAATTTATAGGACTTTTTTGTAGGTCAAATTACATGCTTTCTCTCCCAAACACATGTATCTTTTGGAATTGGCTATTGTATGAATTTTAGATAACTATTACAACGTATAAATTTTCTACGAGCTACCATCATTTAGCTCTTGCACATGCCATATCGGTACATTTGTTTATGTTATGAAAAATATTATGTGTATTATTTGAATATGAAATATACAAAAAAAACTATTATTGCGTTGGTGCTATGTCAATGCAAATTTGAACATAAACATATTGCATTCCAACACATATTCCTTCTGGAATTTCTATGGGATCAACCATGGACGAGCTTGTAGATATGATTGATATTGATGCTCCGTTTACTCAACCTAGCATCTTTAATGTGACTTGGGATATCATGAAGTCTTTTAAAAACTCAATATATTGTGAATTTGAAAGAATATTTAATGACAATAGATTGATCTTATTTCGAGTACGTTGGAAAAGAGCAACCATGCCTCTATTTCAGGATCAACATAAACCATATGAATTATAATATTTAAATCACTGTGCATTCAGGATAAATTTCCCATCTATATTGCACTTATGTATCACACTTCTTTCTATTTTATTGTAAAATAAAATGGGCATATCATATTAAAATAAGGGAAAATAAAAAATTTATATGCCATTAGAAACCACTTTATATCATGGGATATTAAAATAGTCTAAAAATGATCTTTTTACAGATGATATCATTTCCATGAGGTGACCGATTAATTAGAAGACGGACAAGACTGTCAAGGAGATGCATGCACAAGTCAACTTCCCAAAATCTCAACCAATAGAAATAACAATTAACAAAACCACCTATTGATAAAAAAAATCAATATCTTTAGGTTATTTAGTAAAAATGTCTAATCATTAGTATTTTGTCACTTATAACACAACCGTATACAAAATCAGCAAAGTTGTTCCATGAGGAATGTAAATAACAGGATATTCATAAATGGTCGTAGAAAAGCTATGAAGCCGCTCATTAATCCTACCATAGATCTTTCTCTTTGTGTTATAAAAAGTAGGTAAAGCTCACGTTCTCCCTTAGATCGTTTGCTGCGATTAAAGTCATGGAAGATTTCTTGAAGACATAGTCAGCCCGACAAAGACAATACTCTGGAAATTAAAATAGTAACCTTTAGTTTAATAATTTGGACTTAGTAACATGTAGACCAATAAAGAGGATGTGGGTCGTCAAATAAAATTATGAGAAATTGCAACTACGGCCAAATTGCAAATTTAGCAATCAGTATAAGTTAACACCACCTATATTAGAAATCTAAAACTCATCGAACAAGGTCAATTAAAGTAGTCTTTTGAAACATATACCATATTTTTGATAAATTCCAAATAAAAACATTTTCTTAAACTGTTACATCGATATTGCTTAAATGTACATGTCAAAGTTTCATTCGGTTGTGTGGGATTTTTTCCCTTTTACGAAAAAAGAAGTATTATTAGTAATAAAAATAATAATTGTGTACTCTGAGATACACGAATTTTAGTTTCAAAAAGGAAAAAGATGAACGACTTTTAAATATTTGTCCTCCAAGATATAAGACTGAAAAATACCAAACCAAGGTGTTGTCCGCGCATGTGCGCGGGCCACTTTGCTAGTAATTAATAAAGATAAGACACCAGCGGAAGGCCAATCGTGGTGTTTTGTTCTGCTAGTGTTGCCTAGGACCCGAGTTCTTTTCCGCTGATCCAAGACTGAGCGCACTAACCACATGTGGGAGTTCTATGGGCCTCCCCGCAATCTATTGCCGGATCCTCAAACCTGTCTAGGAGCCACAACTTAGTTCAGGTGTTTCCATTTGCGCGCGTACGATGATGATGATGAGCAGGTAAGATGATGATGGTTACGTGGCGACTTACGATAGGGCTTGCGGTACGCTCGTTTATCGTGTGGAAGGAGGGCAATCATATGAGTGTGCCTCCCGACACCGTCCTCGCAATGGTTAGGCCCACCTCGAAGCTTCGGCCGGACTCTCAAGGTGTATCAGACCTAGCTAGGTGGCTCCCTGGACTTGTTTGTAGAGAAGGGGAGTATTGCGTCGAACGCTCCACCGGTACACCTCTAAGCAAGTGTTTCGATGCGTGTGGGTTCATGGGTGCATCCCTGCAGGGTGAAATCTTTCCGAAAAGCCGTGTCCACGGTTATGGACGACTTGGTGAAATGCGCTGGCTAAAAAGATCATAGACAACTTACACCTATTAATTATAATTTGATTAGTAAGATAGATTACTTGAATAATAACCCATAAAATTGATCCACCGTGTGAGTTGCCCTGATTGCTTCCTTATGCGCTCTCTTACCTTGTCTCTTTTAGACGAAAGTTGTAGCGTGTCTCTATAAGTTGTTAGTGCTGCTTGCCGCCGCCTCAATCGCTAACCCTCTTCCCCTGGATTGCAAGCTTTGATATCTTGTGAGTATTACTTGTCAGTACTGTTTATAGTACTGACCCCTTCGGGGCTGCTATTCTAATGCAGCCGACAGGTTTGAAGTCTGACGACGTTAGCTTGGGAATCCCACCGGCTTGGCCTGGGCAGGGATATGGTGCCTTCGTTTATCTTCAGGACTCTTAGTCCACATTTGTATTCTTATCCGTAGCTGGATACTATCTCGCTTCCGTTGTTATTTGGATCTTTGTATTGTATCTTTTGTTCTTGACTCGGTGAGTCGTTGTTGTATATATGTTCTTTTGTGGGTTCCATCGAGAACTGTTGTAATGTTATCACAATTCCACCCGCATAACGTGTGTGTTGCGACGTGCAAGTTATGCTTGGTGGGCGTCCTAGGATCGTTATTATGCGGATTTAGCAGGAACACTCAAATCTGCATAGTACCGATCAGGGGGGCGTTACAGTATGACAAGTCCAAGTTGAGAGAGCTCTATTCTGATGACAGTGGGGTTGGGACTACCACCGGTCTCCTACCTCTTTATGACATTCTCTTGTGTATGTTTCACGAATCTATTGCTCCAAGTGCTGGTAACAATGATGCTATTTCAGGAGGGCTTGTGAACCTACTTCACCATGCTTATGAGGCAGCCACTCAGGGTACTCTCCTCTCCAATGGGAGCCCGGTTGATGTGATGGATTATATATTCCATGAAATGTACGAGGCAATGATCAACAAGAAGGTGCCCCCTTATGCTCCCTATGTGATGAAACTTATCAAGGCCAAGTATCCTCTCTCCGACGATGTGATTGATATTGATGTGGAGCTGAACTGTGAGACCCATGGACGTGTCAAGATGAACAGGAAGCTCGCCCACCTAGCAGCCCCCTCCTTAGCCCGCCGTGCTCGAGGTGGGTATCGTCCTTCTTCTGATGCTCCTGAGGGTTCTTGTGCTGCTGAGAGGCCCCCAAGAAAAGGTCATGGGTCAAGCGTGCACTTGAGAAGATTCTTTGCATGAATGTTGCTCTTCACAAGGAGAATCATGCAGCCTATTGTGAGCAACGTATTATCATCAAGAATCAAGAGAAGATCATGGCTGCCATGAATTTGCCTCCTCCACCGCCTGATGAGGTTGCTCAGCCTCGTGTTGCCTACAAGCACTGGAACAACAAGTATGTGGATTGGGATCATGGAGTGCCTGAGGACGAAGACATTGAGACCGGCAGTGAGGAGGAGGCGGATTCTGAGGCCTCGGCTTCGGAGTGATCTCATTGGGACGTTAGCATCGCTCTTTTCCCCTTTTTGGTGTCTTGATGCCAAAGGGGGAGAAGTAGTTCTTTTAGGTTCTCGAGGGTATTGCATGGGTTGGGCACAAGCTTTTCTCGCCTTTCGTTTCGTTCTTATGAGCTTGTGCCTATGTATCCTTTCTCTTTATCCATTGAACTTTATGTGTGGTGTAAGACATGCAACTTGTGATGATCTACTTCTATGTTTCGATTTTACCTTGTTGTTTTCTTTGGCTAAGCATGCTTATATCTAGGGGGAGCTCAGCTCTAGGGGGAGCTCCTCACCTTTGTGGCTTATTTTATCTTGGTATTTGTGTGTTGTCATCATTCACCAAAAAGGGGTAGATTGAAAGAACATCTCTTAGTTTTGGTGATTTAATGACAACACATTCTACGTGCTAATCATCTCTGTTAAGTGATATGTTCAGGTACATTAGGTGATTAGTCCAGGACGGTGAAAAGATCAAAGATAAGATCAAAGACGGAGAAGAGAAAGGAAATCTACGGTTGTTTCTGCTAAACAGGACCGGATATTCCGGTGGGACCCGAAAGTTCCGCCGGCCGGAAGTTTCGGTCCGGCCACGGAATATCCGGCCTGTGGGAAGATCGACTAAGTCATATTAGGGAAACCTCTCTGGAGGGGTCCCGGAACTTCTGTCAGAAGTTTGCCCCGGATATTTCCGGTGGTACGGAAATTCCGGTCGTGAGGCCGGAAGTTCCGGCCCTGGAACAAATCCGGGAAAATATGGCTAAGTCATATTCGGGAAACCTCTCTGGAGGGGTCCCGGAACTTCTGCCGGAAGTTTGCCCCGGATATTTCTGGTGGGCCGGAATTCCGGTCCGGAGGCCGGAAGTTCCGTCCCCGGAACAAATCTGGGGAAATATGTCTAAGTCTTTTTCGGGTAACCTCTCTGGAGGGGTCCTGAAGATTCTCCCCGGAGATATCCGGCGCCCCGCATATTCCGGCCTAGCCACCGGAAGTTCCGACCCTCCAGCCCGAAGTTCCGGAGTTATGTCCGGAAATATCCGGCCCTCCGTAGTTCCAACGGCCATATTTCTCAAATGGGTATAAATACTCCTTCTCCCACCTCGGGTCAGCAAGCTTTTGGAACTCTCTCTCCTCCATTACAAGCAAAAGCTCAAATCGATAAGATCTCCCAATCCCTCCACTCAAACTTACTCAAACTTGGAGGATTGAAGGAGAAGGCCACGATCTACAAGCTCACCAAAGGGTTTTCCATTTCTCCCTCATTTACTTGAGGGATTCGTGCCTAGGGTTTCCATTGGGAAAACCTAGGTGTTTTGTTGTACTCACTTCGATTGTTATTGTTTCAGTTGTTGTGTTGATTTGGGAGCCCCCGATTAAGTTGTGGTTGTGTGCCCCAAGAACTTTGTAAAGGCTCCGGATTACGCCTTGAAGGATTTCGATAGTGGAAGGTGAGCCGAGCCTTTGTGGCGAGGTTCATCGGAGAATAGGGTGAGGCCTTTGTGGCGTTGAGTAGGCCAGTGGTGGCGAGCTCACACCCCTCCAACGAGACGTACTCCCTTAACAAGGAAGAACTCGGGAATACATCCTTGCCTCCGCGTGGTTCTACTTTCGGTTATCTCTATCCCTTAGTAGCTTTTACTTGTTTCATGTTAATTACCTAGTGTTAGTTGCTTGCTTGTCATATAGGTAAATTCACCGTAGTTGCATATCTAGAGAATTTACCTTTTGTGTCAAGTCTAATTTGAAAAAGAATTAAAATTTGGTGTAGCACCTATTCACCCCCCCCCCCCCTCTAGGTGCCCATACGATCCTTTCACACCGGAGCAAAGCATTAACACACAGTGAATACATGTAATCCTCAAGTTGATACCCTTTCCCTTTGATACCCCAATCTGGCACTTTGTAATCCTCAAGTTGCTACCCTTTCCCTTTGATACCCCAATCTGTCACTTGGGGTCTCCGGTTCCGGACAACAACGGGTGCATACAACTAGTAGATAGGATCCAAAACATCAATTATACTCATGAAAACATAACATGTTCAGATCTGAAATCATGGCACTCGGACCCTAAGTGTCAAGCAATGGGCACAACTAGTTGCAACAATGACGATTAACACAAATAGAGGATACTAGGCATCATTCCCTAACAATCTAGCATCGAATGACATGAGCAATCTTATTCAATCCCTTCCATCCCCTTGCCTACAACGGGGAACTACTCACACATGGATGGGGGAATCATGGATGGTTGATGGAGAGGCGTTGGCGGTGACGATGGCGACGATCTCCACTCTGGCAGGGTGCCGGAACAGCGATTCTAGACCTCGAATTTGGGTTTCGAGGTGGCGGCGGAGCTCCGTGTCGTTTATGGAAAAAGTGGTCGGGGGGTCAAAGTTTTAGGTTAGGGGGACTCTTTATGCGAAAGGAGGGCGAGAGGCGACGCTCCAGGGGCAAGGCGTCCCCTGGCCGCGGCCCATGGCCCACCCGTGGCTGGGGCCCGCCCCTGCTCCTGGGCTGGCCCCTCTGCGAGTCCTGGCTCCGTGGCTTATTTCCTTCAAAAACCTTTTTCTATTTTTTCTGGAATTTTTCGCGAAAGTTTTATTCCTGCACAAAAATAAGACACCAAATGCAAATGTGCTGAAAACAGCGTCAGTCCGTGTTACTTCCAATCAAATCGTGCAAATTAGAGGCAAAATAATAGCAAAAGTGTTTGGAAAAGTAGATACGTTTGACACGTATCAATTGGCTAGAGGGTTATAATAAAGAGAAGAATCATATTTTCTTCCGTCTATGTACTACTCAGGATACTAGGGAGACCGTGAAAAATACTTTGAATATTCGTATTGAAGTCTTCAGCGAAAAGTGCTTGGGTCAGCCTACTATTGTTGGGAGACCGACAAGTGACGCGTTCGCGTATATAATTTATATTGCGTGGAGCAGGATAAATGGTTGCGCGAAGAAAACCTTTCTTACCCCAGAAAGGAGGATTTCATTAAAATTAGTGATCCAAGCCAAACCAACTTATAATATGAGTTGTTTCTTACTCTCTAAAGGATCATGCAAAAAGTTTACATCAATGATGGGAAAATTCCGGTGAAGTAGAAATCTTGATAAGATCCATGCATTGGATGGAAGCAGAAATGACGATCGAGATTGCCCCGTCCTCCTCTTGCACATCTATTGATTGAAGAGAAATGACGGTCTTCAGGGAGATGTTGGTTGACAAACGTTGGATCTCCAACATCAGCGCGCTCAACCATGTGACGCTTTGGAAATATATCAAAGATTAGTGGTTGGCCAGGGGTGTGCAACTCTTGGGTCACCGGATACCCTATTTTGGCGATGAACAACCGACGGGCATTACACCTACAAGTCCTGCTATGACACCCTCTTCCAAGGAGTGATTGGCTCGATATCCTAGAAGAGTAACTGGAAGTCATGAGGCTCTTCCAAGGTGAAATTCTTCATCTTGGTGGCTCCCAAGATTGATGTTAGATGACGAGACTTGCGCGACGTGGGCTACCCATGCTCCGCAGGTGCTTGATCTACGAACAGTCCGAGGAGAACATATCAATGCCTCCTCGCGGATTGCTCCGATGTGTGCACCTTCTAGCATGAGGTCCTCTCTTGTATTTGGTCGGGTGCCCGACAAGCCATTGGTAGAGATGACTTCGTGGGGCGGTAGGAGCGGACCATCTTCCTTACGCCCACCGCCACATGGAAATGAACCTCTCACGTGATCTTGCTCACGACTTGTTGGATCTAGAAAAACCGCGACGTGGTTTCTCCCGCAACGTGCATCGGGACATCATCGGCCTTCTTGGCACAATCAAGGCTAAGACCGGGTTATGGGCGAAAGCGGGGGCAAAGATCTAGCGGCGCTACTTTCGACCGATCCTAGCTCATAGGTTGTAGTGTTGTGGTTATGGGGTGTGGTCCAGCTTTGGACTCGTGCATAACTCTTTTTCTATCAATGACATAAATATTCAGAGTTTTATCAGAAAAAAAACTCCAACTAGATGCTAACATAGGTACTCATTCATGTTCCTTGAGGGCTAGGGCTGGGAGACAGCTGTCTCTCGTTAAACATGTTACTCATGGAGTAACAGATTTCCATGTAAGCTGCCTTCGACATGATTGTAAACCTTCATGATAAATTGATTGTGATTACAGGTACCGATTCACAAAAGAACAAAGACCGGAAATAAATTCGGGAATAAACATGCAATCACATGCGATTAACAGGATTTAATCATGCCGATTAGAATCATGCCAATTTAACCAATCATTTCCCAATAGTTATGGGTTTTTATTGCATGCTTTCTTTTAGGTGACACAAATCCATTGTCGTCTAGCTCGGTTAGGATATCTGGCTTTCACCCAGACGACCCGGGTTCAAATCCCGGCAATGGAATTTTTTTCATTTTTATGAGTTCAGACTTCAGACTACAAATACGGAAAAATGCCTTTCTTGCATCCTCTGCTAATAGTCGGTTGTCAAATTAGTGTCTAATAACAGACTGTCACATATTATGACTTTCGACAGACCCCAGCAGTAGCGAAGATTAGCCCAATGTATTCTACACTTTACAGCCGTAACTCGTTTATATTACTCCAGCATGCATACCAATACCATGTTTGTTTATACTACTGAGACAAAAGCATGCTCAGAAATTATCTGTGCGGCAGTGAATGCAACTGGTACAAGATACAGTTTCTCATGAGCAACACACAGCGAAGCATCTAACAGGTGCATCACTATTTTCTCACAGAACTGAAGACTATTTACCAGCTCTACACAAGTTTTGGGAGGGGCTGAGGCAATCCATTTAGCCGCTGGCAACGATCTCGTGGATCTTGTCACTGACTTCAGGGTCGTCTGACCTGACCGCCAGCTTCATCGCCACTTGCTTGGGCCCGCTTAGTCCAAATGATAACCTGACAAGAACCTTCACGTCCCCGATAAATACGCCAGATAGAAGGCAAACGTGCGATCTTGCATTGCTTGGTACCACCTCAGTGCCCTGTCAAACATGAGTGAACTATTTAGCAAACCTTTTAATCAAAAGTTTTGGGTGCGACTGGTTTGAACCATAGAAAGAAATTTGGCTAAGCCAAAATTTTGGTGAAAGTTTAGCTTGCAAATGATTTGGCAAGTGCCAGCAAGAAAAATAAACTGAGTAGGCAAAGAGGCGTTGAATGACCAAACATGGACAACCATCCAAACAAGGCACCAAGAAACTGCCGAGGATGAGTCCAAACTTGGACAACCATCCTAACAATGTTAGTTTAGAGAAGTGCTAGCTCACCTCGCAGGGTTGCATGCCAAGGATACCAGTGACAGCACTCACGGCCTCAGCCAAGCTCTCTCTAGCACCGAGTCCATACTCATCGACACGCTCACTTTCAGGGTCCATATTTTCCCAGGCATTCCTAAAGTTGGAGACTGCAACCCTCAGCATATAATCAGCTGGAACAATTTCAAGGTCTTCTATCTGGTATTCATCCTCCACACCATCTTCATCAACTTCCCCTGAAGATGTGTCAACCTGACAATGGGAAATAATGTTAACTCAAAGAACGGGAAAAAAATAATGCCTACGCCAGTTGAGGTTACATGTTATTTTCTTGTTTTCGTGGATAACCTATAATCGTTTGAAGTCCAGAACATGACTATATTATATTTCCAATTTCGTTCAGACTATTCCAGTTGTATGAACAGATGAAGCAGATTTGCATGAAAGGGCTGCTTAGTTTGATGACAACATTTGGCATACCAGTGTAGCCAATATTTGCTAAAATTTGATAACTCTTTTAGAGGATGGCAAGGAAGTTTGGTAGCCAACTTTTTGGCTTGCCTAAAAATTGGCATGCCAAATGTTGACATCAAATCAAACAGCCCCAAAAAGTGAAAATTTCCAAAAGGTGAAACCACAATGTTACATATTGATCAAAGAGAAAATTAGTTTTAGATAAAAGATTTTTCATTTGGCGTAGAGATTAAGTCCCAAAGGTAGACCCCAATTCATATTAAATACTAGAATGTTTGAATTAGTGACACCTACATAAATATTAGTCATACCAGAATCCAATAATATGAGGACCATTTTACACTTACCTCTTTAATGGTGAACTTCAGTACATTTGAAAATTTCCCAGTAGCAGGAACATGTTCTGGCTTTTCGAAAGCAACAAAAATTTGACCAGGTGAATCATATGGCAAGCTTTTAAGAAGCTTTGAACAAACTTCTGAAAACTCTTCAGCATATGTGGCATCAACATAGACAGTAACCTGAAAGAAGTAACGGACATTAATCAAATCTTCTACATGAGCTGGCAATTTGTCTCCAATAAAATGCTTAAAGGCCATTGCTTACATCTTCTAGCAGTTGTTCGGGTATAGTGTTAGTGCAGTTGTACTGTAATACAACATGTCTTTCGTATATGTGCTTAACCACGTTAACCGCATATTCAGTCTCTGCCTCTGTCAGCTCCACAGGTTCTGACGACTGGGGAAAAAGAGAGATTTAGCATGTGAACTAGTCCAAAAGCACTTAAAAGTATTTATTCTGCAAACCTTGAAAAGCCTTCCGAACCCAGAGAACTCAGCAATGGACGAGAGCACCTTCTGATAAGTATCAACAGCTGAAACAGGTGCAAGGGCAGGCACACCAGCAGGTGGCTTCTTTCCAGGGGCCTTTTTATCCTGAAGTGGTCGTGACTTAGCTTCTCTTGACACTAAGGAAATATCAAAAGGCTCCTCGGATGGTTCCTGACATGTTCTTCAAGATGTGAGTATAGCTAGCATATGATTCGGTTGAAACATGCAAAATGTAATGCTCACTGTCAACATACATAGGTTCTTAGACTTGCTTCCAAGTTGGCAAGTGGCACATCAAAGGATCCAAATAGAAATTCTTTGACATCCTTCTCAGAGTTACCTACAGCAACTTCACTATTCAGAGTTTCGAGATAAAGTGTAGCACGATCTCGGACCTACAACAGGAAAGACCAATTAATGCTTAATGATTTATTATTGCCCAGATACATCATGCAACAACTGTGTTTTACTGCTACAGGAGAATCCAAGGAGAAGTGATCTGCTAATTAAGTATTGCAAACATAATGGAAAATTGTTCTTTTGTGATTTGCATGTCACAAAAAGGAAATAATTAAAATCAAATGGAAATTCCAAATTTACCTCGTCATCAGTGTCAAACAGGCACCGGCGCAGAAGAACAAATATCCGAGGCTTAAAACAAAAATCATAAATGAGTAAAATATGCAGAAAACAAAGTGTTGTAAGAACGGGAAGAAAGGATGTATGATTTTATCATACCTTCAATTCATCAACTAAGGCACCAAACTTTGCCAATGTACTAACAGCACTAGCACGAACGGTGGAATTTTCCAATATTACACGGTTGTAGATGTAGCGTATGTATTTGCTTGGATCTGATGTTTTTGGCCCTTCATTCCCCAAAAAGTGCAAAATCTGACAATAGGAGAAGAAACTGTTATTAATTATCTAGTTTAAGAGTTGAACTATCAGGATATCTTTTTTTGCAACAACTCCAAATTCTGAAGTTAATCAGAAAATTATCCAACAGCTCCCCTTAACGTCATGGTGAATGAGGAAGTATAACATAAATAATGGTTAAGCAATTGAACACGTTAAACACTTAAGCAACGTTCAGGCCCATATGGTGTATGGCTAATGGCCATATGCACAAATCTAGACAAAATATAGGAATATTCAACATGCGTTCATAGTTTCATCAAATAGAATATACAGTAAACACACTATCCAGGTACATTTCAACGTTATTTAAGTACGGTGGCAAAGAACAGTTGACCTCATCGAGTAAAATCCCTAATATGTACAGAACCTTTCCTAGGCAAACTTCAGTAATTCCAGACATATTGTCTAATCGACCTTAACTCTCACTTAATGTGCTCTACACTATAATGTGTATGTTGCATGGTTCGAAGTGAAACGAACCTTCTAGACTCTTTAGCTGATTTGCTGGAGACATGATGTTCTACATAGCAAGCTTAATTTCGTAACGATGAAACCTTTACAGTTCTAGCTACCAAAATATCACCAATATTGTCCTAGATATCACCAAAGTAATAATTGATAAGGCTTACCATCTACATGTATGGAAGCTATAAACAGACTTATTGTGCACATGCCTTAAACATCACACAACAGCTAGAAAAAGTTAATGAACCATTGCTTAATCAACAATTCAACAGTACTAGCATAACAAATGTAAGTACCTGACTAGAAAGATATGTGAATTCACAGTCTTCGATGAATTCACAGAGATGCAAAAGGCCAATTTCTTTGGCGTCTGGTATCACACTGATCAGAGTAACTATAGAATCAACTATGGCCTTCTTATACTCAAAGCCCCCTTCTTCCCTCAAACTGTTACTCAAAAAGATCATCCTATAGAAGAATCATAGTCAAAATATGGACAATGAATCCAACTTGAAATAGTCAAAGACAAGGCACTACTAAGAGAAATAAATGTTATATGAAGGTATCAACACCCATTAGTTGCTCACATACATCGAACGGTACTTCAGTGGGAACTTCAGGCACAGAGATCTTATAGCTTCAACAACAACTATCTTGAATTCATCTGCTATGTCAGACATGAAACTGGTAATTTGTTTCATGAGGCGATCAACACTTGATTCATTGCCAGTTTTAAGAAGTGTAGTGATTGCCAGGGTTGCTATACTCCTGTTCTGGTCTGACATCAGACTTTCTAGGTCAACATTGCAGTTTGTGACGGCCAAAGGGCGTGTTATAGCAACCTGCAAGACAAAAGGCGTATCAAGATATGGACACAACATACTCTTGATAATAGGATATGAACACATGATGATATTTGTGTACATCAAAGCTTGATCAACATGCATGGATTTACCTTATTGAGTGTACGGACAGCAGCAAACCGAAGCACAGGTTTAGAGGAGCTCAAAAACAATTGTAACACAGTGATCGCTGGTGCTAATTCACGACTTGTGACATCCATCTCTGTTATTTTCCGCGCAGCCTCTAAAATCACCATTTCTGATTTATGTCTGAGACATGATTCCAGATAGTCACTAAATGGGCGATCACCATTTTGTGTGTTCATGCTCTCACGTATTACCTGCCAAATGACAACTCCCATTTTTAGCAATTTACTCATTTTCAACTTTCAAGGTTCCAGTAGAAGTAAATAGGTTACCTGGCTCGTGTAACGAATCAGAAGAACTTGTGCAAGGGGTGAGCGGACTGACCCCTTTGTCAAACTAGAAACCAGCTTGCTAACGGCCAAACGGTCATTCTGTCTGGTCTGCAAATTTGAGAGAAAATTAACTGAACATCAAGTGCTTGAGGTTAACAGCAACTTCTACATGGCATGGCACTACTTTACTCTCTCGTGACAAATGCAGCTCACTAAAACATCTCCATTTTCGTGCGCCACTATACATTTTTGGACATAGTATAATCAAAACGAAACTATAGGTGTAATATGAACAAACCATTTAAAATTTAGTTCAGCAAAAGTCAAAAGCAGCATATATAGAACTGCAGTTAAAGCCACTTCCCTCGAGCTTGTTTATGTAGAAGTTTCCGATATAAAAGTTCATTACTACAGAACTGATATAAATGGTGCTGGCATCAGCTCGTGCACAAGTTAGTGCTCCGTATTTTAACTCCCAAAGTATACTACCCAGTATATGACCTGATCAGACAGTTTACTGCACTGAATCTATAAGCTATCAAGTCAACCTGGATGCAGGGAACGATTCAGGGAACTTAGCACTGAACAAAACTGTTCAGCTGGAACAGGATTAGAATTTAGAAGCCGTGCAGCTCTATATGTTTCCCTTCTATTCTTGAGCAAAATGTATACCTGATGAAGAAGAGCAAGGCCATGAAATTGCACAAGTGCAGCTCTTGATTGCACAGCTTCCTGCACTTCGTTGCTCCATCTTTTCACAATTTCTGGATTTGCCTGTACATTAAGAATATTTTTAAGTATCTGTAAACAAGGTACAGAAATTTGTGTACAGAACTTATTAGTACCTGAAACAGGTGAATACCACTAACAAGAGCAGCACTAGCAACCACAGGATTTCTGTCTACAATAGCTTGCTTCAAGTATCTCTCGATTTGGGTAAGGAGGTTGCCATCAATTATTCTACAAAGAACTCGAATAGCATTGGCACGGTACATATCTGTCTTACTGTTCATATCTTTCATCAATGAGCTTGTGACTATGAAAACCTGTTGGAGACACAAACTCAAATGACTCAGAATGATAGAAATGAAACAAATTAGTGCATCTGAAACAGCATTCACCTCATCTGATGATGGAGAAAGTTCTTTGATCATTAAATAGACCAGCCTCCTAAGACCAGCATCATTGGACTGGAATAACTTAGTCACTGCAAAGAAAACTCCAGTGGCCTCAACCTGCAACAGAACATATCCATCAGGGATAAAACGAGATCAGTGTCAGAATAGCTCTTTTCAAAATGTTACATTGCATTAAAATCGTTATTTAATCTTAAACTTTAACACTTGTAACCGTGGCTTGCATCATTGCCAATTGTGTTAAATCAAAATTAGTTTTCTGCATTCCAGCACAGGTTTTGCATATAAGCCCATGGAGATCTTTACTATCATACCTTCGTGAATGTTTCTCCTTGATTAAGTAAATACAATAGCTTGGTGATGACCTGCAAAATTCCATGACATATATCAAGCAAACGGGCCCATAAGAATAATAGGCACAAATATACAGTTCAATGTATTATCATAAAGGATATTGTAAGCGAAGCTTACCTGTGAGCACCGCCTGGGATCAAGCTGAGGATCATTGAACACCCGCGCCTCCTGCAGAACAGCCCCCTTCTCAATCCCAAAAAATGGCGAGTACTCAACTGCAAAAGCTTCCATGCAGTTAATAAACATGTCATATTGTGAAAGCATTTATGTATACTGACCATGATCTAAGAGCATAAGACATAGAACCCTTTTAATAAAAGATCAAACTCGAACTCAGTGCCAAAAACCACTGCCCATTTTGAGGCCCAATTGTTCAAAAGGAAACTAAGTGTTTCAAAATAATTAAACCAATTTCACACATCCAGACACATTTGATGCAAATAGGGACCCATAGAATCTAACCCAGGCCATCTCAAACCTGCAGTTCACTCATCAATCAAGATTAATCTTGGGCCTTATGACTTATGAGAAACGGGTTCAGAAGATTGGAGCAGTCTCTAAGCCCAACACCAGAAGGATCAGAAGTGCCTCTGTTTAGAAGGTTTAGGCTGGCTTGCTTGCAAAACGCGGCAAAACAATTTGATTGAACCATTATCATCAAGGGAAAATTTCATGAGCTTTAACAGAGATAAAGCTGGAACAGAGGAAATTGTTTTTTCTGCAATAAATAAAACCATATTGCACTCTCAAGATTCACGTAACAAATCAAATTGCTCCAGCCCAAAAAATGTGTACAATGCAAAAAAAAATGTTTTGATTGACCAGCATGGGCTTTTGTGATGGTCACACTGCCTTAGTGAAAAGAGGTAAGGCAATTTTAATCAGTCTATCGCATTCATGTCAGCCCAGAGCGATAACACTAAGTCGGACTTACTTAACACAGTAGACGAGCAACAAATATACGAAAAGAAACACAATCAATCCATTGTTTTCACATCCTGTCAGCTAAAAATGTGTAACAGTGCAAAAAAAAAAACTTGTATTGAACTATTGATTGACCAGCATGGGCTTTTGTGATGGTCACGCTGCCTTAGCAAAAAGAGGTAAGGCAATTTTAATCAGTCTATCGCATTCATGCCAGAAAGGAATACGGCACATCCCAGAGCGATAACACTAAGTCGCACTTACACAGTCCACGCAACGAATATATGAAAAGAAACACAAGCAATCCATTGTTTTCACATCCTGTCAGCTATAAAAATTGTCTGCAGCAGAGATCGCTGGTGTCTTTAAACAGACCAACCAGTAATCAGACATGAGCTCTAGTTGCAACATCAATCAACTGATTCATGCAGGAAACATAGAAACTAATTGTGTAGAAGATGGTATGCTCTCAAGTCAATTAAGACACCACATCTATAACCAGCCCGTGAGAACCTATAACCAAAAGCATGCATATCCAGTCGATCTAACTGGACAGACAAAGAGGTAAGCTGAAGGGAGCGCGTCCACGATAAACGTTTTCGCGCAAGGACAATGGTAAGTGGGCGTAACAGGTTCCGGCCGCTAGGCGTAGCCGGAGTCTCAGCCAATCGCCAGAGGAACACGCTGCTGGCTACTGGGAGGACGAACGAAAAAGTAATGGACGCCATAACCGACGGGCGATGAGGTGCAGTCGGTGCAGATCCACCTAAATCCGAGGTCTCCAGCCCCGATTCCGAACCAAATCCTACCATCAGAGGGTCGTCAAACAAGGCCGCACACCAACAGCAACATCGCGCGCCGGGCACACTTACGAGAGATCCGCGGCGAGATCGCGCCAGATCCGGCATTCCCGTCGGCGGTGGCGTCCCCTCCGGATTGCATCGTAGCCGAGCCAAAAACGGTAGGAGGGAGGGGGGAGATGAGGAGTAGGGTTTAGCGGGGGGGAAGGAAGCTAACTTTCGGAATCGTCGTCGTCCTTCTTCATGTAGGGCTGCGCCATCTCCGGGTCGGTGAGGTCACCGGCGAGCGAGCGAGGCATGCGACGATTGGAGAGCGGAACGGAGTCACTGGCCACACCGTTGCGGTGGTGGTGGGTGGATACTGTGTCCTTGAAGATTCGAAGCTTCTCTCGCCCGGATCCTACGCAAACTCGGCCGTGCGGCGGAGTGGTGGGCGCAGGACGGTGCGGTGGGGGGATCGGGACTACGGACGAGCGTCGAGCTCCGGTTTGTTACGCGCCCTTTTTGCACTTCGGTCCCTCGAGTAGTCGAGTTGGGTCTGCGTGTGCTACGTTGTCAGCAATTGGGACCCAATTCCATTACGATGTGTAATTAGTTCTTGGGGAAAGATCTTCGCATTTTTCCACCAAACAGTGGGTGCAAGATTCACACGGAATTTAAAGTTACAGATCTGTTAACAAACCCTCTACCGTAAGCAAAGCATGAAATACATTAAAATGTCATAGTTGTAAGGTGTTTAATGTAAATTAGATTATTATTATTTTGCCAAAAAGTTCATCGGATTTTTTAATAATCATCACAACCAGTACAAAGTTTTCTAAAAGTAACGACTACAAGCGATTACAAGCACTGGAGGAAGCCGAATACACGCCACCGTGGCTCTCCCTCATCGGAGCCTGACAAAACTTGTCATAGTAGAGCTTACTACATTACACATACGAAAAGTCGTCGTCCTTATAGCAGCAACCGTCACCAAAGATAAGAACGGTAGATCAGAAAAATCAGACTTATAATGTACTAGATTATTGGCTCTATTACAAGTGTGATATTGTTAAATATATGTCATATATGCAATAATAAAATATTATTAATCTATTTTTTAATTTAATAATTAATTATATATTCTATACTATAAATTGTAATATCATCTGAACGAAAAGATTTGAAGGAAACCACTTAAATGTATGGAATTATAAAATGCAAAGCCAGGCTAGTCAAGCATCTGGATGTGTTCATGAATTTTAGATTATCTTGTTCTTCTTATCATAGACATAAAATAAAGTGTAACGAGAATGTCATAAATCTTGAGGGCATGTTGTTAGTGTAACATATCTCCATATATTATCAGTAATTACTATGTGTTCATGTTTATTATACATCCTAAGACCATGAGAGTATCCTTCGGTGGCGGAGCTTGGGCCAAAATCCTGGGGGGGCTAAATGGGTTGGGGGGCGAAAATAGTGAGCTTGGTCAAATTTCAGTGACAAATGGGTCAAAATATCTATAGATATTAGGCTTAATCTTCACGGGCTGGGGGGACGACAGCCCATTTCGCCCCATGAAGCTCCGCCAGTGGTATCCTTAGTAACTGGCTCTGTGCGCTCAATTAATAGGCTACTCCAGAAAAATGATAAAAAATATATCCAAAAGTATGTGAAAATGATAACATAATAGCATGAAATAATAAAGAATTATATATACGTTTGAAATGTATTAACCACCGGTCCACCACCATCGGACGAGGTTGGACGGTGGCAATCTAGCCCATTGCTGCCTGGACGGCAGCTGGCACCACCATGGTGTCAAACAGCTTGGCGCGCCACCGCGCTTGCTATTGTCATCGAGCCTAGACCCGTCACCTCCGCGCAGGCCTAGATGGGTCGCAAGTGAGCCTGAATCTCACGGCAACAGCAGGGGCGCCTTCGCCGCGATGAGGCCTTGACTCATTTGCCGACGTTGTGTCGCGCTCGCCGCCTAAACTCCATAGCCCATGCTTCTCGGTCGAACCCCACACTACCGCTAGAGAAGCTCACCACCGTCGCGCAAAGGGAGAACGCCCCGCTCCGTCGTCACCTCCAAGCTTTGCCCAATGGTGACCCTGACGGAAGGGAGCAAGAGGATGTCGCACACGCTGCTGGGGTTTCTGCCACCCGAACTGCCTAGGTTAGGCGATGCAGGGCAACGGTCATTTTTTCAAGAATATCTGTTTAGCTCCAAAAAGTGACGACTTAACAATAGTTCTTGTCTAGACTTTCCTCCCAAATCTATTTCCACTTCAAATGTGACCGAAGAGCTACACATATACTCCATGTGAGTACATAGACACATCAATTTACACGATTATACAACACCGGTTTAGAAGCATTTGAAGCAGTTACATCAAACATACCGCTTGTTCACCTCATGTACACATCAACCGATCCCCGTACGTTGAATGTCCATCGTACATCACAAATTTATCCGGTGAAGAGCTCTTGGAAGGATTGATTGACTAGTGATGCCGTCGTGTTGCGTCCCCCGACTCCCCCGTCCCACTGTACTCGTTGGTGTACTCCCCGCTACTCTCAAACGCGACCTGCCTCAACCTGTTGATGTTGGCCGCGTAGTTGCCGGATTCGTCGGAGCTGTAGATCATGCTTTGCCCAGGCTTCACCCCTTCGTTCAGGTCGTCCAGCGACATGTCGCCCTCCAGAGCGCGGACGATCTGTTATACAGAGAAACAGTACAAGAATCACAGTCAAAATTTGGGAAATTGATGCATAGCATCGGAATATGCTGTGTTTGCTCTCGATTTCTCACCTGTTTCATCTTGGGGCGGCGCTTGGCGGAGTGTCGAACTGCGGCGGCGGCGCTGGCCGCCATGCGCTCCATCTCCTGCCGGTCGTACTTGTTCTCCAGCCGCGGGTCGACCACCTCGTCGAATCTGCCGCCCTCGGATAGCGCGCTCGCCAAGAGCGGCCTCGCCTGTCGTCGACGCGACCAAAGCCAACCGCCGGCGCGTCAGAAACGAAGCAACCTAGCTAGATGCATATGGTTTCGGAGACGGAAAGAGAGCAGTGTGGCTAACCCAATCGACCAAGCTATCCTCCATGTAGTTGGTGGGGTCGACGGGCCGCCGGCCGGTGATGAGCTCGAGCATCATGACGCCGAAGGAGAAGACGTCCGATTTGTCCGTGAGCTTGCCGCTGGAGGCGTACTCCGGGGCCAGATACCTGCACTCGCCAGCAGCAGAAAAGATGAGCTAGTAAATTCTTGCTTCGTTTCGCGCACGCATGCCAAATTAAGTTTGAGGTGTGTTGACTTGATATACGCGTGCAACTCACCCGAAGGTTCCCATGACGCGCGTGGAGACGTGCGTGTTGTTATCCGTGGTTAACTTGGCCAGCCCAAAATCCGCAACCTGTGAACACTCAGCAGAGTTTTTACTCCAAGCTTACAAATCTCTCTCCTGCACTGTCAATTCAGTTCAGTTAAGCTTATGATGTGCACGCATACAGATTAGATTACCTTAGCCTCAAAATTTTCGTCCAGGAGAATGTTAGCCGCCTTGATGTCACGGTGGATGATCCTTGGATGACCTTAAGAACACGGTCAAATCATCGTCAGGCCTAACATACAGGAAACACCACCGATCTATCGATGGCGCCAAAGAACAGAAGAAACTTACAATCTTCGTGCAGGTAAGCCAGGCCCTTGGCGGAGCCCAGCGCGATGGCGAGCCTCGTCGGCCAGTCCATCACCGGCACGTCCTTCCCTGCACCCACCATGCATGTGCGTCAGAATTCAGAGCTGTTTCTAATTCTAACGCCCGTGTAGCAGTGAGCGAGTGACCGACCGTGAAGGTGGCGCTCGAGGGTGTCGTTGGGGACGAACTCGTAGACGAGCAGGCGCTGCGACGACCCGGCGATGCAGTAGCCGACGAGGGAGACGAGGTGGCGGTGGTGGACGCGGCTGATGATCTCCACCTCCGCCTGGAACTCGCGCTCGCCCTGCCCGCTCCCGGCCTTGAGCTGCTTCACCGCCACCTCCTTGCCGCTCCCCGCCAGCACGCCCTTGTACACGTACCCGAACCCGCCCTGCCCCAGCAGGTTCGCCTTCGAGAACCCGCCCGTCGCCGACGCCAGCTCCTCGTACGTGAACGAGCTCTGCGACCCGAACCCCAGCGACATGGCGGGGGACGGCGGCGGCATCGGACCCGTCCCGTGCGACCCGCTCATCATCATCTCCTCGCTCAGCGGGCCCTGGCCCGGCCCGTACTGCGAGTGCTGCTGCTGCTGCCACCCCCCGCCGCCGCCGTGCCCGTCCATGGGGCCGCTGCCCTGCTGCCACTTCGGCATGCTGTTCGCGTAGAACACGTTCCCTGCACGCCGCCATGCTAGCTAATTACATCGATCTCTGCAAATAATCTAATCTCATTGATGATTGAAACAAGGTTGGATGGATATGTGGTACCGTGTTGGTCGGTGTAGTAGGGCATGTGCATCTGCGGGCGCCGCTTCTTCTTCCTCCTGGCGCAGCACACGCACGCCGCGATGCACAGCAGCAGGGCGAAGGCCGTGACCCCGATCACCACGCCCACGACGACGGCCGCCACAGGCGCCGAATCGTCCTGTTTGTTTCCGCTCTTGCCACGGCCGCTCGAACCGCCCCCACCCTTGGAACCCCCGCTCTCCGGCGCGCCACTGCGCTTCGGAGCCTGCGGGGACGGGACGGCATTTGATCCTGGCGGCGAGACCTGCAACGGGGGCGACCCGCCGGCATCTGCTGCTGGAGCCGGCGGCGGTGACAGCGTCGGCGAGGGCGGCGACGTTGCAGAGCCGGAGGACTGCGGCGGCGGGGCCGACTGTGTGGACGAGTCCGTACTGGAGGGAGGCGGCGATGATGGCGGGGACGAGGTGGATGATCCCGATGACGATCCACCTGAGCTATCGGAATCTCCCGATGACGACGACGACGACGAACCCAGTCCGCCAAACAGGCCTAGGGGGCCGTGGTTTAGGGGGCCGTTGTCTAGCGGCGAGGCGTCCATTGTTGATAGCTAGGATGCCTCGTTTAGCGGTCCACGCGGCTCGCCAGGATGGAGCTTAATTTTCGCCCGTGAAGACGATCACTCCACCCTCTAGAAGATGCTCTGGGTTGGAATGGCGCTCCTCGTCGCCATCGCCCTCCCGGTAATGAACCCCTGGAGCCATGTTGGAAGAAAATATATCAATTGTGACGCGTTGCCATGGAGAGGTGGGTTAGAGATTCAAGAAATCGGTTGTGCAACAAGCAAAAAACCCGATCAAATCCTCTATCTAGCTCTAATTCACCTCACGTTTGAGAATGACCGATCCAAGATCATAGTAGTAAGCAAATGAAAAACAAGATCTCATGCTCGAAGATGGTGGCAAAAACATATTATGCTTTGTGCCGTTGAATTTCGACGTGAATATGAATGAATATACAGAGGACCAAGCCAACCAAAGATGTTGAGACGTGAAGAGATCGAAGCATCCATGATGTAATACCTTCCTTTTTCCCCCGTTCTTTCGCAAAAGAAGAAGAAGAGAAGGGGTTGAAACAGAATTGGAGAGACGGGGAAAGGGAAGTAGGCTTCGGAGGCGCAGGTTTCGTCACATTGTCCAACCTCCACCACACCGCCTAGCCATTGCTCTCCTTCCATTTTTCCATTTTTAGCTTCAGGGCAAAACGGGGGGTTGAAAGCCTTTGGACCAAAGCTTTCGCTAACCGCATTACTTACTGCTCGTGATGCTCGTGTTTCTGGGAGCCTCATGCACATTAACCATGACACTCCAATCTCCACGCGAACCACAATTTCTCCCCTTTCACTAGTTCGCGAGAAAAAGCCTTGCTAGTTGCTAATCTGTAGACCGGCCAGCCAACCTTGTCAACCCCCTTCATAACTTGCCGATAAAATAGAAGTTCCATCCGGGGATGATATTTTTTGGATACTTCCTTTTGGAGTTTGCCTTGGGTTCAACTAGTTGAATTTTGGCGTGGCTTGGTGATTTTTTTGTACAATATTTTTTTTTTCGGTAAAATGTTAGCTAAAATTGAAGTGTTCGAACATGTTTTTATTTTGGTATGAATAGATAGCAATTTTTTTGTGAGCTTTTTTGATATATTGTGTAGGATCTTTTGATAGCCAAAATTGAAGTGTTCGGCAAAATGTTAGCCAAAATCGAAGTGTTTGCCACGCTTGGTTAGATTTTTTGTCCTTTTTTGTTTTTATTCGGCCAAATGTTTGCTAAACTTGAATGTCTAAACATGTTTTTATTTTGGTACGAATAGTTAGCATTTTTTCGTGGGCATTTTTTGATATATTTTGTGGAATATGTTTGGTGGTGCCAAATGTTCAATCATATTTGTAATTTTGACGTCATTATTTAATTGAAATTAGAAAAATTATTTTGAATTTGATTCCACATCTGGGGAAAGTTTGTTCGTATGAGGTCGAAATATTGGGCAAATTGTAATGTGAAGAAATATTTGTATTTTGCTATATGTGCATAGAGTTTTCCTTTTAGTATTTTCGATATATTTTATTGAACATCGGAATATTTGCCCAAATGTAGACCAAACTGGAATTTGGAAATATATATTTTTTATTTTTGGTATGAGTAGGTAGCATTTTTTGTGAGCATTTTTCAATATTTTTGTGCAATATTCAAATATTTGGTATATTGAAATGTTAGAGCATGGTTGTATTTCAGCGTCAATATTTAATTGAATTTAGAGGAAATGCATTTGAATTACCTCTGAATGGTGACAAAATTTGAGTATTCAGAATTAAAATTTTAATTGAGATCAGGAGAATTGCATTTGATTTGTCTCTAAATGGTGAGAAAATTTGAGTACTCAACCAAATTTTTTTTTCTTTACCATAAGTAGTTTGTATGTAGTTTTACATGGCATAATTCTCAAGGGGTTAACTAATTCACCATGCGCGCACCTTTTTTCAACCAGAGACCGGCTAGGGTAGTGACAGAACATGAGAACATATCAAGTTTCATTCAGCCAAAACCTAGCTATGGGGTGCCTGCATGCATGCAGTGGGTGCTTTGCACACACATTCCTATCCTTTTTTGATGTAATTTGTCGAGCTGGTTAGTTATCTCTATGGTCCCTGCGATTGATAGGCAACCAGAGTTTTGCATGTGCCTTAACCTGGCTGGGCTGTCTTGTTGCCACAGTGGGAGGAACAAATTTGTATTTTGTCGAAATGTTAATCTAATTAAGTTTTTTTAATTGTGAGTACATAATTAGATAGAATTAAGCTATATTGCTTTTAAATATAGCATGGTTCTGTATAAATATTATATGCTTCCGTTTTGGCATAATTTTCTTATTTACCACTACATTTAGAGGGAATATATCATGGTTATGTCTAAATATTTTGTTTGTATTTCGCCGTAATTATTTAATTTAGATCGTTAGTCAGAGGAGATATACTGTATTAGCAACTATTAAATTCAATCCATCTTTGGAGGAAAAGAATTTGAGATTTCCTGAAATGTGCATGTAATAAAGCACTATTTATATTTAGTCCACCACAATTAGAGGGAATATATCATGGTTATGTCTAAATATTATGTTTGTACTTCGCCGTAAATATGTAATTTAGATCGTTGGTCAGAGGAGATATTCTGCATTAGCAACTATTAAATTCAATCCATCTTTGGAGGAAAAGAATTTGAGATTTCCTAGAAATTTGCATGTAATAAAGCATTATTTAAATTTAATTTCATATATAAGGAGAGTTAAGTTCAATTTGATTATTTCGTAAAATTGATTTGCATAATTGGAGCGAGTTTAGTTATATTATTTGTAAATGTTAATGTAGTCGGTTTGATATAATGTGTTTGTGTCTTGTCTTATATATGTAATTTAACTCAACAATTAGAGGGAATACATTGTTCGAGCATTTTTTTTAATTCAATTTAAACTCAATCCATAATTTGAGGAAGTGAACTTGCATTTTCTTCAAATAATCATGCATCTAAGGAAACATTTTTTGTTGTTGTTGTGTAACTACAGAATTGGAGGAATCTAAGTTATATCCTTTCCAAATATGTTAGCTAAATTGAAATGGTGAAGAATGGTTCCATTTTGCCATAATTTTCTTATTTAGCACCATAATAAGAGGGAATATATTATGGTTGTGTGGAAATGTTGGCTATTTTTTAGCATTTATTTAATTTATATGCATAATTGGAGAGAGTTAAGTTAAATTACCTGTAAATATTAATCTATTTCAAATGATGCAATAAGTTAGTTTTGTTGCTTTATAAATTTAATGTAACTCCATATTCGGAGGAAATACATTACGTGAGTGTGTAAGTTTATGATTTTGTAGCATGTAGTAGTTTTCTGAAATTGTCTAAATATCGTTAAATAGCATCTATGAAATGTTTTAAGTTATGCAAAGCATTTTTTTAAATGTTGTTTTTCTGATTCAATTATATTTATTTGGAAAATAAGATCTAAAATAATTTAGAAAAGGTTCGAAGGCATATGGAATGACTATTTTGATGTTTACATTTCTTTTTTTTTTAGATTTTTTTTTAACTTTGTGTTTCGGTTTAGTTATATTTATTTAGAAATTAAGGTTTTAAATAATTTTGAGAAGGTCCCGTAGCATTTGAAATGGCTATTTTGATTTTTTAGATTTTTTTTTTGAATTTGGTCAGCATTTGCTTGGGCATGTATTTCAAAAGTTTCTAAAGTTTCTAAAAATAGAAAAGCAGGGAAAAAGAAAGAACAAAAAAAAAGAGGGCTGACGCAGGCGGCCAGCAAGCAGGCTGGCCCAACAACCGGTCCAGTGCCAGCCCAGGCCCACCGTGGCGACGTCAGGATGACGTCACCCACTGGCGGAGCTGGCGCGGCGGCGACGCGGACGCCGGCGGCGAAGCACGGCAAGCCAGGACGCGTGCGTGGGTGCGTTGGATGCGCGCGGAGACGGGGCGTCCGGATTTAGTGGCGCCGCCGCCTGTAGGTCGCCGGAGCGGCGGATGTGGCGTGTGGACGCGGCGGCGGGCCGCGAGCGCGTCCGCGTGGATTCCGGCGAGGTCGCGACGTCTCGGGACGCGAAAGTCCGCGAAGAGGCAGAGGCGAGGACGGCGGAGCCCGCCGTGTCTGTCGATCTGGACGGGGAGGGCCGGCGCGTCGGGGGCGCGGCGCGGCGGCGCCGCTAATTCCGGCGTCGCGCGTGAGGAGAGAGAGGGAAAGGGGAGGTATGTGGACGGTTTCGCTGAAAGCACCCTGACTTTTCCACAATTTATGAATAGGTCCGCTGCTTCGTATAATCGTGGACCGCGGAGCACGCGCTGGATTTGTGAGGGGCCTTTTTGCAATTGTATCGCGGAGATGCTTATATGCTCGTCAGATTGAAATTGGGTGGCGCGGATCGCGTTACTGTAGTAGCATGCTACAGTAACTAATGTTCCTAGCTACAGTCGCCGAGCGCTGAGAGGCCGAGAAAGATTATGTCTTTCATATAGTTAGTAGATGTAGTTCGGCATGCTCCTTGTTGGCCGGAATGCTCATTAAACTATGCAAACGAGAGTTCAGACAAAACACACATGCACACGAAAATGACTGCAATGAGGAAGCAGATGATGTTTTACTTTTTTTTTTTCTGTAATGATGTTTTACTCGTAACTCCATTTTATCTTATTTTAAGAACGTTACAATACATCTTTCCTTGTTTGGTGTAGCACGATGGTATTAGCGGATTGATTGCAGTAGAACTAATCCTTGGATCCTACTAACAGAAGACCTATTACGTACACTATTTTGACTCATGGATAAATGCTTGCACGGATTGGATGATGCGCACTCCTTTCATCTGGAACAAGAAACTGTGAAGCCCGCATTGATATGTGTAATTTTTTTATCTTAGGAAATCCTGATGATGGCCAAAGAAAAAGCAGTTCAAGGTCTAACGTTTCTCACGGCGAATGATGTAGATCATCATCTTCAGTGGCTCCTCGTTCTATGTCAGCTTGAAGATACAGAGGCACTGCCAGTGCCAGACAGCAAGCTCAGAAGCTCCCTCTTGGAAACTGTAGACTCCATGCTCTTCATGTTGCCATATCTTTTGACTTTTGGATCACATTGTGTTGAGTTTAGAGAAGAGGAGAGATCGGGTTGCGGCGGTTGCCCCAAGATAAGGAAAGGACATGTAAAAAAAAAAAAGGAAAAGAGCAAAGCCTGCCACAAACTCATCGAAAAAAATGGCCCATGGATCTGGCTCGAATGAGGCCGTGGTTTTCCATACAGCTATACTTTCGCTGTCACGGCCCACAAAATCCTCGAGCCTCTACTCTACTTCCACAGGGGAATTTGATTGTTTTGCCCTGCTTTACTTGGTTACTATACAATTTACGCTCTTTTACTTTGTCCTCACTTTTTTTGCCCCGTACTAGTAAACGTGCACGTGTAATACACGTTTAATAATAGTGAATACAATATTAATAACTCACATAACCAATGATTTTAATTATTAAAGTGAATAAAAAAATATAACAGAATCCATATGTCGACATGATAAATGAAACAACAATATTAATTAATCAATCGAAGTAAAACAAACTTGTATCTATTAATTATTAAAAGAAAATAACAACCAGAGAAAATAAAACTTTGTTCCACACATATGATGACTTAATAGAAAACTCAGTGCTAAAAATGGAGATCGACCACTCTACTTTCTATTTATTTGAGTATTATTTTCGACTTGCGTAGCTAATCTTGCAGATCCATCGTTGCTCTCTTCGTACCCTTGATCAGGTAACCAAACAAATGTTTCACCGAGGAAGTCTTCGATGGGGGTTCTTCGGTAGGGTCGACGTCGCCCTCGTACATGTCTCTCCTTAATAACACCAACCTTTTGACATGCTCTCGTATCGACATGTCAACATGTACACAGACCTTGACATCTAAGTCATAAGAAAAAAAAACATGAGCGATATAACATAAAAACAAATCAGAAAATAATATATATATATATATTTGATTCTTCACCTTGTGGAAGATAATACTGATGGGATGTTGAGTATGTCACAAATGTCAGAATAGTGTGATCCGCGCTATCGAGGGACCCTGCAAAATCATCCTAAATTTAATATATATGCATTTAATATTTAGATAGATAAATAAGAAATAAGTCTTACTTGATGCATGATCAACTTAAATATTATGGGCCATGAGAATAGTATTATTTGAATCGGCTAACAATAATTGGCTACAAAATCAGGTACTTGATTGTTGTTGGGG
This sequence comes from Puccinellia tenuiflora, assembly GCA_012064385.1. Classification (NCBI taxonomy): domain Eukaryota; kingdom Viridiplantae; phylum Streptophyta; class Magnoliopsida; order Poales; family Poaceae; genus Puccinellia; species Puccinellia tenuiflora. The sequence goes on from QRDG01000823.1 coordinate 177,571, forward strand.
CATTCTCAGCTTCTTCTGAACATGCATGCGCAAAGGCATAATGAGTGTTCAAGAAAAGGAGAACAGTTTATCGCTATTTTTTGTATTTTGACATCTAGAACTAAGGATTTAAGGCTGAGAAGCGTGTGTTCATGATGCTGCCATCAATCTTCTCTGATCCATAATTCACCAGCTATATGTGATATTTTCTACTCCCTCCGATCCATAAAAGGTCGCCCACTTAGTACAAAGTTTGTACTAACTTAGTATAAAATGAGTGACACTTTTTATGGATCGGAGGGAGTACAATCTTAAAGGATACACATATTATGCAGAATTATTTGCTTGCATCTCTCAATATGATTATTTATTGAACTGGGAAATACCTACGCCTTCCTAACGTTGTTGAAATCGCAGCTTCAGAGAAACCTCCGCCACTTGTCACCAGTAACCACGACTGTGTTGTTCGTGGTGAAAGGATTTTCATGGAATTGCCATTGGCTATATGCGTGTCTTAAAATAAAATATGGACACTTCGGCCTAGCAATCTCAGCAATGACCTCTGTTGTCAGCGGCTTTGTCCAATAAAAACACTTGGATCTCACATTTTATGGGAAGAGTGGAACTGGTTATTTAGGGTTTAGGGCATTACACAATTAGTAAAGCATATTTTTCAGACGAAAAAAATCTAACTTTCTATTCTCTTCTTTTATCCTGCAGGTGTTACCTCATTTCAATACTCAATCAATCACAAAGGAAACTAATATCACATCCATCTAACTTGTTTAAAACCATCAATATAGGGAAGCAGAGGTAGGAACAATAATGGTCTTATATATCTCCCATTCTCTGCTTATAGCTGGAACCCAATCCAATAACTTGGTTACACAAAGCTTTATTAAAGTGCTGAATCAACTCAAAGGGCAAAAAATGGCTAATGAATGACCTGCAAATGTGGCGGATGTGTAGCTACAGACCCAATTAGCTGATCCACTCAAATTTCCTCTTTCTCTAAGCTCAATAAAACCAAGCCGTGCATAGCCAATCTTTCCATGGGCTGTAGCATCTGTAAACAAAACAAGTCATCTTCAACCGGTAGGGATCTGCATAAGTTCTCTTTCCCATCAGTAATGGATCATGTGAGTTAGCTTGATTTACTGAATGGACAATAATGTTTAATACCAAGAGAACAATCCTTTAGAACCAAGCTTAAGAGTCCCTAATGTGCAGGCCAAAATGTGCTCACGCATCAACATTAAGTTTGGTCGAGCTCCGGCATGAATATGCATCAGTCGGCATGGTAGTGAAGATCAAACAAAATGCCAAATAGCAAGAAAAATAACAGAAGTGAAACTTTGACAAATGAAAGTATGAAAAAGCTGAAGTACATAATAAGTACCTCCAAGTCTGTAGATTTACCGTACTTACTCCAAATTAGCAATAGTATAGTGTATATGTAGAAAAGTAAAAATGGACAACACATATGTACAGTTTTTTTTCTTTTTCGAAACATGAGGCAAAAGATTTGCCCGTTCCATTAATTAAGAAGAGCCACATGGATAACTATTAGGACGAAGATCATATGAGGCACATTTGGCACATGACCGTGCACGCCGTTGTAGCCGTCAGCCCTAATGACGCCATTGACCTGGTCTGTAGGTTCCAGCTACTCGGCCAACGCCAACCTGACCAAGTTGGCGGTGACATTCACGGCATGTCCTGCCGCAACCTCCACTCAAGAAGCATCGAAGAATGTTGTTGTTTCATACAATAACCGCTAATCAATCAACCATCAGTCAAAATAACCTAGAGGAATTAGTGAACTCAGATTACGGCGCACCTGACTACCTGAGGAGGTGATCTCCTACCATGCTAATAATAGGAGGATCATACAATCTCTTGAGCTAGTAATGGTGCATGTGCACGTGTTGAATAACACAATATTTCCCATAAAAACAACACAATTTAATTTATATTAAAGAATCAAAGTCATAACTTAATCCGTAGGATTATTAATATTCTTCTTATTGTTGTTGTTATTTGAAAAATTGAGTACGTAAAATTTATTGATGCTTGAGAAAATCAAGTGCATGGTGCAACTATTTGTGGGAAGTATGCAGCTATCAAGGAACACAATGATTAGGACCACCGGCTGAACAAATGAATGGACACCTATACTAATTTCAACCTAAATTAGACAGATATATGTGCTAACAAAACTCGTGAGTGTACGTAACAATAGCAGCGGGACATACGAAAAATGGGCAGCACAATTATTAAGTTTCAACATTCATAAAAAGAAAGTGACAAAAATAACAGTGCTTATTGTGCCATTGATGAAAATTCAGATCAAGACATCACATATGTACTTTGTTTAGTTGGGACAAATGTATGATCATATATAGGTGTTTAATCAGATGAGCATAATACACATCCATGTATGGATCATTAGAATAATATATCTTACTCAAATAGTCTATAAATAGTGGAGATTTTTTTTTAGTGTACATGACTTTGTCCTCAACGACCACTGACTTAGCTCCTGGATTAGTTCCACACGTCTCTCTAATCTGCTGGTTATGTACTGCATACACAGTCAAGATGGTTAATACACTCCATGCTGAAAGCATCTATTCAACTCAAACATTGGATCGTTAGTCCAGAAAAAGATCAATAAAACAACAAACCATGGGTATTTCACCGGCAGGGGAAAAAGATAAATAAAATTGCCTACAACTACTGAAACCATCAGCTCTCACTTGCTCGCCTCTGGAGCCTATAAATGCTTCTAAATCCACACATATGTGATTATATGTTGAGCTCTGATGCCCACGGAACATCAGATGCATGAAGATGCGCTTGACTGGACTTGAATGCTTGCAAGTAAATAACAATATAGGCTTGTCAATTGTTAGTCATCATCTATGAATTTATTGGACTCCTAACAGACAATCTTCTTAAGAAGCATGAGACCTGGCTGAGCAGTGAGCTACCGGTCGTATACACAGAAATTGTGGCTTACTTCAAGACAAGGTCCATTATCGAAATCTAAATAAGTCAGTTGCAAATAGCTATTTTAAAAACATAATATAGTGCAACAAGTCACATCTTAAGAGGGGTAAATGCGTTAGAAACCAAACCAATATAACCGTCCAAGAATACCACCGATTGTTTGATGAGATGATCTCTTCATAGATAAAACATGTCCCAAACTGAGCACATGATATAAGAATTAAATCATGTAAACATAGCCAGATATAGAAGAATATCAAGAAGTACATTAGCATCCAGACTACAAGCTTTTCAATTAAGAATTTCGATTATTTTATGCTGCAATCTAGTATGGAAAAGTAAGCAAGTGGTTGTTCCTGCCTCCGTAGTGTCAAAAAGCTGATCTGTAAGACATCCAAAATCATCATTGGTGCCTCAAGAGAAAGATTAGGAACAGAGTAATGTAGATATAAACGAAGTCTAAACGGTGGAGTCATGTTTCCTACTAATGGAACTCACCATTGGTGCCACTGCTGATTCTTGTGCTCGCTTGTAGCGTTAGAGCTCTTCTTGTTCCAAAAGTCTGCACCAAGCTGGCAGTTTCGCAACTAAGCAACCGTGCATCGATTTTGTAGTTTGTATGAAATACATCATATGCTTATTACCCTTCACCATGCTTGAGCCTTATTTGCAGGAATATGAACTCCGTGTAGTTTGGATTCATTCAATTATCTCTCCCCTTTTTGGAGTACCCAAGACCTGTAAGGGACTATGACTAAACATGTCATTGTAAAGAATAAATGTCGAAGGAGAAAACAATTTAAGGTGTAAGATAAGATTTCACCATGATAAGCTCAACTAGCTGCTCAACTCCCGTCCAATCAGCACATGATAGTACCGATGTAAGGCAACGTCAACTGGCGACACCACGTCTACCATCTTGGTCGCTGAGGCTCGTGACGACAATCCAGCGACTGGCTGGGCATATACAGTTCCCCGTCCGCCCGCGACCACCATCGTGCTCCTGCACACGGCCAAGATCAGTACAATATTAATCAATACTTGTAAACAAATCAGTGCCATAAGCATATGTAATCAAATTATTGCAAAATAATTACTATTAACCATATCCGTACATTTTAGAAGCTAGAGACAATCTGCATGTATAACAAAATTCATGCAGAAATAAACTGACCAGGGATACCAGTAATTGATGCTATGTCAGACCAAGTTAGAAATCTACTAAATAGAAGCGCGTACACACAAATCCTTTCCTTTGGTAGTACGGAATTGTGGAGAAGAATGTTGGCGGCGGCGTGGAGGTTCAGCGGGCAGGCGGCTGTAGGGCGGTGGGCGGGCTCTCACGCCAGAAGGAGGCGGGCGCGGTGGCAGCATGGATGCTCGGCGGGCAGGCGGCTGTAGGGTGCTGGGCGGGGCTCTGACGCAAGATGGAAGCATCATCGCAGGAGAGGCCGGAGCCGACGAATCTAGCTTGTGCCATGGCTTCCGCGAGCTATGGCCGCTTCCTCACCGACGAATTTAATGGGGTGCTCCGCTGGGTGCGCGCGATGCAAGGATGGGGCGCTCGGCCGCGCGGGTGCGCGCGACTCAGGGGGTGGGGAGCTCTGCCGCCTGCCGCTCTAGGATCTCAGGGGCGCGCGACGATGGGGAGCACGCGGCGGGGCTCGGTGGCGCGTGACGGCGGAGCTCGGGGCGCGCCGACGGGAGGGCGCAGTGCCGGAGATCGATGGGGAGCAGGGCTGGGCCGGCCAAGCGGAGTTCGTCGGCGGTTCTCCAGGTCAGGGGCAGCGCGGTTGTGCGTGGGAGTTCGGGATCATGGGGTGTCGTTGGGGGGGGGATTGGGATCGACGGGGAAATGATGCGCGTCTCTGATCTGTCGGGCGGGTGCAGGTCATTTTTTTTTTTTGGCATGGGAGTGAATATGATGAGGTGCTCATCATTGGGAGGTTGTGGGTCGTTGGATTGTGATTGAAGGGTCCAGATCGTTTGGATCATACCCCTCTCTCTCTTTATATTAGTAGAGATTTCTTTGAGACTCGATGATTTGTCCCTGCTGAATCGGTCCTACCGAACAAAGACCAACAAGACCTTCTGAAAGAGCATGGTTGCCCCCATGTGTTGTTTTGGTAATTAATAACAATCTCTATGAACTAATATGTGTTTTGAGTTATGTGTGCAGTGTTGGTCCATAAGGAATGCTTGGACTCCATATGTTGGAGTCAAGGCTAAAAGAAGAAAACTATATGTTGATCAAGGCTAAGTGCAAGTTGATCAACATACAAGAGAAGCGCATGTGAGGGCATGTGAAGAAGAAGATCATTTGTTGATCAAGATCCTATGTTGTCCATGGTGGATGGCGTCACGTGGTGATCATCTGTGTTGATCAAGATCCTATGTTGGATGGCGTCACGTGGTGATCATCATCAAGATAAAGGCCATGTGAAGATATGTCGAAGAGTGTCTCTCCCATCTTGGTGTATGGGGGAGCAATATGCGTGTCTTCACCAAGCGGAGCAAAATCAAGAAAGGTGATCCACTTGAGTGTAGTTCAAGATCGTCATCATCTAGCTCAAGTGGAATGCGCAAGGCAAAGGTATGATCTTGTTAGGGTTTCTATTTTACCGGTCTCGCGGTGTAGTTGGGAGACCGGGTTTTAGGATAGGTAACCGTACTATCAAGAGGGGCTCTCAAGTGAGCTTTAGCATATCGGTCGTAGAGAGCTCATACCTTTGCATTCTTGGCATCATCTTTATTGGTTTCTATTTGTCTCTTATCGTGGTGTGGTATTGGTGCTTGTCATGCTTGTCATGACAAGGCCAAGATCACCGAAAACGGATTTCATGTGTGTCTCCTATTGAGTTTTCGGTGGTGGAGATTTTGCCGGTCCATCTATGCGGAAGGTTTCACTCTTCCATTTATTAGCAAAATCTCCCTTGCTTGGTTTCAATATCCTCATATGTTATTGGGTAGCATTTGTCGTCCTCTTTCCAACAAAAGTGGTTTTGTGTCATTCGGACTTCATATGCAAAAGATATGGTTTTCCGGTTTTTAATAAAAGGGTTTTACCTCTCACCATTTGGATTTACCATATCTTGTTGAACAATGATGTTTCTATGTATATTCTTGTAGTGCTCGTTGTGACGATTCCAACGAGTCCAAGATTACCGAAAACGGAGTTCGTATGTGGAAGATATTACGTTTTCGGTATCGGAAGTTTTTAAGACAGAATATTAAAAAGGAAAAAGAAAAAAGGGGGGGGGGGGGGGGGGCTGCCGGCCTCACCTCCGGCCTGGGCCGGCTCCCAGGCCGGCCCGTTCGGGCGCCACCCCGGCCCCCATGCCGGCCTCGACCGGTTCCCGGGCCAGACACCTCGGGTGGGCCTCCGGCCTCCGCGCCGGCCTGGGCCGGTTCCCCGGCCGGCCCACCCGGGTGTGCCTCTCCCTCTCCTGCGCCCCGGCCTTGCTGCCAGCCTGGGCCGGCTCCCAGGCCGGCCCACTCGGGTGGTGCCCCGGCCTCCCCACCGGCCTGGGCCGGCTGCCAGGCCGGCCTGCCTGTTTGCCTCTTCTTTTCTTTTTAGCTGCACATGAAATATCACAACGGTCGCATTTTCGGAGCCCCTATTTAAAGGGCTTCTTCCCCAAATAAACCTTAACCTTTTTCCAACCTCTTGAGCTATTTTCTCCCTCCATTGTTGACCTTCTCAAGCTTGGCTTTCTCTCATTCTCTCCGATAGTTGTTGCTACCTTTTGAGAGAAAAGAGAGAGGAGATTTAGATCCGTGTTTCCACCAATTGATTTCTCCTCTAAGTGAGGAGAACACTTTGGATCTAGATCTTTGGAGTTTCTTTGTGTTCCTACTTTGTTCTTCCTCCCTAATCCCTCCCAAGCATTAGTTGCTTTGGTTGGATCCGGGTTGGAAGAACTTGACCACTTAGTGTGTTCTTGCCATTGCATTAGTTGCATCGGTTTGAGTTCTCCACGGTGATTCGTGGAAAGTGAAGTTGAGAAGCTTGTTACTCTTGGGTACTTTGGTTCCCTAGAGCTTGTTCCTCTAGGGCACGTTGGTACCCTAGACGGTTTGATTTTTCGGAGTCTTGGTGGCTTACGGGATTTGTTGGGAGCCTCCAATTGTGGAGTGTGGCTCAACCTTGTTAGCTTCGGAGCTTTGGTAGCTACGAAGACATTGCCGGGAGCCATCAATTAAGTTGTGGTGTGTGCCTCGGCCTTGGGCATCGAGTCTTGGTGGCTCGGTGCATTTGGTGAAGACCCTCCAACTTGTGGAGTGAGCTTCACCCTTGTAAAGGTTCTAGTTGTCAACCTCAACGGCAACATAGTGACAAGTGCCTCGCCACATTGGTGGTAAGACACAACGGAGATACGGTGTGCCATATCAAGGCTACTCGGTGTTTCACATTGGTGAACACCGCGCCGCTCCAACGGAGACTAGCTTCCATTGGGAAGTGAACTTCGGGATAAAATCATCGTCTCCAAGTGCCTCGGTATTTCTATCCCAAGCTTCTTACTTATGCTATTTACTTTGTGATAGACATTAAGCTTAAAGTCATATATCTTGCTATCACCTAGTTGATCATATTGCTTAGCATAAGTTGTTGGTGCACATAGGTGAACCTAGCTAGTTTAGGTTTTGGCTTGATAAATTAAACGTTAGTTTTATTCCGCATTTATTCAAGCCTTAACCGTAATAATTTTAAATCGCCTATTCACCCCCCTCTAGGCGACATCCGTGTCCTTTCACCTTCTTCCTCGTCCCAGCGAGCAGCTCGCCGGCAGCGCACCATTATCGTCGCCCCGAACTCCCCAACCACTCGCCTCCTAGTCGTCCTCCTCTCCGGCACCCACATAGCCATCTTAGTCGTTCTCCTCGCCCTCGAGCACGTAGACGGACGCGTTCTACGATGCCGGCACCGGCTGCCGCGGCGTGCAGGCGCACCGTGAAGTCCAGGTACATGGTCGGCGTCCGCGTGCCCACCAGTCACCAGCGACTGGACTCCCATGGCCTGCTCGGCTGCCCCACTATCACGCGCCCTCGTCACGCCGCCGTTCCCCATCCTCCTCGCCGGCACCTACAGCGCCGTCCTCGCCCACCGCGCGTGCGCCGCCATCTGCCATCCTCCTCGCCATCACCCACAGCGCGTGCGCAGCCGTCAGTAGCCTCATCTCCACGCTTTAGCGGAGGAGGTACTGGTCATTGACGCGGTCCGGAGCAGGCGTACACGGGAAGCTCGCCGCGGAAGAGCAGCAAGGGGACGCTGGACACCATGGCGGCCTGCCGGCGGAGAGGCAAGGGGCAGGACGGCCGGCCGAGAGTTTGGTCGTGCTTTCAGGCAGATGCGGAGGCGCACGACAAGCTGCATTTGTGGGATGGCAGGGGGCTGCAGCGGCGAGCGGCGGCACTGACGGCAACGACCTGGGCGAGGTAGAGTTTTCAGGCTAGAAGGGGAATGGCGATTCGATTTTGGTCGGATGCAGCCAGGGTTAGAATGGTCCTCCATGTTTTCTTTTATCCTCAAAAGAAAAGAAAAATTTCAAAAGGGCAAATAATATACTAGTTACCAAGTAAGATGGGAAAAAAAGTGAGGTCAAGGTAAAAGAGGGCAAATCGTATAGTATCCAAGTAAAACGGGGCAAAAAGTAAAATCCCCCACTTCCACATCCACTTCACCGCCGACGCCTCGTCTACAACCTCGCCGCAGACCTCGTTCCATTTCTCCCTCCTCCGGCCACCTCCGCCATGGCCGCCACCTCCCCCTTCCCCTCCCTCGCCTTCTCCCATATACTCCGGCCAAAACCCCAACCCCAATTCCAGCCGCGACACCTCGACCCTAAATTTCCTAAACCTCTGCGCCGTAGCCTCGCGCCTGCGCTCTCCTGCGCCGCTCCCCTCGCCGCGGTCCCCGACGGCTTCGCCATAGACGACATCGTAGAGAAGGACTGGTCCTTCCTAAACGCCACGGGGTCTCAGCTCCCCCGCGCGCTCGCCGCGGGGGCGCTCTCGCCGGCGTCAAGGGTGCTGGCCGTGACGCCCACGGCGTCCTTCGTCAACGCCCTCCTCTCCGTGTCTCCCTGCGAGCTCCTGGTCGCGGCGCACGAGTCCCTGTACGTGCTGGGCGGTATCAAGGAGGAGCACGACCAGGTGAGGTGCTTCCATCTAGAGGGAGGGGGAGGGGGCCAGGGAGGCGGCGTGGTGGAGGCCGTGCCGGGGAGGTTCGACACGTTCGACGTGGTCTTCGTGTGCTACTTCCCAGGGATGGGGGTCACCGTTGCCGCGCTGCTCAGGTCGCTCGCCAAGAGGTGCTGCAAAGGTGAGAGACCTTGTGAAATGCTACCTTATCTTTGTTTGTTTCAGTCTGTTATTTCTCGGTCTGTGTTTATCAATGCCATTTCCTGATTGGAAGTGTAAGTTTAGATTCCTTCTATCAATTGTTATACAAAGATGGGTATAGAGGATGACTCTGCGACCTTACTGCCGTGTTCACTATTCAGTAATGACTAATCAGTACTGCCTTCGAGGTGGTAAGTGATGCTCAAGATGCTACGACGCACACTATTTGGTGGAAGTTTGCGAGTCGTCATGGTCAAATTGGTCTGTCATATTAGTGTTGTTAGATATCCTGTTGCCTTGCCATATACTTGAACTACATCGATGAGCTTGTTTATGTACAATAATTGTTGTCTACAAGGAAACAATAGGGATACTTGTTTACAGCATTGATGCAGTTACCTACATTACGTGTTGATGATAAATTATTTCGATGTATATTTGTCAATTTAGTTTTTGGGAAAATGTTGAAGAATTTGTTGGAACATGCATATATCAATGTTGACTCTTTAAAGTGTAGCCAGTATCCAAGCAGTATGCTGTCGTTCTTTTAGTAATTTTGAGTCATTAGACTGGTTTCTTTATTATTAGACTGGTTTTTTAAGCCTAGTAGATTTACATGTGACTGATTGAGGGTGCATTCTACTTCAAAGATTCATAGTACCCATTAGCCAACTTCATCCTTAATCCTGTTTGCCTAATCCTGTTGGAAACAAAGGTAACCTCAAGTTTTCTCAAGGTGATCTGTAGTATTTAGATGGTACCATTGTCACATTTTCTTTTGTACCGGTGGATTCAGCGTGTTAGTTCAGTTGATATTAGTTGTCGTTGAGTCATGTGAGCCTCTCACAAGGCAGTTTGATTATTAGGACTTGTCTAAAAGCATTTATTATTACCAAAACAAGGCACCGTCAAGGCTTTCCAAAACTCGTCAACCTTGCCATACCTCTGGTTGAGGCAAATTTCAGGCATTTGACATTAGGTCATAAACCAAATATCTCCTTAGTTTGGAAATGTCATTGGTTTAGAGTTTTATGCATGAGTACTTAGGTTATGCAAAGTCTTTGTTGTGCTCAGTATAATTTGAGACATTTCTTTTTCATTTTACCTAGGTGCAAGAGTTGTCATTTTCTTGGATCAAGGGAGGCAGAACTTGGCAGAACACCGGAGAGAGCATCCAGACATTGTATTCTCCGACTTGCCTAGTAGGTCTTCACTGGAAGCTGCAGCTGGGAGCAAGTATGGAATAGTGGAGTTTGTTGATGAGCCAGCGCTATATCTTGCTGTTTTGCAATTCCAAGGATGAAATTCTTTTTGTAAGACGGATTATGTGGACTGGTTTAAGTGCGCTGCATTATCAGCTCCTTGTTTGTAGATATGCAAGGAGGCAGTGCGTCCGATTTATCATGTTTGTGTTACAGGCCCATCTGGCAGCTTATGCTACTACCTACTCCACACATGAGCAACGGTGGATAGCGTAGGCTTGTGTGTTCCATGTTCATCCTTCTCTACCAGTCTTCTGGGAGCAAGTCGTGCAGAGATTCACAAATTCAGTTTAGTTTGTGTCAGTTCAATTTCATCGTACAGTAGCCAACCCATTACCTTCCCATTGTCATTCTTGCGTATACTCTAATGAAGCAAACTGCTTCAGAAAAAATAAACTACTGGATCAAACTATGGACTTAAAGGAATCGGCTTACCTCATATTTAGAAAACAAAATGCTAAGGTTCAAAAAAAGAAAAGAAAATGCTACACGATACAGTAACTTTTCATACATGTAAGAGGATAACAAGAGGGGGAAATGAATAAAGGGTCAATGCACATAATCGTATCAGGAAAAAGCACTAACAACTTTATTTCGTTCAGAGAATACAATCAATCACCATGTTTTTTTTTACAGTAAAGCGGGAATAACACGTCTTCCACATGTGTTGCTTTTATCTGGATAAACGAAAATAGACGCTCTGATCAGTGGAGAACAGATTATACTCCTTCATATCTGTCTGCTCTCTAGAGCAAGGCTGGGCTTGAACCGGAGCAAATGGCGTTCTTGCAACCAACTCTCCACTCTTACCATCTTTGGATGATGGCGGTGATTGCGGAGCTATGGGCAGGTTGAATTGGAATAATGAGAAGGATGCACTTCTGTCATGCAATTTGTTACCATCTTCTGCAGCATCCTTCTGGCCCATCGGCTTCAACATGGAACTAGTCCTATCTGGATTCAAGTCTCCACCAGGATGACCACTGACCGGCCCCGTCTGATGTCGGTAATGTGGAGGTGGAGGTGGAGGCATGACTCCGAAGCTTGCTGACGTCTTGCGAATTTGCTCTGGGAGAATACTACTAAAAGCAGGAGCTGGGTAACGATGTACATTATTGTACTGCACGGGGAAATCTGCAGCTTGGTTCCCAGGTACTCGGAATCCGATTGGACTGGAAATGAAATTGGGAGGCTGACCATACTGGAAGTATCCATTTGTTGGAGCAGCACAAGAATGACTACGAGGCCCAACTGTGGCTGGCGAATATGCAGGTGCATGCATGTTATGGTGACGCAATAGCTGATCCTGGAAGGGGGATACACTGAATCCAAATCTGTCGTTGCGGGGTGGGCATGTGACTTTGGGGTGGTATTCTCTGAAACCTTTTCCTGCACATGCCTCAAGTAAAGAGCGTGAAGCAGTTCTTGTTGGTGGAGCTTCTGTAATGCTGTTGACTCTCTCAGAAGATTCCTCTGAGTCAGATGTTGATGGTTCAGGATTATGAGTGCTCAAAGAGGTCATACTGCTTGAACTGCTTTCTCTATCTACCTCGCTCATACAAGAAGATGAGCCATCAGAGCTGGCAGAGTTCGGCATCAGCTCTTCATCCGGACTAGAACCTTCATTATTTGTGGAGTAGCATTTTTGTTTATTCGTCATAGGAGTTCCATCACAACAAGCGGATTTATTTTCCTCGCGGTGTTCATGTAACTGATCTGTTTCTGAGTTACAAACATCCCTGGACCATTCAGAAACCTGATCCCGTGGTTCAGGTCCTCTGTCAAGCTTTTCACATCCACTGATATCACAGTGCACTGGTTTGGGTGAGTCGACATCATCAACTGACCCTGACATATTATTTGTTTCCTGTAAGCAAGTCTTCTTTCGGGTATCCGTTCGCTCCCATACTTGCTTTGGAATTGCATCTCTCTCTTGTGCACTACCAACACGGCGGTACTGTACCAAAGGCTTATCAACTCCTGTTTTCCTTGCCATCTTCATCTCCCGACCTGATCTAACTGTTGGCGAAAAACAGTTGTCCTCCGGTCTTTCCTGATGGTCATAACTGCAAGAACTATAGTCCTGCCGATCTCTCGTTCTGTTATTAGTACTAAACACCGAGTTACAGCTACCAGCACCATTTCTCATTCTTTCCATTGATTGCCACTGCAAATTGCCAACACTTCCAGATTCATCTCGGCCATCATCATGCCAACATGAGGACTGGTCTTGACGAATGTCCTTCCTCAACCTCAGATTTCGTCTTGATGGTTTTGATTGCTCGGATGTGAAAGGTTCACTGCTATCAATTGGAGGACATTTTGTCACTGCACTGCAGCAATCTACATTGTTTTGTCCATTAATTTCTCTGTATGAAGACTCAGTGTCAGCGTGACACAGATCTAGTACTGCGGAATTGTCCTCCTCTTCACTAGCTGAATCTCCCGAGCCAAAAGTATTTCCCGATTCATTGTTAGCACATATTGAGGAGTTGCTTAGAGTTGAAGATGAAATATCATCTGATGTTTTGAATTCAAGAAGTTTTTTCCCCTTATACATTTCCTTTTCTTTCAGCCTCTCTTTTCTCCTGATCTTCTTTTCTCTCTCTTTTGTTTTCCTCCTCATCCTGCGCTCTTGTTCTTCGCGCTTTTCTTTCTCCTCTTCCTCAAGAAGCTTGTTCTGCAAGGTGCCCAATAAATTAATAGTCACAGATACAAATGAGCATACCTTTCCTAAATTTTGTTTGCAAGTATAGCACATACCTGTTTTTCCAAGGTAATAATTTCTTTGCATGCTACATGGACTCGCTCCTCCAAAAGTTTTAGTGCAAGAGACACAAAAACACTTTGTGCATTTTGCTGGGCTGCACCTTCTCTAAAGGCCTTCTCAACCTGCAAAGAAAATCATATTTAGTATATGATTAAGACTAAGACTATGGGCGTCTAAATTTCTCAATAAAACCGGATAGATCTGAATTAGTTGCGGGCAGCAACAGGACCCACACATAGTATTGCAGGAAAAAGAGCTTGTCTGCAAACTATGTGAATGCAGTAAATATATCACATTAAGTAGTGATTAAAGCTGTAAATCCTTGTAAATTCATTGATCAGCAGAAAACAATACAAATATTATTCAGCGAGGTGGAGAAATCAGATGGCATACACTACTAGAAGTCTTATTATTATAGGAATAATATAAGAACTGATGAGCTGTTGTGAGGTCACAACCAATGGCAAACATATCTTACTGAAACCAAACTTGTAAAGTAGAATATACGGTTAAGACACCTATATTGGTAGACATTATCCAGAATTTGTAAGAAAAAGTAAACTTCCTTTTCTTCTTTGTACAGTCAGGATCATTATGCAAGTACTGTTTCGATAAGTCTTGAGTTTTCACAATAAATTACCTGTTCTTTGAATATGACCACAGCAGCGTCCAAAAGAAATTCTCTTGCCAGCTCAGGACTCTTGGCATGCTTCTGGGGATGAGAGCCATCACCGTCGAGATCATTTTCATCCCTTTCCATGGCATCATCTTCCTGCTCATGTTTTTGTCAGTCAGAATAATAAATAGTCCCAATTAAGTCTATCTTAATTAAAAACGTAAAACACCATAAGTGATATGCCACATACATCCTGTTCCTCGGCCTCTTCAGCATGCTCAAATAAACTTCTTATACCTTCACCCTTTGTGATCGTCACAAAACCACCCCCCACCACCAGCCTGTGATGGACACAAGATTGGCCCTTCAATGCATGTGCTTTTACACACAACTCCTTGTAGCGGCCATCGAGCTTCCAAGCTCTCAATGTTATGAAATAATCTTCATACTGGTCAAGATCAATCCCACTTCTATGGACTTGGGTCTTCATCCCAACATTTTCAAAGCCAAAGACATCAGATTGTCCTTCATCTGTCCCAATAGCCCATTCAAAGTGGTGATAAGATCCATCTGTCACTGGTAAAGATTGGCGCCAATCAACCATGACGGCATCCTCAAAGACCTGCAAATAAGAGGAGCCGGATTAACTTCATAGGAATTAGAAACCATGTTCTGATCAATTAAATGCACATATTGTTTGTAACATTTGAGAAAGTCACTCTGACCTCGCATTGAAAGGCATAATCCGCAACACAGAACCAACTGGTGCAGCGAGATTCTCTTCGCATGCGTTTCAGTTCCTTTAGCTCCCTTGAATTCACGGATAACATTCCTTCGGCAATCTCGGCAAAATCTCTTGCTGTCAAACCTGTTTTTTCCCCATACAGTTAACTTTTCTATTAGCAGCTGCCATAAAATACCAACAAGTGCAGCATTATAGGAAATTTTTACTCTAACACAAAGCAGGATTATACAGAACTGATCAGTCAATAGTTCAACTCGTCAGGTTCTTACCTTACCATATCTATACTTAATAAGATAACCCAACATATTCACAGCTGAGTACCAATTTTCTGGCCATCCACATTCCAGTATCCGATAGGTCTGTGCAACTATAAAAACCTTAAAAATACTTTCTAAGTATCTTCTCTAGGCCATTTTGGTGGATATAAGCAGAGGTAAGCTTTCAGCTCGTTAAGTCAATTCAGTTATTTTTGTTCATAGGTTGAATGTCTAGTTCAGTGAGTAGTTGTGTATGTCCCTAACTTAAATTTGAATGAACAAACAACATCTCCATAATGCTCACCTATACATTAATCTTTCAATGAAATCATCCTCCTTCATACGCAGAAGAGAAGATCTAGTTTCTTCACACAATGCTGACCAGAAATTCACCAGCGTATTACATGAAAGGTGGGCAGTATGCAGAGCACATGTTTCTCTAGTTCCATAACCCCTGCTACAGCTAGCCATCCCTTGGCTAATCCATCCTCTGCCTCCCCCACCACATGCATCAGGATAAAGCATTTCCCGTTCCCTTTCTCTTGCTCGTGCATTGTCAAACACCTGATTAACACAAATGGAAAGTGCATTAAGAAATATGAGTTATCAACTTTTTCTAAACTAGAATTATTTTGAGTAAAACACATGCATGATTTGGAGATTACATCAGATGAACAAAGGGTGATTACTTCAGACATACAAAGGATCTGTAATTCAGTATATTAAACATATCAAAGTGGTTCCTAATCATATTCACCGATGCAGAGAACAAAAACAAATGGTCCATAATCCACAAGTAACTGCATAATTGTTTACACTCACATTCTGGAGCACCCGTAGCGACTTAGCTTTTATAAAACAGTCAATAAGCGTAAGGATGCCATCCTTTGTTGTTGCAAGACCTCCCCAAGGATGAGCAGATGGATCCTGAGACTCAGTTTGTTGCCTAATCCTTGATTCACCAGTTGAGCTGAGATAATCAATATCTGAAACTTCTTGCTGCAGTGACTTGAAATTTTCCAGAAGCAACCCATTGCACCTTGAACAGTAGAAATTCTTGCGTGCTTGCTCAATGAGAGTTTGCTTATCCAATTTTAGGAGCTTCCGTCGTTCTTGAGGAGGCAAGTTATTCCAGAACTGAAACAAATCCAATCCACCACCACAAAACCATCAGTTCCACTCGCAATAAAGTTATCATGAAACCCATATAGCTTGAGTTTCCAAGATAAAAATATGATACCACTTAAATATGCATTCTGGCTTGTTTCCAGAGGACAATAAAACAGCTCCATAATTAACTATGTTACAGAATCGGGATTTTAATCAAGAGTACTGCAACACTACATTTACAGCCTCATACTAAGGTGAGAGTGCTTCGGATTCGAGGTACCTCAGGAGAGTTGTAAGGAAACATTCAAGGTCATTGTAAAACTTATAGCAGAAAATCACAATATAGATGCAACGGCATATTAATGTCATGATGGGGATACAAACAAAGCAAACTTTATTCTAGTTGTATCACCATTTGGTATACAAGCTAAATTCTACTTGCAGCTCGCTAGCTTATCATCCTGCCATTGTGCAAGGAGTAACGATGTAGACCATGAAGAATTAGGATTTTAGAGTTAAGTACATGATTAGTTGAAATGAACCAAGACTCATCACAACTTGAAAGCTTCGGAATTACATGCTCCACTGCATAAGCAAGTTGTTTGAGGCAATTTAAGTGCTCTGACAGAATTTTGTTTTGCTAACTGAATCGAGCATTTTGACATATCAGAATTATCCACAGAGCAACGCTTTATATCCCACTCGAAAGAGGAAAGAATCAAAACCGGATTTAACTTTCTCATTGCATCTCAAATCTAGTGTCTCAATCCCTTGCAAACGACTCCATCATCGACCACTCCAAACTCATGAAGTAACTATAAGCCCAGATTTGTGTTCCCAGGTTTAAGCATACCAAACCAAACGTGTCTCTAAGAGCAATGTGCCACCGACATCAATTGAAGGTCAATTCAATAGAGCTGCTCACAAAGTCAATATTACATACGCTCGTCAGGGGCACAGGAGTAATCCGGTTGAATCTAACCACTAAAATTCAGAAAATAAAATAATCCTAACCAACCAAACACCTCGTTTTCCGGGAAGCCATCTGCAGGTAGCTTTTACTCACATCACGCGCTGAAACCGAGCCAATCCAAGACAGACGCGGGGCAGCTAGCTCAGTCGCAGATTCGCAGGGATAGCGCCACCGATCCATCCCAATTTTAACCACTAAAATCAAACCAAGCATGGTACCAAAGCAACGCGACGGCGACCTTACCTTCTGGAGGCGATCGAACGTGATTTCGTCCCGCCGCCGCGACCAGATCCCCGATCCCGAGGCCGAGGCCACCTCCGTATCCGGCTCCACCCCCGTCATAAAGTCTCCCCGCCGCCCTCAACGCAGCGACGTGTTCGCTCCCGATCCACCGCCGCCAACGACGACGGCGTCGCAGCAGCTGGAGAGCGAGGACGCGGTCGCGTTGGCGGAGCTGCGACCGGTCGGATCGGCCGCGGCGGTGGCGCCACCGGGGGTTTTGCTGGCGAGATGGGGAGGAGGGGGGGAATGATGAGGTGAGGTGAGGTGATGCGAGGTTGGGTGGGGTAAAAGGAAGAAGATGAGGAGGAGGAGGAAGACGGGGGGGAGGGAACGCGACGACGTCGTACGTTTTTTTAACCGCCACGGTTAGGCCGCGGTGCGATTTCTGATGGGCTCTACGAATTTTAGTCGGGGTGTTCGTTGTAAATCTGGTTAAAACAGCTGCGGCGGTTTGCTCGCTGGCGTTCAAAATCTGGCGTGACATTTTATTTTGTTTTTGGGTCCTTGTAGAATACTGGATTCATGCTTTTCGAAAATAAATATGCAAGATTAATGTTTTTTCGTTCGATGGCACCACATAGTGTGTCATATTTTTTGGAGCCCACACATGGTGTCAACATCATAAGTTCATAACTGACCTTTACAGGGCACGATACTTTTACCAACATGGTAGTAGAATAAGTTACACCTTTATTTTCCGTATTTGGTAAGGTTTTCGTCTATCTATTGTTGGTGTGGCTGTATTTTTATGAAGGGCAAATACTTGGCATTTGTATAGATAGTTTAAGAGCTTAATGGTCTGATACTAATAATGCCGATATGGCAAAAGTAAGAGGAGGGCCATCCTTTTTGGTGTATTCCTTCAACCAATGCTGGTTTTCACACCAAAGCATGATAACAAAATATCCAAGAGAAGACTACAAATAGTTTATACAACCTATCAAATTTGACACCCAACTAAAGAAGTCTAAAAGAAATGAAACATAATCTTATTACTTTAATGTGTTAAAGATCTGGTATGAGTAGCACAACACATACTCGTTTTGAGTAGTGGCACAAATGAGTTGACCTTGATATTTTATACTTCCTTTGTTCCCATTTAATTGAAAGGAGTAGATCCATTTCATAGACAAGCAATGGTTATATAAGTGGAGACATAAGAAACCTATTTCATGTCCTTCCATAAGACCTGTTTGTTCAACAAAGAATAAAACCATTAGGTACAAAAGAGAGGTTTGTTCTCTCTAGACAACCAAGTGAAACATATATTTGGTTATTGTGTACAACTACTTGAAACATTATAGTCCATTTGTAATGCAAGAGTAGGAAATAAAACATGAATGGTCAGGATGTCATGTATGTCATGTACGATTCATTCTTATAATATCTTGAAATATGGGAACTTGACAACTCTAATTGTATGGCTCATGGTAATACACACATGTAGAGAGTAGATAATATTACAAGATGACATGTTGGACTTCTAAAAAGAAAATTTAAATGGCTATGAGCTTGTATTTTTTTCATGTGGAACAAGGGTCTCAAATAAATTTAATAGGCTCCGTCGTATGACAAGGAAATTATAAGGATAAAACTCTCAAGAGAAAAATTATGATCCCAAAATCCGAATAAGCCCTTATACATAGGAAATGTTCCAATGAGGGGTCGGTAATTTTACATGCCTATTGACTATTGTCAACTTGCATAGCACCAAAGCCCGTTGATTACCTACAAATCATCAGTCCGCCTAATGTTACAAATGCGATTTCAAATATTTTTTAATCCAGTATGATACGTCAAAGATGTTTTACTGAAGTGGGGTTCTATACTCAATAGACAAAAGAAAGTACCCTACTAGTTGGAATATTCAAAACAATACATGTGAAACTAGAAGTTGTTCACATGAAATATATGTGATTCTACTTACTTTTCTATCTATATATGGTATTTTACTAGGTTTAGTTTTAGAAAAAAGTTTTTTATAATGCACAAGTCTAACTCTATACGAACCGACTCTTTCTCAGGTAACCGCGCCTCCGACTGACCCGTACGCGCCTAACTAACCAGAGTGCATTGCCCAACTACCTTATCCTCTCCCCTAATCTTCTTACCACCCGCACATGCGCATAGCTTCTTCTTCGTGTCTTCTTCTTTCCGGAATCTCTCTCCTCCACAACCTCTCCTTCCTTTGTCACACCTAGCACCACCTAGCCGGAGTTGGAACCGACTCGGGCTTAGGGTTAATTGATGATCGATGCCGGAGAGGATTAGAGTTCGAAAGCTTAGAGGGAGACCGGCCGAGATGCGATAGACTAGCGGAGGAGGCGGCTGGTGCAGGCCGGTTTAGCGAGGCGACAGGAGTTTAGACCGGTGTCGGCCGGCGGTTCTGGGGCAATGCACTCGCCGAAGACGGGGAAGAAGAGGTCGCCCGTGGGTGCGGGCGGTACGGAGGGCAGTAGCGGATCTTCTTCCATATTCCCATCTTCTTTCCTCCTTCTACCGCTACAGGACGTGGGCACCTGGTCGGAATTTTGACCGTGGGCGTGCATGGCGGCTAGCCTCCCCCAACCTATATATGGTATTGAACTTATACACCATGAAATTATGGTAGGATGCTGCTTAGATAATGTGAAACATATGGGTAAACATAATTTATTGGTTAGTTTGCAAGATTATTTCTAGTTCTTAACAAATCTGAAAAGTTCCAACGCACCATGGATCATTGTATTATATTTTCCTCACAATATGTACTTCCTTTTTTCGGGAGTTCAGGGCATAAAGAAAAGGAACTTCTGAATCCCATTCTCAGACAATTTATGAAAAGCTGACAGAGGACGATGCAAAGTACTGAAAGAAGGAGACACCAAAACTCCAAAGATCGTCGAGGACAGCGGATCGGTGGCCGAACGGAGTGGTGGAAAAGGACACGCTTTTTTTTTTTTTTTGGATCGGGCGCTGCTGCTTCTCGCATGCGCCTAGTCGGGCGCTCGTTGTCCTCTCTCTCCCTGGACGGGAAAGCGTGCCCGAATACGGCGAATAGTGCCCGTGCAGGAAAGCGCCGCCACCTCTTTTGGACATGCGAAAGCGTTGCGCCTAGTGTGCGGTATCTTTTGCGTTCAGTGGAGCAGAGCAGAAAAAAAAAGTAGCACGATCTCCTTCTACTTCTACCGTACAGACACACTCAGCAAAGTTTTTTTTATAGTATTTTCATATATTGTACTATTTTTTTTTAACACTCGGTCGTCCTTGAGAACTTCGTAATCTTATTTTTTGGGCACAGATTTCGGTACAGGAATACGCGCCAAATTTCATGCCGGAACATGGCACAAAATGCCGGAAACAAGCAGGAGCTATTCGAAGAGTCCAAAAATTATGCATCTCAGCATGGTTTCTCTCGGCGTACTTGCATGATGCGGTGGCTCGGTCGAAGCTGCGAAACGTCCGTGTACGGTCCAGAGCTCTCTGCTTGCCATCATGTCGTCATCGCCGGGGAGGGCCGATCTGGGCCGCACGCTTTCTTTTTTTATCTCCGGAACAGACAGGACGGGAGTGTGATGACATTGTTTCGGTTAGCAATCACCACTAATATAAAACGTCCCAGAGTGGGGTGATCCAAACAATTACAGCCGTACATCACCTAATCAACGTCTCAGACGCAGAGCGGACCAACCTGAGCGGACCATCGTTTGCAAATTGCAAGCCAACGAAAAAAAAGGTTTCCTTCCATCACGCGGCGTCATTCACGCCCCACTCTGCAAGGGACAGCCGCAGGCCCCGACCAGCGTCCGCTGCCGTCGACGACCTACGCCCGCCACTGGCACCGCCCGCCGCCGCCGCCGCCGCCCCTACCTGCGTCCGCCTCCGCCGTCCCCACAACGACCTGCGCCCGCCGCCGCCACCGCCCGCCGCCGCCAGATCGAGGTTTCCGAAGAGGAGGAGCAGCCGGTGATCGAGGTTTCCGAAGAGGAGGAACGGCCAGTTCGTCCCCGGCTCCGACGGCCGCGGAAAGGGGCGGGAGGAAGGGCGCGATTTCACTCAGCCTCAAGAAATCGTGCAAGGTACTGCCAGTCTTGAAGCCGAGCTTTTCTATCCGTCGATTTCGCTACTCTGCTCCCGATTCCATCCGTGAATAAAGAACTTCTATTTCTGAGATTTCGGGATTACCTCTACTGCCTGAACATTCGCGGCAGGTGTTGGTGTACTGCAGTTTAGATTGCCCCCAGCCCCCCATGAATCCTTGCTTTTTGCCACGTCCTAATATGATATATCTATACCCTATCTATAAACAGTGCATGTTTGCTTGTTGTTTGTTCATCTGTGATTTGGAAGGTAGAAGAGCTCGATATAGTATAGTGATTTGAGTACTATAGTGCAGAGTAATTTCTTTCATACAATCAGACATGTTCCTTCAATTCTGAAAGATTATCATTTCCTCTGATGCCTCCTATCTGTTCTTGGCTCAAACAGTTTGGATATTAGATCTTAAGTGGGAGTGGGAATTGAGAAAGATTTAACATTCATATAAACCTGTGCCTTCTCCTGGCATTTCCAAAAAAAGTCTGTAACCTCCCCTAGATACAGTTGAATAATTTCTATACTTTTTGGTAGTTGTGCATCCCTATGACTGTTGCACTGCATGGTCATATATTGTTGTTGGATGGCGATGATTAATTATGAGAGGAGATAATTAGATGCTCCTCTGTTCACTGAATACATTTCATCAAGTTTACCCATTTGAAATGGACATTCATACGCCGTTGTTAAATAGGTTGGCGAATATTTGTTCAAGTATCATTTCAACCATTCTGCATTCTTACCAGTACCTTTGTAGCGTAATGTGCATTGGAGTTATAAGGGACGAAGCTAGAATAGAAGTTATATGGGGTCATCACTGTTGCAATGGAGTGAGCTTATACAACAGAATAGCGATTTACTGGTTTCGCTAAGCACCACTGTTGTCAGCGGTTGTGTGCCAGCTCTGTCCTTCAGAATTCCTTTTACTTTCTGTAGACTCCGAATGGAAGTTCCTCCCAGAGTCCAAGATGACTTCCTATTTTCTGTCCTCCATATAATTTAGAAGCATCAGGATCATTCTACCACTATTTGAAAAACCATCATCCTAACTCAAGAAGAAGTAATTTCAACCTGCAGTGCAAGTTAGCTTGAAGTCATGACAATGCAAAGAATTATTCACATTTGTTCTATCGATAGGCTTCCTACGATACTTGACATGCTCAGGTACCCTGAAGTGAATGGCAAGCTCTCTCTGGAGTGATATGTTAAGTATCATCAAAATAGTACACAAAGTGGTTCAGTTCGTAGTTGGGAACTCTGATCTATGTCAAATTCTCTCGGGGAACATAGACCATAAACTTCACTGATTACATCCAACCATAAACTTCGCTGATTGGTTGTACATTATTATTCCTAAAATTAACGTTCACTGTTCATTTTTTTGCAGGTCACTTTTACGATTGATGGTGATTTTTCATAAAGGAGAATTATTCCTGTGGGAAATTCAGGCCAGAACTTGGCTTTAAATATGTGGGAATCAGGGTTTAGGGGAGAGGTGAAACAAATTATGTTGAATCTTTTTTGTTAAAATGGTCCTCCTGTACAAAGTGGTTCGAACTTCATGAAGTATGTCAGATGAACACTGATTTATGCAAATGTATGGTCTTTTGTATACATAATCCTAAAATCATGTGTCGATTGCACATGCTCTATACATTCTGATTTAGCCAACTTTGATACTTCTCATGGAAGGTGCACTATGGCCAAACCTCATTACGTCTACAACACAGGAAGGGCACTTTGGCTAACATGCCATGAGATTCTGTGTTTGACCTGGAATAATTGTACAGCTTCTTTTCTGTTAAGAAAAGAAAGAAGCGAGTTCATGTTTTGAAAGATATTGTGTGCACATTTACATTCTTTATTATTTTGGCAAGTTTAGATTCGGTATCTATTTTATCTTCGCATGTTCTGATTTATTTTACATGATGATGTTGTGATTAGTATTATGTCCACAATTGAATAGAGGGAATTTCTAACTGGGGAATGGGATGCATCTAAATAGAAATGGATTGTGCCAATCTGGTACGTTTTGCAATTACAGTCCGGATCATGACTTATAGTTATTCCTTTATTTCCTTTTTAATCTGATTTCTTATCTTCATGCATAAATAATGCCTACAGTAAAGAAATACTCTTCATAAAATCTATTCTTTCGAATATTTGAACATTTGTTTGCATTCCAGTTCATTTTCTTCATGTGTTGTAACTGGTACATAAATTTTTCAGGCATGACACCTATAGTAGGCATGCTATTTCCCCAGGAAGCATACTACAAAGTCACATGTAGATCAACTCTCACCACCCGAGCACATTTTCCATTGTATTAAGTTAATACTTGCCTCTCGCTGTGGTTCACAAAAAAAATATGCACTTCCCCTTCTAGAATATGTGAACTTATTGTTTTGTGTTCTTTTGTTCGCATTCAGTTTGAGATATTAGCAGTTCTCATTATCAAAACTCCCATCCTTATTGATAGGCACCTATTTTCAGAACATTGCAGTGGCATATTGGTGATTGGTAGTGCTATGATCAGATTCAGGTTGCACTGCAGTAAGCTGTGGTGGTTTCATATCCACTTGCCGACACTCTGCAACGACCAGCATTTTTGTCACCATCACCGATTGGGTGCAGAAAGGTTAAACAAGTTCTAACTTCTTGCAAATATCTTCCTTGCAAAGAAAGCCTAGAGTATTGCAGTTCATTTGTGTTCTCAGATTTATAAATATTTATGTTCCCATCATTCTCAATTTTCTTTCACGAAGTCTGAACAAAAATATGGTTTTGATTTGGTTGATTAATGGTAGTGCATTTCCTTCCACATTGTGGTGCTTGATCCATGCAGAATATGCATATTTGCCAAGAATCATAGATTGTATCATCGCATTGTCACTTATCGAACCCGTAGCAACACAAGAGCGCTGTGTATTGTGCGTATATCTTCTAATATTACACGTGCGTGGCACGTGCACTTTTACTAGTTACGGAAACGACACGGTGGCCATCGTTTTTGCTATGACAATTTTTTTATAAAATGCTGCGAGTGAGTGAGGACCAGTACTCGTGAAGATCATCTTCATTGGACATGATGTTTTGGCGCAGGTGCGGACCTAGAACAAAAATGATCCGGATCACACAATTTTTTAACTTAAAGTTGTAGGTGTCACACACTGTAAATGAATGCAATATAATGAAGAAATCAATTTTTACCGGGTGTACATTGGTACGCCCCTGCTCACGGGTGCAGATGAACTCGTTGTGCAAAATACATTTTTAACGTATTTCAAAATATCAAAAAAAATCAAACAAAATTTTTGGCTGTTCATATGAAAAATGTCTATCCGTGCAAAAAAAAAGTTCGTATCAAAAGACATTTTGCATGGCCGATATGAAAAAGACAAAAAATATTACGTACAAAATCATTTTGGAACGTCGGAGATTTGTCTTTTTTACACCGTCCATAAAGAATGTCTTTTCATCCTTTTTTTATACGAACATAGAATGTTTATATGTACTTCCAAAATTTTTATTTGAAATTTGTTGATATTGTAAATTTAATTTTTTAAATAGTGGATATAGATATATCTATGAGTCGAAGTGGATTTCCCATCTTCATTCTCCTAACCTAACAAGCCACGGTACGGTCGAGTTTTAAGGCTCAACAACTCCAAAGTTGCTCCACAAGCGCATCGTTTTATGTGGTGTTTTATTTCCCAGAACGGGGATGTAACTATCCGGCAAAAACAAACAAAAAACTGATTTTTAACCGTGATTTGATCTTCCATCGCGTGAACGCACATTTGGGTCTCACGATTTTTTGTATGCACGTGGAAGTGAAAGACATGTGTACATGCATCTCTTCAATGCGTGTCTGGCCATGTGGTGGCTCCTTGTTTCGCGTAAAGGCCACATGTTTCGTACCATCCACTCTTTCTTTTCTTTTTGCAAGATAAAGAAAAAAAAAGTACCAGTACTACAAGCCTCAGCCGACCTGAGAGGTGTAGCCGTGTAGGCGTGTAGCCTCACATCTCTTCTCGTAGCATCTTTTATTTTCTAAAAAACTTGAAAGTGCAGTTGGATCAACGTTTCTTGGATAAAACATTGCACCCCGCGCGACCGTAGGATCGAATCTAGGCCCGAACCGTGCCTCCCCATCCTTTGCCGTAGGGAACCACGCCGCCTCCTTGTTCATGCCGCGTGTGTCGCTGGCGGAGAACCAACCCCACGAAATCACCTCGGTCCCGTGTGAAAGGACAAGGATGTCGCCAAGAGGGGGAATATGCGATTTTTTTTTTTACGATTAGGCTTGATAAATGCGGAATAAAAATAGCGTTTAATTTATCAAGCACACAAAACCTAAAATACTAGGTTCACCTATGTGCACCAACAATTTATACTAAGTAACATATAATACTTGAAGCCGGCTATCACAATGTAAAGTGCATAAATAAAGAGTTTGGGTATAGAAATAACCGAGGCACGCGGAGACGAGGATGTATTCCCGAGTTCCTCCTTGTTAAGGGAGTATGTCTCGTTCGAGGCGTGTGAGCTCGCCACAACAGGCCTACTCAATGCCACAAAGGCCTCACCATATTCTCCGATGAATCTCGTCACAAAGGCTCGGTTCACCTTCCACTATCGGAATCCTTCAAGGCGGAATCCAGAAACTTTATAAAGTTCTTGAGGCACACAACCACAACTCAATCGGGGGCTCCCAAGTCACCACAACACCGTCTAGGGTCCAAAGAACCAAGAGTAATAAGCTCTCAAACTTCACTTCCACGAATCTTCATGGAGAGCACAAACCGATGGAACTAATGCAATGGCAAGAGTACAAGTGCTCAAATCCTTCACTCTCAAATTCCAACAAAGCAACAAATGCTTATGGGGGATTAAGAGAGGAAGAACAAAGAAGAGAACCACAAAAAAACTCCAAGAACTAGATCCACTAGGTTCCCCTCACTTAGAGAAGAGATTGATTGGTGAAAATGTAGATCTAGATCTCCTTTCACTTTTCCTCAAAGATATGCAAGAATCCCCTTTGTGAAAATGTAGATCTAGCTCTTAACCCTTTGGGAAAGTAGGGGGCCTTTTATAGGTCCCCACGAAAAAGAGCCGTTGCAAACTGCTTACACCGGAGACTCCAGTCTGCCCAGACCGGAGACTCCGGTCCTAGGCCGGAGATTCCGGTGCAACTCTGGACCAGGGACCAGTACCGCACCACGTTTTGGACGAAAAATAAAATGCGCAGACCGGAGACTCCGGTCTAGGGCCGGAGACTCCGGCCTACAAAAAATTGCAGAAACATCACCACGAAAATGAAGATATCTTTATCATCCGAACTCCGTTTTCGATGTTCTTATGCTCGTTGGAATCGCAACGAAAAGCTCTACAAGAATATATAGAGAAACATCATAGTATAACAAGGGAGGATAAAACCAAATGTGGAAAGGTAAAACCTTTATATAAAGATCAACCGGTAAATCCTTAGCTTTTCATCATCATTTTCTCGCTGGTCATATTTCACTCTCATCATATTATTTTACATCTGCACAATTAAACCTTTGTGTTCGGCAAGCTGGAGAGATTGACAACCTCTCTGTTTCGTTGGGGCAAAGTAGTTTGTTTGTGTTTGCCGAACACAAAGAATTAAATGTGCAAATGTAAAATATGAAGAGAGTGAAATAGGACCAGCAAGTAAATGATGATGAAAAGCTATTAAAACGGTTGTAAACAATGTAGTAAAATAGGACCGGGATCCACAGTCACTAGAGGTGTCTCTCAAAAAGATATACATGATGGGTAAACAAATTACAGCATGGCAATTGACAGAATTGTGGGCGCACAACAAGGCTATCATAAAACAATATAGTTCACCATTTCATCTAATATGGGCATTACGTCAAAATACATAGACCGTTTTCCAACTGCATCTATGACTAATAATCCACCCTGGGATCGCTATCCAGCATGTCACCCAAAAGTATTAAGTTGCAAGCAACATATCATTGCAATAAGCAAAGTGCCTAATGTAAGCAATGTAAATAACACGAGGAAATCACACTGCTGTTTTCTCCCTAGTGGCAACAGCACATCTCTAGCCTTAACCGTTCCTGTCACCGAACTTAGACAAGAGAGGCATGAACCCACTATCTAGCATAAATACTCTCTCATACAACACTAATAATTACTTTGCCAAAGCATCCACTAGCATCGGAGAGCATACAAGATCATAGATAAAACATAACACAAAGATGAACAAAAGTAATGACTTTCACAATTCATCGGATCCATGCAAACACAATCATGTAACAGTTACAAATAATACGATCTTGATCATGATAGGCAGGTCACAAGATCTAAACAATGGAGTACAAGGAGGAGAGACAACCATCTAGCTACTGCTATGGACCCATAGTCCCGTGGTGGACTACTCACGCATCACTCCGGAGGAAGACATGGTGGTGTAGATGCCTCCGGTGTCGATTCCCCTTTCCGGCAGGGTGCCGGGAAGAGCTGCAGAACCCTCCCGAACTAGGGTTGGAGGCGGCAGCCTCAGACGTCTTCTGGAAATATGATCGGGCTCCCCTCTATTTTTAGGTCAGGGTGAATTTATAGGCGAAGAGGTGGCGCGAGGAGGCGAGGGAGGTGCCCAGGTGGGCTCCAGCCGCGGCCTACCCCTAGGCCGCGCCTGGGTGGCACCTGGAGGCTGGGTGCCTCCCCTCCTCCTGTGTGGCTCTATGCATCAATATTAGAGGGATATTCATCATGAGTTTTTTCTTTATTATTGTTGGATTGAATAGATCATGAGCTTTTTTGATGCTTGTGTTATTAAATAAAGAGACTATTTAAGAAATAGGTTGTGGTGTTTGTTAGTACTATCTTTGGATGCGGATAGTGATGCCATGAAGTGTCCATAGATGTGAAATACGAACTTTAAGGTGTGCTTTTCATAGCCCTACACAATTCTCATCCTATTTGATACACGAAAGAATGATCTCCGAGTAACGTCTACCATGCATGTGTTTTTGTGGGAACTATCATGTGTTTAATTATGTTAATGATGTTGAGAGTAGTCACTAGTGAAAGTATGAAGCCTGAGCCTTGTTTCCAAGCATTGATACACCGTTTTTAGTCACTTTTGTCACTTGTTTGCTTGCTGCCATTTTTATTACAGAATTACAAAATCACCTTTTACCATCCATATCACTTGCATTTTACTATCTCTTCGCCGAACTAGTGCACCTATACAATTAGCCATTATATTAGGTGTGTTGGGGACACAAGAGACTTCTTGTATCTTAATTGCAGGGTTGCTTGAGAGAGGATACATTCACCTTACACCTCCCTCAGATCGATAAACCTTGGGTTACTCACTTAAGGGAAATTTGCTGCTGTCCTACAAACCTCTGCGCTTGGAGGCCCAACAAGTCTACAAGAATAGAAGCGTGTAGTAGACATCACCTAGTATATTTTTTGTTAGTCTTGTTTTGCCTTTTGTTTGCTCTAAAACTGAAAAACACAAAAAAATTAAAAATTCCAGCACCTTGTTTACTTCCGTTTTACCTTGTTATCATGGCTAGTTCCACTCCTTTTTCTCCGTCTCCTGAGGTTGAAGTTCATAATTTTAAACAAAGAGGGGGAGAAAGTTTAAAAGATGCTTGGTATAGGATTAGTGATTCTCAATACCGTTCCACAAAGAAATATTCAGATACTATCCTTCTCAGAAATTTTTATGTTGGAATCACAAATTGGTATAGGTATGTACTAAGCACTTTAACAGGTGGAAACTTCCTAGGCACTCCCTCTGTTGAGGCTTACAACATCATTGAAAGCCTAGTCGGGACTCCGCCTACTAATGAACCTAAAACTGAAGCCACAATGGAACATGTTGTGGAAAGACTTGATATTTTAGAGAAAAAATGGCCAAGCATGAATTGGACAACTGAAATAGATAAATAACTACTTGATAGTAGTAGCAAGATTGAGGGATCCTTAAAGCATATAAATAGAAGAATTAACAATCTTGAGACCAATAAATGGAAGGATGATAAAAAATTGAGAATTAGTAAAATGGAAGAGATTATGGATGTTGTTGGTGCAGCCTTTTCATCTCTCAATTAAAAAGAAGGAAGTTCCAGCAGGAAGGGGACTTAAGTTTACCTATGTCCCAAAGGTTTCTAAACTGAAACCAAATAAAATAAATAAACTTAGTTCTCCTGTTATCATTGAAAAACTCCCCAATGAACTAAATAGGGGAGAGAATAAATTTTAAATCCTGTTTTTGGGAATGATGAAGTCACAGAATCAACAAGTAATTCCCTTAGTAGTGCTAGTTCTACCTCTGAAGATGTCCTTGATGATTTTGATATTGAGGAAAGTGATAAAACTTGAATTTGCCTAGTTAAAAGGCGTTAAAGAAAAGCGCTTATGGGAGGCAACCCATTTTATTTTACCTGCTGTTTCTTTTTGGTTTATTTGAGTTTTGGGTGATCTTACTTTTGTAACAACTCCCTTGTATCTTTTTGTTTTGGTTTTTGGTGCCAAGAATAGCCTCTAAACAGAGGAAGACTAATTGGTGAGTTTGTTGTCCAGAAATAGATTTCTGTTCTTCACTGCTTGAAAATCCAAAATATCACAGAACTTCATATGTGGATGAAATTTTTTTACAGCAAGCATCAGGGTTTTGTCTACCTTTCTCTAGTTTTAAGTTTTCTGATTTGAGGTACAAAAGTTCTGTTTTGTTTACACAGAAATTCATCTTTACAGTCTGTTTTGTTTTTGACAGATTCTGTCCTTAGTTTTGCATTGCTTCTTTCACGGGCAAAGTGAAGCTTTTTCAAAGGTAGAGTTTTACTTAGAACTTTGTGACAGTAGCTAATGTTTTAAAAAATAAGTTCATGATATGTGCTTTGGAACTGAAGGAAGATATTGTTTTTGTGGACTAACCCCTCTAGTGAAGTTGCTATAAGTTTTGCGTGAAGGAAGTTTTCAAGTATCCAAGTGCGAGCTGATCAAGGAAGATAAAGAAGAAATAAAATACTAAGCTTGGGGAGGCTCCTCATGGACCCTCCTGTGAAATATTCAAGAAGTTACAAGCGTCTAAACTTGGGGATGCCCAAGGCATCCCCTTCTTCATCAACAATCGTCGGTTTCTCTCATGGTACTATATTTTTATTCCTTTGCACATTATGTGTTGTTCTTGGAGCGTCAGTTTGTTTTTATTCAATTTATTTGTGTTTAGTTTTCTGGTCCTTGCAATAATTTGGTTCATGCATGCTTGTTTGGGAGAGAGACACGCTCCGCTTTTTCATTATACCTCATGTTCTTCACTTATATGTGTTGAGTGTTTAGCATTTGTTATTTATGCTTTTAGCTCTTGTTTTCAAGCATCTCTTGTTCAGAGTTGTTAGCTTTTGTAGTTAGGAAGTTTTGCTCTTGTTGCTTCACCCTTTTTGTTTTGTTTCAAATAAGTTGATTGGTGTTTGGTTAAGTGGAAATTATCATGTAGGAAGTGTTTTAAAAAGTGCTGCTTAATCTTGTAGACCATTGTCTTGAATCTTTGATACTTGTCAATTGTTTAGAGATATGAAGTAGATTAATGCTTAAACTTGTGGATCATCTAGTAAGAATAGATTAGCAAAGAACTACCGTAAGGCTTTAAAATTGTGGTGCTTGTCCTGCTTGGTAGCTCTCAAAGTCTAGATATTCTTTTTGCAAAGAGTTGGTTTGGCTAACAAGGTAGACGGTGTGAAGTCCAGTGGTTATGCATGATGTATATCTGTAGTCATTCATTGAACCAAGTTGATGTTATGTGTTTGCTTGATATCCTGCTAAGCCCGAAAATTCCGTACTGAGAGGGAATACTTCTCGTGCATCCAACTCCCTGAGCCAAATATATTTGCTGAGCCAAATATATTTTCCATTTGTATCCACCATACCTACCTACATGTGGTATTTCCCTGCCACTCCAAGTAAAATTTTCATGTACTATCTTTAAAATGTTCAAAATTTTCCTTTTTGTGCCCCTGTTTTTAAGCTAATGAGGAAATAGTAAGAAGTTAGTTATAACCTGTGACAAGCAAGGTCATTTCCCCCTTTCACCTAGTGTTGATGGTTCACGTCCTCACGTTTAAGAAAAATATAAATATAACTCACCATTCTCCTCCGCAGAAAGAAATCTGAGAAATCAGCTCAAACATTGGTTAGTGGTCAAACAAAGGAGAAAGAGGAATGTACTCGTTCCTCTAAAACCAGCCGCTCTCAAAAGTCTAAAGGCCATGCTTGAAATGGGGGACTAGCTAGTTTCTTTGCTGTGAAGTCGTTGACGAAAGCATGCATATCTCAAAACTGTTTTACTTCTATCCAAAAAATAAAAAAAAAGAAGCTCTAGCACATGATTAATCTCTGCTTTCCTCTGCGAAGGGACTTTCTTTTACTTTTATGTTGAGTCAGTCTTCCTCTTCCTTCTAAACTCCTCAAGCAATCACTTCGTGTCAACTTTGGTTCATGTTTTACTTCATGTTATCTTTGTGTCTAACTGTGAAAACTTTGTATTGACTTTATCTTGAGATAAACAAGTTGCAAGTTGAAGCTCTTTGCTGAAAACTTAAATCTTCCTTTGTGTTGGCCAAACTCCTTTGTTGAACTAATATTGCTTTGTGAGATATCAATCATTGTCAAGTGTTATGCTTTTAAATCTCCAAAGTGCTCTTTTCTGGTTAATTCTTGCTTAGATGTTACACCTGGTTAATCATTGTTTGTTTCATTCAATGAACCTTTGTTTTGGATCAATGCATTCAGTTCATATGCTTTACATGATTACATTATCAAGATTGTGATTGGTAGCATGTCACTTCAAAAATTATTTTGTTATCACTTACCTACTCGAGGACGAGCAGGAGTTAAGCTTGGGGATGCTGATACGTCTCCGACGTATCTATAATTTTTGATGTTCCATGCTTGATTATATATCAGTGCCACATGTTTCTATAATGTTTTTATATCATTTTGGCATGATTTATGGAACTAACCTATTGACAAGATGCCCAGTGCCAGTTCCTATTTTCTGTTGTCTTTTTGTTTCAGAAAAGTTGTTCTGGGAAGTTTCTCGGATTGCGCTAAAAATTTACGGGAATTATTTCCAATATGAAACAAAGACGGAGCCAGAAGGGGGCCTATAGGGGGGGCTCCACAGCCCCCAGGTGCCAGCCAGGCGCGACCCAGGGCTTGGCCGCACCTGGGTCCCACCTGGACAGGTGGTCCACCTCCTCGAGTCGCCCTTTCGCCTATAAATTGTCCTCGATGCAAAAACCCTAAAGAGCCGATCATATTTTCCAGAAGACGTCTGAGGCCGCCGCCATCTCAAGCCCTAGTTCGGGAGGGTTCTGCAGCTCTTCCCGGCACCCTGCTGGAGAGGGGAATCAACACCGGAAGCATCTACACCACCATGCATGCCTCCTGAGTGATGCGTGAGTAGTCCACCATGGGTCTACGGGTCCATAGCAATAGCTAGATGGTTATCTCTCCTCCTTGTACTCCATTGTTTAGATCTTGTGAGATGCCTATCATGATCAAGATCATATTATTTGTAACTGCTACATGATTGTGTTTGCATGGATCCGATGAATTGTGGAAGTCATGAATTTTTGTTCATCTTTGTGTTATGCTTTATCTATGATCTTGCATGCTCTCCGATGCTTGTGGATGCTTTGGGAGTATTTATGCTAGATAGTGGGTTCATGCCTCTCTTTGTCTGAGTTCGGTGACAGGAACGATTAAGGCTAGAGATGTGATGTTGCCACTAGGGAGAAAACAACGGTGTGATTTCTTTGTGTTATTTACATTGCTTACATTATGCATTTTGCTTATTGCAATGATCTGTTGCTTGCAACTTAATACTTTTGGGTGACATGCTGGATAGCGATCCCGGGGTGGATTATTAGTCATAGATGCAGTTGGATAACGGTCTATGTATTTTGACGTAATGCCCATATTAGATGAAACGGTGAACTATATTGTTTTATGATAGCATTGCTATGTGCCCACAATTCTGTCAATTTCCATGCTGTAATTTGTTTACCCATCATGTATACCTTTTGGAGAGACACCTCTAGTGAACTGTGGACCCCGGTCCTATTTTCATACATTACTTGCTGGTCATATTTTATTCTCTTCATATTTTACACTTGCACATTTAATTCTTTGTGTTCGGCAAGCCGGAGAGATTGACAACCTCTCTGTTTTCGTTGGGGCAAAGTACTTGTTTGTGATTGTGTGCAGGTCCACGTCAATTATCGTTAACGGCGCCGTTGACACCTCGCTAAGCCTTCTCCAAGTCCTACTGGATTCGATAACCTTGGTTTTGTAATCAAGGGAAAATTGCCGCTTTGCTGCATCATACCTTCCTCTTGGGGTCTCCCAGCGAACATGTGATCCACGCCATCAGTTCAATCTAAGCATACATTCATATACCAATGGGAGTCAATATGGACGTCCACAACTCTGCTATTCATGTCCGCTTGTTATCGAACATGTAGGGTAACACACTTAAATTGGCTATATTCTTTAGTGTATAATTGAAAAGTTTGGAAAGGAGAGTGTCACTAGAATGGTTGACGTCATACGATGTCCTAGTGTCATTAACAGAAGAGTTTCATGATTTTATATAGCGAACATATGATGTCCCGGCGTCATTAAAATAGGTTTTAATGACGACGGAATAGTTTTGGCGATTTTAATAAGAGCACATACGATGTCCGGAGTTATTAAAATTAGTTTAATGAATTTTGAAATTGTTCCGAGATTTTATATAGGAGGTATTTTGAAAGTCGGGATTTAATGGATAAATTCTGGCGGAAAATAATAGTCGGAAGGGTCCCATGGGCTGCTGAAAGAGCATGGTGCCCCCATGTGTGGTTCCCGTAATTAATGGCAATCTCTATGGACTAATATTTGCTTTAAGCTATACTTGTAGGATGTATCCATAAGCAATGCTTGAATACCATATGTTGGTTTCAAGGTTGAAAAGAAGAAGTTATGTGATGACGATGGTGCTATTTAAGGGGTTATCGAAGCATAGTCATGATTATGTTGAGCATAGAGCAAGATGTCTTGAAGAAGATGATTGTGCGAGCATTCATGTTCTTCCTTCAAAGACATCATCATCACTGTGAAGAGCGAAGAAAAGATTCAAGGATGTGAGGTGCAAGCTAAATATGATCATCATGAAGATATCAATATGCTTTAAGCTTGCCACTCATTTTAAGATAATTTCCTAGTGAAGATATACCGAATAAATGTCCCTCCCATATTGGTGTATGCGAGAGCAGTATGTTAGTCTTCACCGAGCGGAGCACAATCAAGAAAGGTGGTCAACTTGAGACGAGAGTGATCGTCATCATCTAGCTCAAGTGATCGTCATCATCTAGCGCAAGGCAGAGTTATGATCTTGATAGGTTCTCCATTTTACCGGTCTCATGAAGTTACTTGAGAGATCGGATTATAGGATAGATAACCGTACTATCAAGGGGCTCTCGAGCGAGTATCTTGATTGTATCATTCGTAGAGATCTTAAACCTTTTGCATGATTGGCATAATCTTTCTTGGTTCTTATTTGGATCTTATCCATGTGAGGGTTTGGAGATTGTCATTATCTTCAAGACAAGCTCAAGTTCATCAAAACTGATTTCGTATGAAAAACTTGTTGTATTTTTTATATTGGAGATTTGCCAATTATTCTTTTATAGATAGGTCTAACCTCTCGCTATTTGGCTTTAACTTACTTTGTTGGTTTTTGGTGTTTCTCTATATGAAGAACTGGATCTTGTTACCTTCAAAACAAGCACAATGTCATAAAAAACAGAGTACGGATGCGAGAGATATGTCCGTTCTCATCTTAATGTTTTGCAGCTTTTTAGTGGGGCGGAAGTTCTGGACCCGAGCACGGAAATTTTGGCCCCCGGATATTTCCGGGAAAATATCCAACCCATGTCCAGAGAAGATCACTAAGTGCGTCCGGCGCGCCCAGGTCGTTGCGGGGGGGGGGGGGGGGGGGGGGGGTGGGGCGGAAGTTCCGGGGTAAGTCTCAAAACTTCCGGCCCGCGCAGTAAATACTACCCCCAACTATTGGGTTTGTTGGACACCTATTTAAGGGGTCTTCTTCCTCAATGGTTTCCAAGTTTTGGGAGCCTCTCTCACGCCTCCATTGTTAACCTCCAAAGTTTTGATTTCTCTCAATCTCTAGAATGATTCTTGCTCCTCTTTAAGGGAAAAGAGAGATGAGATCTAGATCTACAATTCCACCAATCAATCTTTCCTCTTAGCGAGGGGAACCTATTGGATCTAGATCTTAGGATTCATTTGTTGATTTCCTTGTTCTTTCTCTCTTATTTCTCCACAACATTAGTTGCTTTGGTCGGATTTGAGAGTGAAGGACTTTGACCACTTTGTGTGTTCTTGGCATTGCATTAGGTGCATCGATTTGAGTTATCCACGGTGATATGTGGAAGTGAAGTTCAAGAATATTATTACTCTTGGGTGCATTGTGTTCCCGAGAGCTTTTTCCTCTTGGGTGCATTGTGTACCCTAGACGGTTGGTGGTGCCATGAAGTTCTTCATGTTGTGAAGCTTCGGGCAAGCTATGGGAGCCTCCAATACAATTGTGGAGATAGCCTCAGGAAAATTGTATGGGTTGGTCAATGCCCTCAAGAAGACCTCATTAGTGGGTGGTTGTTTCCCACACGGGAGATGCCCAAGGAGAAAAGGTCAGCACATCCATGTGTTGTTTAACTTTCTTAGCAAAAGTTGTTGGTGCACATATGTGAAGCTAGTATATTATGTTTTGTAATTGATAAACTATTCAAGCCTTAATCGTAAAAGTTTTAAATCACCTATTTACCCCCTCTAGGTGACATCTCGATCTTTCAGCTGCCCATGGGTGGCCGCATGGGCCCATAGTGGGTCGACCGGCTTGGGATCCTAGGGGGAAGCTGCCCCATTGGCTTGGAACTGGGGGGCAAGGCAACCACCTAGGGCCGGCGGCAACTAGGGTTGGGGTGGGGACCCGCCCCCTCATGCGGCCCTACCTTGTGGTGGTGGCGACTAGGGTTGGGGTGGGGACCCACCCCCTCATGCAGCCCTACCTTGTGGTGGCGGCGGCTAGGGTTGGGGTGGGGACCCGCCCCCTCATGCGGCCCTACCTTGTGGTGGCGGCGGCCAACCTAGGACTGACCTCCATAGGTTGGTTGCCTAGCCCCTCCCCTCCTCCAATAAATACCCCCAACCCCTCCCCATTGAGAGACACACAATTGAGATTTGTGTCTTTTAGGAGTCCTCTGCTCAGATCCAATCTCTCTCTCTCTCCCATGTGTTGGGATCTCCACCTATTACACACTAGTAGCGACTGAGTGCTGAACTATGAAATCCTGCTAAGATATACCTAGCATACGTGTGCGAACATACGTTTGATCCTCACATAGCTAGAATCAGAAGGCTATATGTGGGAATAGGAAGTCGGTAACGTTCTCATAACCAGGCAAGGTTGTGAGAATCTTCAACAGGCTACGCCAACATGTTCACCAACGCATCTTTCCGCTACATTGTGTTGGCATGATTATCTAGATCTATCTGTTGCGATGCTTGTTCCTTCATATATAGATCTTGGCATGTTGCACGTAAGGAAAAAAATTTAGTTTCCCGCATGTAACTCTTCAATGATCCTATATAGGATGATCAAGTTTTTGGGAAATGTACTCGTGACTACTAGCATCTTCTTCCGGCCTTGTTCAGTTTCATGTGGATTGAACATGATTGACATGGATTAACCGAATAAGCCCTCAATGTGCATGCGGACGACTACTTTCACAACGACAACTACTTTTCCGACGTCGATAGCTTCCTCGATGTCATGTCTTCTGACGCTACCGCGAACACTTCTTTCAACACACCATATGTAGTATTTGTCTCCTGTGTTGGGATTATGTTTGAATCACTACTTTTGCCATTCAAGTTCGGACATGTATTTCTGTCTTACCTACTAGATCGCGTGATTATTTTCATATTTATTTTGATAGTCATGTTTTATCTACTCCCTCCAGTCCAAAAAAAGTGCCGGGAGAGATATACAAAAGCCACTTTACAGAAAAGCCCATCTAAATACAAAACGAAGCAAACAACCCTCCCTCGCCGAGGTTGCATCGCCTCCCTCGTGCAGGTCGCCTCCGCTCGCTCGCTCCCAGGTCGCCTCCCTCGTCTCTCCAGAAGCAGCTACAGGTCGCCCTCCACCTCTCCGGGTCACGCCTCCTGGACCTGCACCTCGAGGTCGCTCCAGCTTGCAGGCTCGCAACAGCAGAACCTGCACCTTCAGGTCCGAGTCGTTGTCGTTGCTGCCACGTGAATCCCTGCTCCTACCCTCCAGGAAGTCGCCGACGAGCAGGACCATGTCCATCTCGCTGTTGAGGCTCCCCATCGTCGGCTCCGCTGAAAGAACAAACGATGTCGCCTAGAGGGGGGTGAATAGGCGATTAAAACTTTTCCGGTTTAAGGCTTGATAATTGCGGAATAAAACTAGGTGTTTAAATTAATAAGCCAACCAACTACGTAAACTAGGCTCACCTATGTGCACCAACAACATATGCTAAGCAAGACAAACAACAAGGTGATAGCAAGATATAAAATTTCAAGCACGAAGGCTATCACAATGTAAATTGCATAAGTAAAGAGCTCGGGTATAGAAATAAACAAGGCACGCGGAGACAAGGATCTATTCCCGAGTTCCTCCTTGCTACGGGAGTACGTCTCGTTGGAGGGGTGTGAGCTTGCCACAAGAGGCCTACTCAAGATGCCTGATACGTGTCAAACGTATCTATAATTTTTTATTGATCCATGCTAGTTTTGTGATGTTGTCACATGTTTTTATTATCATATTAATCATTTTTATGCATTTTGTCGGACTAACCTATTGACAAGATGCTTAGTGTGAGTTTTCTGTTTTTGCTGTTTTTGTATTCCAGAAAATCCACCACATGAAAGATCGTCGGATTGAGCACAAAATTTACGGAGATTTTTTATGTGACGGAAGACACAAGAATACCAAAGGGCAGCCCTGGGGGCCACCCACAGGGCAGGGACGGCCTCCTGCCGCGGCCCCCCTTGGCCCGCGGGTGGGTCCCCTCGGCCCCCTCCGACGCCTATAAAATCCCTTAAACCCTAAAAATGACGGGGCGGCCATTATTTTCTAGAAAAGTCATCCCAAGGCGCCGTTAACTCAAACCCTAGTTCGGGGGTGATTCTGAAGCAGATCCCGACACTCTGCCGGAGGGGAGATCGATCCCGGAGGGCTCTCCATCGCCATGCCTTCCTCCGGGTTGATTTGTGAGCAGTCCCACCTTGGACCTTGGGTTCATGGCAGTAGCTAGATGGTAGTCTGTCTCTCTTGTGCTTCATGTCTTATGATCTTGTGAGCTGCCTAACATGATCAAGATCGATTATTGTAATGCTATGTGATGTGTTTGCTGGGATCCGATGGATTATAAAGTTATGATCAGATTGTGCATGATTCTTATATGTTGATTTATGTTCTTACATGCTCTCCGATGTGCGTAGTTACTTTGGCCTAGTGATTGTGTGTATCTTCAGGAGAGAGTATTTATGCTAGATAGTGGGTTCATGCCCCCTTTTGTTCCTGGGCACGAGTGACAAAAACGTCTAAGGGCAAGGGTGTGATGTTGCTACTAAGGGTAAAACAGCGATGTTAAAGTCTATTTTGATATTTAATATTGCTTACTTCATGCTCTTTACTTAATGCAAATGTCTGTTGCTTGCAACTTAATACCGATGGGTGACAGGCTGGATAGCGATCCCACGGTGGACTTTTTAGACAAAGATGCAGTTGGACTCAACGGTCTTTGTTCATTGTCGTGATGCCTACTTAAATATTATCATGTTCTCTTTGTCATAGCTAGATTAAGTTTGTGTTATAATCTTGTCAATTGCTCAGCTGTAATTTGTTTACCCATCATATGAATGTTCTATTTACTCGAGAGACTCCACTAGTGAACCCATGGCCCCCGGTCCATCTTTTTACATTGATTGCAAACTTTATTCATCACTTTTCACCATCATTACTCCTCTGGTCCATTTTCATAATTCATCTATTTCACTATACAATTAACCGCTTTGTTTTCTGCGAGACCGGAAAGATTGACAACCTTTCCGCCGTTGGGGGCAAAGTATTTTGGTTGAGTGTGTGTAGGTCCACATCTGTTGAAGATTAAGCGCCAGAGATCTTCAACATTCACTTTGTTGTTGATTTCAAGGTCCTACTGGTTCGATAAACCTCGGTTCGTTATCGAGGGAAAACTGCTGCTTGCTACATCTCCGCCTTCGCTTGGGGCACCACCCAACTCTTCATCAGTAGCAATCAAGCTCTTTTCTGGCGCCGTTGCCAGGGATCTTGGAGCTACAGCAAGGGGAGTCTCACACTCTCAATCACTTTACTTTGTTTTTGTCTTGCTTGTTTTATTTCTCGTTAGCTTATTTTTCCTGTTGCAAAATTTTAAAACCCAAAAAATTAGTGTAATCTTTATTCCTGTCTTGTTATTTTATTTTATCATTATGTCTTCCACTGAAAACACCAAGTTGTGTGACTTTACTAGCACTAATAACAATGATTTCATATGCTCTCCAATTGCTCCACCCGCTACTAAAGCGGAATCTTATGAAATTAAGCCTGCCTTGTTAAATCTTGTTATGAAAGAGCAATTTTCTGGTGCTAGTACTGATGATGCCGCCTCTCATTTAAATAACTTTGTTGAGTTATGTGATATGCAAAAGTATAAAGAGGTAGAAAGTGACATCATAAAACTGAAGCTTTTCCCTTTCTCTTTGAGAGGGAGAGCAAAAGAATGGTTATTGTCTTTGCCTAGAAATAGCATTGATTCTTGGATTAAATGCAAAGATGCTTTTATTGGAAAATATTATCCACCTGCTAAAATCATACAATTAAGGAGTAACATTATGAACTTTAGACAATTTGATAATGAACATGTTGCTCAAGCTTGGGAGAGAATGAAATTTATGGTTAAAAATTGTCCCACGCATGGATTAACTATGTGGATGGTTATCCAAACTTTTTATGCAGGTTTGAATTTTTCTTCAAGGAACCTCTTGGACTCGGCCGCAGGAGGCACCTTCATGTCCACAACATTAGGTGCAGCAACTAAACTCTTGGATGAGATGATGACAAATTATTCACAATGGCATACCGAAAGAGCTCCAAGTAGTAAGAAGGTAAATTCTGTCGAGGAAATTTCCTCTTTGAGTGATAAGGTTGATATGATTATGTCTATGCTTGCTACCAATCAGTCCCATATTGATCCTAATAATGTCCCACTTGCTTCATTAATTTCC
This sequence comes from Puccinellia tenuiflora, assembly GCA_012064385.1. Taxonomy (NCBI): domain Eukaryota; kingdom Viridiplantae; phylum Streptophyta; class Magnoliopsida; order Poales; family Poaceae; genus Puccinellia; species Puccinellia tenuiflora. The sequence continues at coordinate 218,403 of QRDG01000823.1, forward strand.
CAAGAAAAGGATCAAGTTGATGTTAATTTTCTTAATAGAAGTAACTTCAACAATAATGCTTATCGAAATAATTTTGGTAGTAACAACTATAAGCCTTATCCTCCCAATAATGGCAACTCTTATGGCAATCCCTATGGTAATTCTTATAATCCTAATAAGAATGTGTCCTCTGATCTTGAAAATGTTTTAAAAGAATTTATCACTTCGCAAAAAGCTTTCAACAAAACTGTCGAAGAGAAACTTGAAAAACTGGATAGACTTGTCTCTAAAGTGGAAGATCTTGCTCATGATGTTGAAATTTTAAAAAGTAGAACCACTCCTCTTCAAGACAAGCCTACTGAATCTTTAAATGCTATTTCTATTCAAATTAATGAGAATGAAAGGATGATGGCTCGCTTGAAAGCTAGGTGGGCTAGAGAGAAAGAAGAAGCTAGAATTGCTGAAATGAATAGGAAAACTGTTAAAGTTTATACTATCCAAACTACTAATGAGGAACCTCCTAGCCTATTTAAAGATGATGAAATTGATTTTGATAATTTCAATCTTACTGAAGTCATAAAGTTCCTACAAAAACTTGCTAAGTCACCGAATGCTAGTAAATTAAATATTGCCTTCACCAAACATATTACCGATGCTCTTATCAAGGCTAGGGAAGAAAAGCTTAAGCTAGAAACTTCTATTCCTAGAAAATTAGAAGATGGATGGGAACCCACTATTAAGATGAAAATAAATGACTTTGATTGTAATGCTTTGTGTGATCTTGGTGCTAGTGTTTCTGTTATGCCTAAAAGTTTCTATGATATGCTCAATTTAAATCCTTTGGAAAAGTGCTATTTAAATGTTCATCTTGCTGATTCTTCTAAAAAGAAACCTTTGGGTAGAGTTGATGATGTCCTTATTGTTGTTAATGATAACTATGTTCCCGTTGATTTTATTGTTATGGACATTGAGTGTAATGCTTCTTGTCCTATTATTTTGGGGAGACCATTTTTGAGAACCGTTGGTGCCATTATTGATATGAAAGAGGGAAATATAAGATTTCAGTTCCCCCTCAGAAGAGGGATGGAGCACTTCCCTAGAAAGAAAAAAATCTTCCTTTTGAATCAATCATAAGGTCAAGCTATGCTCTTGATGTTGCAAAGGCCTCCGAAAAAACTTGATATTTGGCATTGCGCCTAGCTAAAAGGCGTTAAAGAAAAGCGCTTGTTGGGAGGCAACCCATCTTTTACTTTCAGTTTGCTTTTTACTTTTCTTGAGTCTTGAAGTTGTTGCCTCTGTAGCAACTTCATTGTATCTTTTTCTTTTGGTTTTTGTGCCAAGTTTAGCCTCTAATGCATTGAAAGTGCGAGGTGTTGTTTTGCTGTCCAGAAACAGATTTCTGTCCTTCACTGTTCGAAAATCCAAAAAATCTCTGAATTTTATCTTTTTCTGAAATTTTTATACAGAAAGCCTGATACTTTTATCTATCTTTCGTTAGTTTTGATTTTTCTGATTTGAGCTACAGAAGTGCCTCGAAAAATTCGATCTTTACAGACTATTCAGATTTTGACAGATTCTGCTTTTATTTTGTATTCGTCTCTTTACTATCGTCAAATGTGATACTCTAGAGGTGGAGTGCCACATTGAGGCTTAGTAAACAGTAGCTAATGCCTAATAAAGTTGTTTTGCAATTTTTCTTGAGTTGAACACATGTGCATTTTAATTTATGAGCATGAACCCTCTAATTAGTTTATGAGAAGTTTTGTGTGAAGGGAGTTTTTAAGTTCCAAAGGAGAGGATAATGAAGAAATTGAAGATGGATCAGAGCTCAAGCTTGGGATGCCCCCATGGCACCCCCTCTGAATATCAAGAACTATCAAGCGTCAAAGCTTGGGGATGCCCAAGGCATCCCCTCTTCTTCATCGACTATCATGAGGTCGTCTTCGTTGAACTAAGTTTTTATCACTTTACATATTATGTGCTATACTTGGAGCGTCTTTTTACTTTCAGTTTTGTTTGTTTGTTTGCTGGTCATATGCTTGTTGGATCCTTGCTTTGTTTATGTGGGAGAGAGACACGCTCCGCTTTTTCGTTTGAATACTCCTGTGCTTCGCTTATATTTTGTTGAGTATTCTAGCTACTGTTTGTTTGCTAGTAAGCTCTCGCTTTTAGCTTTTATCTTATTTAGAGCTGCTAGTAGTTGTTGTTAAACTCTCTTGTTCTTCACTTATATTTGTTGGAGAGTTGTTATTGATAAATTGCTTGAATTGTCAAAGTGACAAAATGCTATTCATGTGATAGTGGAATGAAACGAAAGCCTGCATAGTATTGTAGATCATTGTGTGGATACTTGATACTTCTCATTTGTTTTGAGATATTAAGATGAATGCTTAAACTTGCTGGTTATTTTAGTGGAATTGATTAGTAAAGAAATACTGTTAAAAGCTTGAAACTGTGTGGTGTTTCGTAGTTGTTAATTCATTAAGCTAATCTTTCCATCAAAAGAATTGTTTGGTCAATAAGGGAGACGGTGTGGAGCTTTTATGGTTATGATTGACTAATGTCTTATGTTACTCTGTTACCGGTTAATATTAGATGTTTGCTTCAAATACCTTCTTTGCTAAGCCTAAAAATTCGTACTGAGTGTATGGTTCACTCGTGCATCCAAATCCCAAAGCCAAACTATCTTGCCAGCTGAGTCCACCATATCTACCTATGCATGGTATTTCTTGCCATTCCAAGTAAATTTGTCATGTGCTATCTTTAAAAATTCAAAATATTCCTTTTTGTGCCTCTGTTTTTAAGCTCATGAGGGAGCAGTAGAGAGCTAGATATAACTCGTGACGAGCAAGGTCATTTCCCCCCTTTCACCCGGTGTCGATGGATTACGTCTTCACTTGAATCAACCCGAGAGCAGCTTAAGCAAAAATATAAATATAACTCACCATTCTCCTCCGCGCAATGAAAATCTGAGAAATCAGCTCTAAACATTGGACAGTGGTGAAACCAAGGAGAAAGAGGAGCGTACTCGCTTCTCTAAAAACCAGCTGCTCTCACAAGTCTAAAAGCCTTGCTTGTTATGGGGGACTAGATAGCTTCTCTGTTGTGAAGTCGTTGACGAAAGCATGCATGTCTCAAAATTGTTTTACTTCTGTTTCATAAAAATAAAAAGCTCTAGCACATGACTAATCCCTGCTTCCCTCTGCGAAGGGCCTTTCTTTTACTTTCAGTTTTCCTCTTTCTTCTATCTCCACCAAAGCAAACATCTAGCATTGACCCTGGGTATCATTGATCATATTGCATTGTCAGATTAAACATGAATCTTTATATTGACTTTACCGTTGGAAGTTGAGGCTTTTTGCTAAAACTTACATCTTCTTTGTTTTGATTCTCAAACACTTTTGTCATGGAATTATTACCTATGTGAATTAATCAAATATGTGGATCACATTGCTTTCATGTCTTTAACGTACTATTTATGAAAGGTTTTGCTTGAATGATTCAACTTGGTTATTCATTGCTTTCTTGCTATCAACTATAGACAATTGTTTTGTATCACTTCATTCACATCCTATGCTTTGCATTACTATCTTGATCACGATTGTGTTGGTTGCATGTCTCATCAAAATTATTTTGTTATCACTTACCTACTCGAGGACGAGTAGGAGTTAAGCTTGGGGATGCTGATACGTGTCAAACGTATCTATAATTTTTTATTGATCCATGCTAGTTTTGTGATGTTGTCACATGTTTTTATTATCATATTAATCATTTTATGCATTTTGTCGGACTAACCTATTGACAAGATACCCTGTGCCAGTTTCCTGTTTTTGCTGTTTTTGTATTTCAGAAAATCCACCACGGGAATATCGTCGGATTGAGCTCCAAATTTACGGAGATTTTTTATGTGACGGAAGACACAAGAAGACCAAAGGGCAGCCCTGGGGCCCACCCACAGGGCAGGGACGGCCTCCTGCCGCGGCCCCCTTGGCCCGCGGGTGGGACCCGCCCCTGCTCCTGGTGGGTCCCCTCGGCCCCCTCCGACCCCTATAAAATCCCTTAAACCTAAAAATGACGGGGCGGCCATTATTTTCTAGAAAAGTCATCCCAAGCGCCGTTAACTCAAACCCTAGTTCGGGGGTGATTCTGAAGCAGATCCCGGCACTCTGCTGGAGGGGAGATCGATCCCGGAGGGCTCTCCATCGCCATGCCTTCCTCCGGGATGATTTGTGAGTAGTCCCACCTTGGACCTTGGGTCCATGGCAGTAGCTAGATGGCAGTCTCTCTTTCTCTTGTGCTTCATGTCTTATGATCTTGTGAGCTGCGTAACATGATCAAGATCGATAATTGTAATGCTATGTGATGTGTTTGCTGGGATCCGATGGATTATGAAGTTATGTTCAGATTGTGCATGATTCTTATATGAGTAATTTATGTTCTTGCATGCTCTCCGATGTGCGTAGTTACTTTGGCCATTATTTTCCAGAAAAGTCATCCCGAGGCGCCGTTGATACGTATCAAACGTATCTATAATTTTTGAGTGATCCATGCTAGTTTTGTGTTATTGTCACATGTTTTTACTGTCATTTATATCATTTTTATGCATTTTGTCGGACAACCTATTGACAAGATGCCNGTAGCCATGTTTTCTCCTAAGTTTGGTATGAAAGATGTTAAGGTAGGAAGTAGGGATGTTTTTGGAAAGGATAATATGAAGAATTCCTCACTTTCGTTAGCAAACTCTATACTCATGATAAAACGTCAATAGTAGAGCTAACTAATAGTTAGATTCTGCAATATCTTGTTTGGTAGCTCGTCTTGAGAAGAGGTTTGTTAATTTAAATCCCATATTACAGCAAATGTTTCTTAAGCTTGATAGCATGGAGAGAGGAAAGGAAAAAGATTTTGTGTTAGAAACTCTTCTCCATGAATTTGATGATATATTAAGGAAAGCTAGGAAAATATTTGCTCGTTATGTGCTCTTGGTTCATATCCTAAGATTCATTACTCTTGGATGTTAGGGATGAAAATTTAAGGAAGTATGCTCGCAAAACTGAGATTGAGGAAAAGTTGATATTGCTACACCATTTAAACTCCTAGGGATATCCGATGCTTTGGAAGACAATTTTGGTTGGATTGCTCCTCAAAATCTATTCGATGAGAGTAGTCAACCAAAGAGAAAGGAGAAGGGTGATTATCAGCCCTATATTGGTAATATCCAATGCATTTATGATAAATTTGCTAATGTTCATTTGAAGAATGATGATGCCCTCGATTTTGATAAAACTTGATATTTGGCATTGCGCCTAACTAAAAGGCGTTAAAGAAAAGCGCTTGTTGGGAGGCAACCCATCTTTTAATTTCAATTTGCTTTTTTACTTTTCTTGAGTCTTGAAGTTGTTGCCTCTGTAGCAACTTCATTGTATCTTTTTCTTTTGTTTTTTTGTGCCAAGTTTAGCCTCTAATGCATTGAAAGTGCGAGGTGTTGTTTTGCCGTCCAGAAACAGATTTTTGTCCTTCACTGTTCGAAAATCCAAACAATCTCTGAATTTTATATTTTTCTGAAATTTTTAGACAGCAAGCCTGATACTTTTATCTATCTTTCATTAGTTTTGAGTTTTCTTATGTGAGCTACAGAAGTGCCTCGAAAAATTCGATCTTTACAGACTGTTCAGATTTTGACAGATTCTGCTTTTATTTTGTATTCGTCTCTTTACTATCGTCAAATGTGATACTCTAGAGGTGGAGTGCCACATTGAGGCTTAGTAAACAGTAGCTAATTTCTAATAAATTTGTTTTGCAATTTGTCTTGAGTTGAACACATGTGCATTTTGATTTATGAGCACTAACCCTCTAATAAGTTTATGAGAAGTTTTGTGTGAAGGGAGTTTTTAAGTTCCAAAGTAGAGGATAATGAAGAAATTGAGGATGGATCAGAGCTCAAGCTTGGGGATGCCCCCATGGCACCCCCTCTGAATATCAAGAAATATCAAGCGTCAAAGCTTGGGGATGCCCAAGGCATCCCCTCTTCTTCATCGACTATCATAAGGTCGTCTTCATTGAACTAAGTTTTTATCACTTTACATATTATGTCCTATACTTGGAGCGTCTTTTTACTGTCAGTTTTGTTTGTTTGTTTGCTGGTCATATGCTTGTTGGATCCTTGCTTTGTTTATGTGGGAGAGTGACACGCTCCGATTTTTCGTTTGAATAGACATGTGCTTCGCTTATATTTTGTTGAGTATTCTTAGCTACTGTTTGTTTGCTAGTAAGCTCTCGCTTTTAGCTTTTATCTTATTTAGAGCTGCTAGTAGTTGTTGTTAAACTCTCTTGTTCTTCACTTATATTTGTTGGAGAGTTGTTATTGATAAATTGCTTGAATTGTCAAAGTTACAAAATGCTATTCATGTGATAGTGGAATGAAACGAAAGCCTGCATAGTATTGTAGATCATTGTGTCGATACTTGATACTTCTCATTTGTTTTTAGATGTTAAGATGAATGCTTAAACTTGCTGGTTATTTTAGTGGAATTGATTAGTAAAGAAATACTATTAAAAGCTTGAAACTGTGTGGTGTTTCGTAGTTGTTAATTCATTAAGCTAATCTTTCCATCAAAAGAATTGTTTGGTCAATAAGGGAGACGGTGTGGAGTTTTTATGGTTATGCTTGACTAATGTCTTATGTTACTCTGTTACCGGTTAATATTAGATGTTTGCTTCAAATACCTTCTTTGTTAAGATTAAAAATTCGTACTGAGTATATGGTTCACTCGTGCATCCAAATCCCAAAGCCAAACTATCTTGCCAGCTGAGTCTACCATATCTACCTATGCATGGTATTTCTTGCCATTCCAAGTAAATTTGTCATGTGCTATCTTTACAAATTCTAAATATTTCTTTTTGTGCCTCTGTTTTTAAGCTCATGAGGGAGCAGTAGAGAGCTAGATATAACTCGTGACGAGCAAGGTCATTTCCCCCCTTTTCACCCGGTGTCGATGGATTACGTCTTCACTTGAATCAACCCGAGAGCAGCTTAAGCAAAAATATAAATATAACTCACCATTCTCCTCCGCGCAATGAAAATCTAAGAAATCAGCTCTAAACATTGGAAAGTGGTGAAACCAAGGAGAAAGAGGAGCGTACTCACTTCTCTAAAAACCAGCTGCTCTCACAAGTCTAAAAGCCTTGCTTGTTATGGGGGACTAGATAGCTTCTCTGTTGTGAAGTCGTTGACGAAAGCATGCATGTCTCAAAATTGTTTTACTTCTGTTTCATAAAAATAAAAAGCTCTAGCACATGACTAATCCCTGCTTCCCTCTGCGAAGGGCCTTTTTTTTACTTTTAATGTTGAGTCAGTTTTCCTCTTCCTTCTATCTACACCAAAGCAAACATCTAGCATTGACCTTGGGTATCATTGATCATATTGCATCGTCAGATTAAACATGAATCTTTATATTGACTCTACCATTGGAAGTTGAGGCTTTTTGCTAAAACTTACATCTTCTTTGTTTTGATTCTCAAACACTTTTGTCATGGAATTGTTACCTATGTGAATTAATCAAATATGTGGATCACATTGCTTTCATGTCTTTAACGTACTATTTATGAAAGGTTTCGCTTGAATGATTCAACTTGGTTATTCATTGCTTTCTTGCTATCAACTATAGACAATTGGTTTGTATCACTTCATTCACATCCTATGCTTTGCATTACTATCTTGATCACGATTGTGTTGGTTGCATGTCTCATCAAAAATTATTTTGTTATCACTTACCTACTCGAGGACGAGTAGGAGTTATCTTGGGGATGCTGATATGTGTCCAACGTATCTATAATTTTTGATTGATCCATGCTAGTTTTGTGATGTTGTCACATGTTTTTATTATCATATTAATTATTTTATGCATTTTGTTGGACTAACCTATTGACAAGATGCCCAGTGCCAGTTTCCTGTTTTTGCGGTTTGTGTATTTCAGAAAAGTCACTTCAATAAATATCGTCGGATTGCGCTGAAAATTTACGGAGATTTTTTATGTGACGGAAGACACCTGTGGACCAAAGGGCAGCCTGGAGGGCCACCCAGGGGCCACAGGCGGGTGCCTGCCGCGGCCCTACCTGGACTCGTGGGTGGGACCCACCCCTGCTCCTGGGGCGTCCCCTCGGCCCCTCCGACGCCTATAAAATCCCTTTTAACCTAAAAAAACGATGGGGCGGCCATTATTTTCCAGAAAAGTCATCCCGAGGCGCCGTCAACTCAAACCCTAGTTCGGGGGTGATTCTGAAGCGGATCCCGGCACTCTGCCGGAGGGGAGATCGATCCCGGAGGGCTCTTCATCGCCATGCCTTCCTCCGGGATGATTTGTGAGTAGCCCCACCTTGGACCTTGGGTCCATGGCAGTAGCTAGATGGTAGTCTCTCTCTCTTGTGCTTCATGTCTTATGATCTTGTGAGCTGTCTAACATGATCAAGGTCGATTATTGTAATGCTATGTGATGTGTCTGCTGGGATCCGATGGATTAGGAAGTTATGATCAGATTGTGCATGATTCTTATATGTTGATTTATGTTCTTGCATGCTCTCCGATGTGCGTAGTTACTTTGACCAATTGATTGTGTGTATCTCCAAGAGAGAATATTTATGCTAGATAGTGGGTTCATGTCCCCTTTTGTTCCTGGGCACGAGTGACAGAAACGTCTAAGGGTGAGGGTGTGATGTTGCTACTAAGGGTAAAACAGCGGGGTTAAAGTCTATTTTGGTATTTAATATTGCTTACTTCATGCGATTTACTTAATGCAAATGTCTGTTGCTTGCAAATTAATACCGATGGATGACAGGCTGGATAGCGATCCCACGGTGGACTTTTTAGACAAAGATGCAGTTAGACTCAACAGTCTTTGTTCATTGTCATGATGACTACTTAAATATTATCATGTTCTCTTTATTATAGTTAGATTAAGTTTGTGTTATAATCTTGTCAATTGCCCAGCTGTAATTTGTTTACCCATCATACAAATGTTCTATTTACTCGAGAGACTCCACTAGTGAACCCATGGCCCCCGGTTCATCTTTTTACATTGATTGCAACCTTTATTCATCTCTTTTCACCATCATTACTCCGCTGGTCCATTTTCATAATTCATCTATTTCACTATACAATTAACCGCTCTGTTTTCTGCGAGACCGGAAAGATTGACAACCTTTCCGCCGTTGGGGGCAAAGTATTTTGATTGAGTGTGTGCAGGTCCACGTCTGTTGAAGATTAAGCGCCATAGATCTTCAACATTCACTTTGTTGTTGATATCAAGGTCCTACTGGTTCGATAAACCTCGGTTCGTTATCGAGAGAAAACTGATGTTTGCTACATCTCCGCCTTTGCTTGGGACACCACCCAACTCTTCATCAGTAGCAATCAGCCACTGCCACGAAAATCTCGATCACCGCCGCCATTATCCTGCCACCCAGCCGTACCACTTGGTCTGCCAACAACAAAATTGTTGAAGTTACCTCCAGCATTCCCTCCGTCGCGGCCACCATTCCCACGGCCTCCTCCAACATCTCCACTCCTTCCCCCACCCCCATGCCCACCGCCACGGTAAGCCATGATGATGGGAGCCGGCACGAAGTGTCTGTGGGAGACAAACCCTAGCCGCATCGAGATTGTACGTAGGGAAAACCGTAAAACCTTTTCCTCAGAGGATATACCCGGATCATGGCCCAACTGGCTTGACCGACACACTTTCGGGCAATTAAGAGAAACGGTCACAATAGGGCCCAATGGCCCATGATGGACCAAGCATTTTGAATTTAGAATCGGTCCGCGTTTCCCGCTCGCCGGCGATGAAGACGGAGCTTCAATCTGACCCTAGTGAGATCGTCGACGTCTACGCCGGTAGACCAACGTCCAACCTTGCGTATCCGAATCGACAGACCCATCTCTAGTAGTTGGAGAGATCACCGGAATCTTGAGATCCCTTCTCTGCCTAGGAGGTATCGTTACACCTGTCCAGCGGCGATCCTCCGGCACTCCTAACGAACCCGGGAGAGAACTTAACGTCGGTGAAGCGAGCAGACGTTTCACCGCCCAACGCTGCCCCCTCCTCTTTGCCTCTTTCTTCCGCCACCTATTCTCTCTCAGATCCCGATCCGGCGAACTCACAGGGGTGAGGCACCAGTAGCGCGACGCTGAAGGAGGTGGGGAAGGCTCGTCGCCGTCACTCTCGCCACACTCCGATGAGAGGGCCCAGAAACGGCCGGAAGGGATCACCGACGAAGGCCGTTCGCCCCGTTCCTCCATCCGACAAGCAGTCATATTCTCCTTTAGCGCCAAACTGACATTCCACGGATTGAAGTGCAGTTGGGGCCTTGTTTTTGTCCACCACAAAGGGGCAGATGAGAGTTTTTGGGTGCCCGTTGGATCGAGATTCCTAAATTAACAAGCAGTGAGAAGCTAGCTCTGGAGCGCAACACTGACAGACTGTTGATCCTGTCATGCGTGGATGAACAGACAAGATCGCCCTTCCCTGACACAGATCAGAGCACCAGATCGAAGGAACTTTGAAACGCAAATTGCAGGGTTCACATTGACTCTCCCCAGTCCAACCAAAACCATTAACCAGTTAACTATTCGCATGTGCTAAGCAGCCATGGCAGAACCTGCCGCCATGCACAGAATACTCCAGGCAGCGATCGCCGATATCACTCCAGCAATTTATTATCTTCTCAGTAGCATGTTGCCGATGGCAACAAGCACAACTGGACACAGGAATCTTGCTGTGTATGCATGGCTTGGCTGTCCTTTGTCCCATTAGAGGACACGAATCCCGCCTAAGTGCAAATCGCCTCGTGGACTGCCGTCGCCGCAGGGAAACGCTAGGGGACACACCGGGAGACACTGGTTTGATCTTGAAGAAATGGTTGGGGGCATGGAGAGCAATAGAGCATGGATGAGAAAGTGCTGTGGGAAAGCAAGCATGGAGTTGATTGATCTGATAAGTTAACTACTCAAAGCTGAAATGAAATGCCATCTGTTCTTGTTTGCAAATTGCGCGTGCTCTTGTTTGCAGATGGAGCATGGTTGAGTTTTTTTTTTTGTTTTTTTTTTTTGGCCACAGGATGCGCGTCATGTTGCCGTCGAGTGACGGGAGCCTGAAAATCGGTCATACTTTCAACCGTCCAATCGCGATCCAACGCGTAGAATCAACTATTATGTAATTTTGTGTTTTACGCCTTTTATTCTTTCGACGTCAACCCGCCATGTGTAGCTTATCCACTTAAACTGAAGCGGTATATCGTCTTGCCCTTAACCTTCCATATATTTACAGTAAAAATATCATTGTGATTGAGATTATTTACGTCTAATATTACAACAAAATCCAGAGTATTACAACAAAATGTGTCACACTTTGTACAAACAAAACAAACTATTACAACAAATCGTCACAATAATTCAAACAAAGTAATGCATCAAAAAATTGGTCAAACAAAATAAAATCTACAGCTTGATTTGCAACAAAAATCACCAACAAACTCAATGAAATCACAAACAATTATAACATGTTTGCAGCAGTGAAAAAGTGGTTAAGTAACAAATGTTTTCCTGCAGATTCATTTATAGATTCATTTGTAATCACTACCTATTTCAACAAAACTCGCTAACGCTTACGAAAAATGCGGAAACATTATGGAAAATCCGAGTAAATACACAGCTTGTAGCAAACCTTGCAACATCTGCGTTTTCCTTTGTTCGTGCACCTGGGTGAGTATAATAACGAAAATAACACAGCAACAGGGCCAACTAACCTACTCCGGGTGCTCTCTCTGTTTTGTTGGGTGAGACGCATTCAGGGTGAGGTGTGAGTCATCGCTCTTCCTAATCTGAACTAGAGCTTATCTTATGCATGTGTGTGTCGGAATGATTGATACAGAGGACTCGACCGTACGATTTGGAAAAGGAGTCTGCTTCGACAGTCGGACTCCTGTCAGGGTACACACGTTCGCTCGCTGTTTTCCTGTCCTGCATCATTCAGAATCGAGGTATTAGCACCAGCGGTACAAGAAATTGTCGAGTGGAAGCAAATTCATACAACTTGTGAAATGGGGTGGAGTGGTACAAAAACTTGCGCGGTTTTTTCAAATTCATACAAACGCGCTGAGTAGACGACACGTGTGATGCCACGGTGGAAATGGCGCGCGCGATGCGGCCTGGGAATCTTGCAAAAAAAACCTGGAGTATGGGAATCATCACATATAGGTCCAATTTCACGAAAAACCCCTCAGAAAGGTTATCTTGGACGCAACAGACGTGAGTTGGTGCCCGTTTTCTTCAATATTTATGAATATGCCCCCGACAGCTGATAAAGGCAAGTCACACGTAAATTACGCCACAGTCCTCGACTGTCCGCTGCGTCGTCGTCGCCGTTGCACCGTCGCCACGGCGATTATGGCGGACGAACCTTTCGATGAAATAGGCTTTCGCCCCGCTATATTAATATAGCAACCACCCGGTACAAGATTGAGTCCACTGCTGGGGCAAACAGCACAGGCACGCCCAAAAGAAAGAAAAAGAAAAGGAGAGAAAACAATGCCGACACCGGCGGATCAACGAAAAATGAAAACGACTCGCCACCACTACGTCCTCCGGAGCATTCCCACCACGAGCCTAGCACTTTGAGTCGCCGCGTACCAAGCAGCACCTCCAAGAAGGAAGACGACGACACCGACGTTGCTGCCCGGACTGGTCCTAGGGTTTCCCCCGGTACGCTACCGGTAGTGGGGAAGGGGTACAGTCGACGCCCTTCAGGAAGGATCGGCGACACTCGCAAGCGTCACCGCGTCGGTGTCAAAAGACAGGGATTTCTCCCGACCCCAAAAAACCACAACTCCGGGCACATCATAGCGCTCCACCAATCTTGCCATCCACCAACGCACGCCACCACGGTCTTGTAGCCACCTCCGTCGTCTCACCATGGCAAAAGTAGCAAGGCCGGCTAACCCGAGACGAAACAACCGTAGACAAGGTCCGGCAATAAGACAACCATGCGGGAGAGAACATACTCCATCGCCATAGGCGGTAGCCGACCGGACGCATCAACAAGAGCACACCGGGCCATTGTAGCCGGAGGGCGGCAGCAGCACGGCCACCTGGAGGGCGTCCTCCACCGCCACCTGCGGGTGCCGACCGGACACGGCAGCAGGGACACACCAGGCCGAGTAGGCCCGGCCGAGCCCCGGGGGCTCGTAAAGTCCCCGCCGTCATGCTGCAGCACGTAGGCCGCCACCGCCGCCGCCCTCTTGATCGGTCCATAGGCCCGGCCGGAGCCAGACTGCCCCGCGAAGCTCCCGCCGCCACGCTGCAGCAGGGGCGGCGTCATCACTGCCATCACCGTCACAAGCCACTCGTCGGGCCAGCCGGAGGCAACGAGGCGTAGAACCCGCCCTAACCCAGATCGGGCCCAAAGGGCCCAGATCTGGGCCTGCAGGGCCTGGCCACCACCACCGCCGTGCCCGCCACCAACGGCGGTGCCACCGCTGCACCTGCCATCCGCGCTGCCTCCAGGGAGTCCCCGACGCCGTGTCGGACCAAGTGACGCCGAGCTACACCTCCTAGGCCATGGCCGCCCCGCGTCGACCATGCCCAGCAGGGGAAAGGACGCAGGCCGCCGCCACCGGGGCCGCCAGGCCAAGGGCCGGCGCAACACCCCGACGACGGCGGGAGGGAGGAGCTGGAAGGAGGGAGGAAGGGGGCGCGGCCCGGCCGCCGCGGGGCGGCGCGGGTCGCGAGAGGGAAGGGGTTTCGCGGGAGGAAGGGTTCGACTTGTCCCGGACGAACCTTTCTACCGTAGTTACGACATGGAGGCGTCGGAGTACGGTGAATTTTCCAGGCTGTCGCTCCTTTGTTCTTGTCCGCCGGAGTAGGGTTAATGGCAGCGACGATCAGAGGAATATTGGGTCAAAAACATTGTGGGAGGTGGGTCAGAATCGGAGGGCAACTTCCTCCTGTCTTGCGTCTCCACGTGCTCTAGAGAGGCCAAGAAGGTCCCGACGAACATCCAGGATCATCCAGTATCACTGAAAAAACTTTAAAGTGTAAACATAGAACTCCACATGTTTGTCGTTCTCGCGTGAACTCGCTTGCTAAGCCTTCCAAATGCCACAAACTATTGTGTCCTAATGACCACGCACTCTGTTCTGCTGTCAAACTTAGCTTTATGCGCAGACGAGACGATCTCTCTACGATACGGCTGCTTGGCTTTTCGCCAATGAATCTAAGTTTTGAGCTCGAGGTTGTACATGTGAGAGAGAGAGGTTGTGTTTCCCTGTGATCTAGCAAAGTTAGAGTTGATAAACAACTTCGAATCATATGGAGCAATTTTACCTACGCCTATATTGATGAAGCTAAAATGTCCGCAGATAATGGAAAAGATACATATTCTTTTTTCAAGAACATGCAAGACTTGCATGCAAAATTTAAAATAGCCGGGTATAGTCCTTGGAGATGCTTCGGCTAGGATCTTTATAGGTTAAAGGCAGAATAGTCGCTAATAGTCTGGCTAAACCGATTTAGCCCCTCAGCCGCTAACCTTCCCGTTCAGCGGGGCAAGCATTTTTGGACCAAAAATCTTCGCTCGGCCAAAATTTTCAGCCAAAATCGATTTTATGGTAACTCTGTCTCCAAAATCCCAGCTTTCCTCTTCTCTCTCCCGAAAATGGCAACCAATATGAGAGCTGATCATGGCGACAGCGCGCACGCTCCCACACCCGGCCGCCCTCGCTACTCTCCACCAGTGGCGGAGCTGCGGACCCCACAGCTTTTTTGAAAACCCCCTTTAGTTTGTATATATTTATGCATTGGTCCCTTTTGTATAGACGATCTGACCCTAAACCCTAAGCTTCTGCCCGGACTCCTCCGTGATCGACATAAGTGAGCAGTAGCTCGACCAATGCATTGGGAAAGCCTTGGAGTCTGTCGGTAGAATTAAGTTTAGGGTTTAGATTAAATTAAGTTGTATCGAATTTATATCAAAATCGAATCAAATTGTATCGAATTTGTATCGAAATCGAATCAAATTGTTAATTGTAATATTGAGATATTTGTGTTTCGGGATTTCGTCTAGGGGGTGCCGGTGTGGGAGGGGAAAAAAGCGCCGGACAAGTATCCGGCACCCCCAAAGGGGCCTCCAATTGGGAGGTGCCGGACACATTTTAGGCGCCCCCAGTGGAGATGCTCTTTGCATTCAAGTTACAGGCCTCAGCTCAGCTTGATGGAATGCCCAAACAATCTGTGACCTGACATCGTGTGTTTGTGGTAGGTACCGTGGGCCGTTCCGGCCCAAAGGCCACGACCAGAGTCCACACCAGCACCGACGACGACACCTACACCTACAGTGTGCGCCGCCCCCCAGCCTCATTTCTCCTTTCGTGTCGGCGCCCTGCGTTCGCAGAGTCAGCGGTGACGAAGCCTGGCTTGGAGTCTTGGACCGACGCTGAGCGTTCAACATACAGATTTTCTAATTCTCAGTCGCCTGAGAATTAGTTAAATCTCAGTCACCTTATCAACCATTGGATTCCGTGCATCAAGATTTGTACAGCTGATTAGTACGTTTCTTTTTTTTATCGTTGTGTCGTCCCAGACTCCCGGCATCGCGACTTTCTCTTTTGACCAGGCGTGTCCACGGGCTGCTTGGCATGAGCAACTCCAACTTGGGCCCTGAGGTATGCGGCCTTTTTTGTGTGTGTGTGGTTTTTTTTTTCTTTTTCCGTTTTTTTTAACAAATGCCTTTTCCCTATTGTTGCAGCGTACACCCAATTCGTACACCCAATTGTTGACCATTGAAAAATCAAATAGTAGCATGCAACTGATACTCCGTTATTCGGTGTGCGAATTGAGATTCAGTTGCAAGTTGGGTGCAACTGTATCTTTTTTCTTTTTCGTTCCACTTGTAGTTGAGTACTAACTAAGATTTTCTAGTTACAGGTCGCAACTGAGATTTTTCTAGTTGCAACTGAGTATTTTTCTAGTCGCAGTGGGTGGGTAGTGATATTTTTCAGTTGCAACTTGCAACTAGGCTGTTGCAATTGGGTCGCTACCGAGATTTATTTCCAGTTGCAAGGTCGTTGTAACTGAATATTTTTGCAGTTGTAAGTGGGTTGCAACTAAATTTTTTCCGGTTGCAAGTAGGTTGTAACTGAGGTTTTTCTATCTGTAAGTGGGTTGAGATTGACATTTTTATATTTCCAAATTGGTTGTCACTAAGATATTTTCGATTGCAAGTGGGTTGCAACTGATATTTTCCTAGTTGCAAATTGGTTGCAACTGATATTTTCCAAGTTGCAAGTAGGTTGCAACTGAAATTTATGGTTAAAAATAGGTTACTAATGTCCTTTTGTAAATCCATTTTCAATATAATCTCGAGCAGATTCCTGAAATTTGTCATTTATCTTGTTATGAGATAAAGGGCAATTAGACTGTACTCACTCCATTTCATAATATAAGATGTTTTAACATTTCTCTTTACATCCGTATCTAGACAACCTTATACTAAAACATGTCTAAATACGAATAGAAAGAGAAATTCTAAAACATCTTATATTTAGGAACGGAGGGAGTACAAGTCAAGCCACAAAAAGGTTATAAGTTGAAAATCAATCACACGGCCCGAACCGAGCCAAAGCCCAATAAAACCAACACATCAGGGATAATAGGCACAGCTTGGGCCTGGTAAACACGCAGCAAGTAAATGCAGATGGTACGAGAAAAATTATATAGTCGTACGCTGGACGCTGGACGTTGTACATCGACAGAATTACCTCATTCTCAGTCGACTGAGCCCCAGCTACTCCCTTCAACATATGCTCATAGTGATGCTATCAACAAAAGATGACACAAAGGTAAGGTACGTACTGTTTTGTTCTCATAGTGATGCTGCCGAAAAAAGTACCTAAAAAGCCCGAGTCTGTCTGTTGGAGTACAATAAAGGACCTGACGGAAAATAATGTTGCTAACAGTCAGCAGTCCCGTACCCCGGTGCTGAGCCTGGATTTCTATAGAATCATCGTCCTACATTCTGGCTCAGACGGAAGGGAAGAACTTGTTGAGGTTGAAGGGCAGGGAGTAGAACTCCTCGCTCCTCGTGTCCGTCTTGAAGCTCCTGAACTTGTCCCACCAGTGGTACCCCCTGTCTCTCCTCACGGCGCTGTCGCGTCTGTGCATCGTGTTGTCCAGGAAGTAAGCCACCAGCACCGCCACGAATGGCTTCGACGAGAACGGCACGTTTACCATGTCGTTGAACTGCAGTCATGGAAAGGATTCTGTCAGCATCTACGAGGTGATTCAGTTGCAATAAGACTGGCATTTCTTTTGCGTACCCATCGAGCGCCGGTGTGCACCGGGCCATGTCCTGCGACCGACGTGTACTCGTTGAAGTACTGGGGAACCGATAGGCCCATGAAGAAGGAGAACCCCACGATGAACTTGGTCCTGAAGCTGTTGAGATTGCAGAACTGGAGGAAGCTCAGACCGCACGCACCTGCAAGTTGAGATATTCGAGGCCGTAACGCACGACACCTGGTGCTGGATGGAAATAATTACAATGATGGGCCTTTTCGAGTGATGAATGATAGCTATCTTAGACTTACCGATGTACGCAAAGAAAATGCAGTAAAGGGCAGCGAATATTGGCAGCGGAATTGACGCAAAGATGGCTCCAAATTTCCCTGGTTTATAGCACAAGAAAAATGAATTAGAAGAACATATGATAACAGAAAAAGGGGGAAACATCACCTGAGCTACGTACTAGACATAGTATTCATCGAATGACTGGTAGATGTCAAATTATAATCACAATATCAGAAACTAGCCAAGCACTTTGCTGTGATGTGATGACTGCTTATCAGTTTGTGTGTCATGCATTAAGTTTATGCAAATATACACAGGAATATATTTTTATACAAGATGTTAGAAATAACTTGGCACATTACCAAGAATAGAGAAGAAAATCATGAATCCTGCAGATATTTGCACTACCCTCCGGCTTCCTACATGTGTAAGAGCTAGTAAACCAGCATTTTCACTGCAAAAATCAAAATACGAATACTTAAAGAGCAGACAGAAAAAAAAAATAGTAAACCAAGAACCAAGGACTCCTGTTCAGAAGAAGGAAAAACAATCAAGTTCTGCTGGTTTCAGTAGATGGTAACACAACACCTACACTGACACTGCAGTCCCATTGGCTGTCCCGAAAAATGCACCCAATAAAGTACCGATACCCTGCAGATGATACCAAATGGATCATCAAAACCTGTTGGTGAAAGAAACAACAGTTCTGGTGCTTAATGGTCAGACTTCAATCACCTGCCAACCAATGCCCCGACCAAGAATTGAGGGAGGTATCATAGTTGCGCTAGCATATCTTGACACAGCGATGAAGGTCCCAGTTGACTGAAAGGTACCACATTTGTTATTAGATTGCTAGCTGACTACGAGTTGGGTAACATCACATTATTTTTAGGCGTACACAAACCTCTACAAGAGCAACAAATGATGCCATCATCATTGCAAAACATTCACCAACATCAAATGTGGGAGCGCCCCATTGGAAAGGATACGGGACTGATATCCTGCAACAATGTTGTAAGCACTTCTTTCTTTAGTGAAACTTATCAGCACAAGCGTGCGCAAATTGTTTATGTATCCCTCTTACCAGGAAGCTCCACCGATAAGTCCGGAGCGGTCAACACGACAATGCACTTGCGTCTTCATTGGGGCTTTGTTGTATGCACCACTAACAGTGAGAATGTATGCATACAGCCACACGATAGCGATTGTGAAAATCACAGCAAATCGGTCGAACACGGGTTTTGCCACATGTATAACATGAGGTAAGTACTGCATCAAAACAATTACAATTACTACACGCCATCAGCAAAGTTAAAAGGCACAATGAAATGATGCTTGTACCTGAGAAAATATGACTAGTAGAATGATTTCTGGAAGCCCAATTTCGACGCATTTCGCAACCTGTACGCTTATCAGTCTTCCAGTTAGGTGAATAACGGGGAAGATGTAATGAATCATGCAACAACAGAATATGAATCGTAATGAAATTAGCTTACCCCTGGAAAACCAAGCTCATAGAGCCCAAATCCAGCAAGTGCTATCAGAGGAGCAGCAGACAATGGACTTAGCAACCTGTGAAAGATTTGAGGAAAAGTCAGGGCGTAAACTGAAATGAATGATACAACCTGCAACAACAGTCAAACCTGCAACTAAAACACTACAGTAGTACACTAGTACAATATGTACGACTCCAAGCAGAGGACCATGATGATGCTCACAGCTCACCTAACTACATTGCGCCAGAGTCCACTGAAACCAAGTATGATCTGAATTGTGGATGAGATGATGAAAGCGCCCTGAGTTCCTCGCATGGTCCGCAAGAATTTCTACACGACAGTGACGAAAGGCTTGTAAACTTCACAAGAATATCACATAGTGGCCATGGCAACATAAATTAGCAGATCAATCAACCACCTCATGAGGGTCTGCTTCGTTGCTGTAACGGCTGGCCAAGATGATGGAAATGGTGGGTGCAACAACGGTGTAGGATCCACCCATCACGGCGGGGAGACGAGTCCCAAAGAAAGACTGGAACAAGGTGTTGATGCCGGCGACAAACAGCAGCGTCTGAATCACCCGGGCCTTCTCATCCTGCAATCGAGTGCAGCAGAAGTTTCAGAAAGTCTGAACCAAGTGAAGGGCACCGAGGTTTAGGAGACTGAGGGAGTTGCTTACATTTCCTCCTCCCATCTGGGGAACAAGAGCACTGGGTATGATGACGGATGTGCCCAGCATCACAATGAAGTGCTGGAATCCAAGCATAATGGCCTCGGCTGCGCACAAAAGATGTCAATTCTTCAGTTAATCAGGTGACATATCCACCGGCGCAGAGTGCTTAGGAATCAGAATCAACCAAAGATTTCACACCCCACACAAGGACAGTGAAAACATCAACATCGACGGGGGAGATCTGCACGGCAAGAGCATAAATGCAAAGTACAAGGAAGGAAAGAACAATATCCAAGCATTGTTTGGAAGAAAGAGACGTACGCCAGGGTGGTGGGCTGGTGATGCAGTAGGACACGCTGGGCAGCTGGTCCTTCACCGGGTGCGGGTGCATCTCCTCCTGCTTCGGCGGCGGCGCCGCCCCTCCTCCGGCCATGCTCCTCCTCCTCCTCCTTCCAGGAAGCCAAACTCTTCACCTCACTGAGCCACTTCACTCACTTCGTAGGGGAGGGAGAAGAAAAATGCAAGACGACGCGGGGTCCAAGAAGCAGAGTGCACCGGAGCAAGCAGGCGGGCGATTCTTAGCGTGCAGAGAGGACCAAGAACCAAGGACCCGAAGAAGAAAATAACAACCGCTACGAGGAAAAGCGCAAAGGGAGCTCAAAGGAAAAGGAATGCCGCGTTGCTCTTGCAGTCTTGCTCCTCCTTCTGCTCGCTCCCCTCTTGTACTGCCCACACTGGAGTGGAAGTGGAACAGCACTCGGCCGCTGCTAGGCTCTACCTTTTACTAGCTCCATGGGAATCTGACGCGGGAGAGGAGATCAGGAGAGGCTCTCCGTCTGCTTTATTTCCTCCCCTTTTCCCCTCTCTTTTCTCGCTTACTGCTTTTCTGCACCTGCAGTCATGGGATCGGAGTTACCCTTTGCGTCGCACAGGAAAATGTGCTCTGCTCTTCCCAAGGAGAAATCTTTTGCACCGCCAAGAATCGCTCCCACTCACTGTCCACACGACAGGGAACTTTTTGCTGCTGCAGCTAACGCACAAAGCTTTGCTGCTTTGCTTTTCAGCGCTCATTGGGGACTCGATTCAATACTATACTTTGTAGAGCATGCAATGAGCCTTGGGCAGGGAATGGACTGTGCGAGGCTGCGCTTGCTCAGAACTATCTCCACCTGCTCAGCCGGCTTGAAAATGTGTCTGACATCCTTTGTCCGTCCCCAAGTTTTTTAGACCGGTTTGGTGGCGTCGAAAACGTCCGAAACATAGACCTCGACAAGCGGGCACCACATGCCAGCGACACAACTAAATGGGATTCCTAAATTTAGTGGTACATAGTTGTAGTTAGGCTTTTTTATACTCCTCTGATCCGGTGGAAGTGTCGTTAGAAATCAACTAACTATGTGCAATCTACTAGTATAACTCCCGACGGATTTTCGGATCGGAGGGAGTACATGTTTTTTTCACCTTCCAACTCCTTGTAACGTTTCTATGTTTTATTTTTCTTAACATACTGAAACCAGTTCGACTGTCTTTCGCCAGTAGTAAGAAGATATATACTGTTTAAAAAAAGGCTACAATCTTTTCATGTGGCTAACTTTTAGCCTTTTGAGATACTAACATCAGAAGGCATTATTGTCTGCTAAAACAAACAACTGTCTATTTGGCTATAGGCCAAACATAGTACTATAAAATAATCGGGATATCTGCATGTCCTCCAAGCAGCACCATCAAACTGGCCAAATTGCTCACAAGAAATTGAGCAGCACTATGTTTCCACCTAGCCAATAGTCTTACCAGGTGTGAGGAAAACGGCTTTCTGCAATACACAGACCGACAAAATTGTTCACAGTTAACTCAAGTCCCACAAAGCTGTTTAGTTCATTTCAAATGGACAAACATCTGAAATCAGCAACAATGAAGTTTACCTTCCAGTTCACCCAAACACCAGAGAATCATAATACCAGATTACTGAATAGACAACACATGCATGAGAAACCACAATGTCATTCCGATGAAATCAGTGTGGTGTGGCATGTGTTCGCTCACCCTTTTCCTTCTTTCCTTGCGCTCAAGCGCTCCTTAGCTCATGGTTAGTAGGAAGTTCACCTCAGAATGACAGCAGCAGCATACATCTTCCAATCGTGCTCCAATCAAGCAACGTATGACAGTTCGAGTACAAGAACCAACCAGCAGAAGAAACATGATCATCAATTTTGTGGTGATTAATCACCTCTTGTAAGGCTTGATGTGATACAATTTATATTCGTCGCCAAATTTTGCTGCTTCTTCATCAACCCTTTTCTTCAGCCTTCTCCAGGTCCTTAACATGTCCGCTTGTATAAGACCACGATACAGTGTCTCGAAGGTAATCTTCTGGGGAAGAAAACCTCTCTCTATCATTTCCATGAAGAACTGGCATGCCTCTCTCCATTTCTCCTTGTCACAAAAACCATGGATCAGTAATGTATATGAATCAAGATCAGGACCGACAGTGCTTCCGCACATATCATTCCAAAGTTCCATAACAGTTCCATGTCGGTTCAATTTGATGAACATTCCAAGCAATATATTGTAACTGTGAATATCTGGCGTAGTTGGTGAACCAGGAGCTTTCATCTTATTGTACAATTCTAGGGCACCCGTAACGTCTTTTCTCCCTCGGTACTCTTTGAAGAAACAATTGTAGGTCGCTGGGGAGGGGCATACGCTCTCACTAGCCATCTCATCGAGCAACTTCTCAGCATCTTCCAGTCGCCCACACGAAGCAAGGCACTTAATCACAGAAGTGTAGGTTGCCACTGTGGGGCAAATGCCTCGATCCTTCATCGAGCGGAACATACACAAGCATAGCTCAGCCTTATGTGCACGACTGTAAACATGCAGGATGATCGAGTAACTCGTTACATCTGGTTCAATTCCCCTGTTATGCATCTCCGTCAAGAGATTCTCAGCTGCATGAACTGTTCTATCAAACCGGTTATCCGGGTGCAAACTTGCATGCCTACAGATACCATTTAAGAGAATATTGTATGTAACTATGTTCGGCTCTATCCCATGATCAATCATATCTATTAGGAATTTCTGAGACATGTCGTTTCGGTTTACTTTGCACCAGCCATAAATTAGAATAGTGTACATCTTTTCATTTGGTTCATATTTGTATTTTCTTTTATTAAATACCTCCGCAGCAACCTGCAAAGGCGATAAAATTGCAAGTGGATACATTAGTATTATCACTGCCTTCAAACAAGGTACATAAAGTAGACTAGAATTGTGTGAAAACTGATTATTGCAATTCAAACACGCCCTGAAATAGAGACACTATTTGCTCAACAGGTATTTCTATTTCGCCTAAAACATACCTCTACAAATTTCTAGCACGCCAGATTTATCTAACAAATTAAAAGTAAGAACTTCAAGGCAAACTAAAACAATTAGAATGCATGCACTTAATAAAGTTGATATATTCTGGCATCACATGTGTTAATGTCCAAGAAATAAGAAATGCTTCTCTACTGAGAACTGATGCTACAGATACTGATATGCTGAGGACATGAGGGCATTCTCCACCAAGTCACAATTAGCAAACCACTTCATTGACAGCATATTCTAGAACACAAAAGGCAGTTCCCAAATCGTAGTGTAAGGGTGTGTTTGGTTTGAGAACCAACTAGAATGGAATGTCATGGTTCCATTCACGGAGAACGGGTCGGTTCCATTCTTGCGTTTGGTAGTCGCAAAAAACTGTAATGGGTTGGTTCCGTTTTTGCGTTTGGTTGAGTAGGTAGAATGACAAGAATCTGGTTCAGTACCCTCACGATTTCATCTCATCGCTGCCCACTTCTCAATCTCGCATCACAGCCGCGGCATGGCCACCCACTAGCGCCCCTCTTCTTCCGCTTGTCTGTCGCCCTGCTGCTAGGCCGCCTAGCCGCTCGCCCGCAGCCTGGCTTCTAGGTCGCCTCACCGCTCAACGGCTGCCTCGCTGCTAGCCCACCCCGCTGCTAGATCGAGAGAGGGAGATACAGAGACAAATCTCTGAACTTATCTTGTCCCTCAGCAGCTCACACATGCCTAGAACACGTCGTTCCCCATAAGCAGCTCACAGCCTGTCCACTAGCTCCAGCCAGCCGCCAATAAGGAGTCCCCCTCCGCGCCCCGCTCCCTGGCACCGCCGCAGAAGGTGGTACTGGCCACCGGCGCGCTCTGCCTCCTTGAGGCCGCCTGCCTCTCTAAGAATCCCATGCGCTAGCCCTTCCTGCTGCCCTACTGCAAGGTCGCCCCGCAACTCGCCGCCGGCTGACTACTTGATTCGGAGGAAGAAAGAAAGGAGAGGTCGCACCGTTTCGGGAGGGGGAGAGGACGAGGAGGGAGATTAGGGGCGAGCGAGAGGCTGGGAACGAGGTGATTCACATGGAAGACAACCATATGAGACTAAAGCCCAAAAAGGTAACTCCCAATTAATCTAAATCCTAGAAGTCAAGCATTACAAAAATCTAGATGCAAAGGTCTAAAACCAACCAAATCCTAGCATAATAAAGTTGATATATTCTGGGATCACATGCATTACATTTCCAAGAAATAAGAAATGCTTCTCTACTGACAACTGATGTTACAGATACTGGTATGCTGAGGACATGAGAGCATTCTCCAACAAATCACTATTAGCAAACCACTTCATCGACAGCATATTCTGGAACAAAAATGCAGTTCCAAAATTGTAGTGTAAGGTTGAATAATGCCATAAATATTCACATGGAAGACAGCCACGTGATACTAAAGACCAAATAGGTAACTCCAAATTCATCTAAATCCCAGAAGTCAAGAATTAAAAAACAAATCCAGATGGAAAGTTCCAAAACCAAATCACTGCAGAGTCTTTGTACATGCAAAAATGTCCAAGATCAAAATTTTGGAATAGAAAAATCGTACTTTATAACACACTCTTTTAAAAAAACAAAGATGCAGAATCGACCAAGAAACAATGTAAGCACTTGTTAGTCATTTCTGTCATCTTGCAAGCCATGGTCTAGTTGTCATCTAAGGGCCAAGACTTTCAATAAGCTGATGTGATAATGCTTCTACTGAAATCCTGATGCACAAGCTTGTCTCTACATGCTAATTTTCTCGAATATACTATCTTTACCATTATTATTTTGCCCTCCAAAATAATGAAGTGGTATTAGTGTTGCTTTTTAAAGGATTGCCAACAGACATTAAAAAAACCCAGGTTTCAGCTCCTTATGTATATTATTATGGTAGATAACATAGATTCACAAGAAGCTTAAACTGAAGCTTATGCCATATACTACCTAGGAAAATTGCAGACTACAAACTGCAGAAAAGTAAGAAGAAAATACATGACCAACCGACTGTATACATAATAGTAAAACAAAGTGAAAAGATTTCCAGATATAACCAGCCTAATTTCAGCTGCTAACAATTCATAACTGTGAAACATCTCATCAAACTACAAGCAATATTTACTTGAACTTCCCAAACAGAAGGCCACACAAACCAAACCACAATGTGAGGCCAAGAGTTTCATGCTACGGTACAGAGAGCTAAAGGGCAGCAAGCAGAATGATGCAATTGCATTCATATAGTTTAAAACAGATTTTTTTAAGAGAGTTAAAAACAGATTAGAATCCAACACAATCTTTACATTTCAATTCATTCACATTCTCATACTAAGCTCACACAGTTGTAGCTTGCAACAAATCAATCAAACTCACCCGTCATGAAAACTGACATTATAATCTAGAGCAAGAAGATACGAGCTACAACACGCATAGCAACAGAACAGGAAATGCAGTGTTAGGAGAATTTTACGCCAAGCTCAACCAGTTCGAGAAAAAAGTAAATATACGCAACAAATTAATTCCCAGCTTCACATGAGTCTCAACCATGCGCAATCGATTAATCGATCAAATCAAATTAAGAAGATTAATTAATACCTAAGGTACCAACCTTGGGGTACTTGTATTTGCAGAGCGTGTCGAGAAGAGTGGTGAACTCCCCGGCGTCGGGCTCTCTCCCTACGAATGCCTCCATGTCATCGAATGCGCGCAGTGCTTGCCTGGTCATCCCCGCGGCGACGTACCTCCTCGCAAGTACCGCGAACGTGCGGGGCGTGGCGGCGCCGTCGGCGGCGGCCTCGACGACGAGCCTCCACGCGGCATCAAACTGGTGCGCCCGGCCGAGAGCGTCGACGACAGCGTCGTAGGCGTCGGCGTTTGGCGGGGACGAGATAGACGGGTGGAGGCGGGCTGAGTTGAGGAGTGAGAGCGCGAGCTTGGATGCTCCGCGGAGGCGGAGGAGGATCTGAACGAGGAGATCCTGGGAGAGGGATACGCCCCCGCCAGAGAGGAGCTGGAGCGGCGACTCGGATGGGTGGAAGGGGTTGTGGTGAGCGAGGAGTAGGCGCGCGAGCTCGTCGGCGGTGGGTGACGGCGCGACGGGCGGCAGAGCGAGGAGGTGGGTTGGGGAGGGGGTCGCATCGGCTATTGTGGTGCATAGGAGGCGGCGGGTGGCGGCATAGTGGGCGGCGGCGGCTGGCAGCGACCGCGGCATAGTTGGCGGCGGCGGGGATGCGTGGTGTTCTATGTGAAGAACCGGGTTTGGTGATTTGATTCGAAGGAAATGAATCCGATAAAATGACACTTTTACTGTGCCATTGATCGAGTAGCACATTTCTTAGTGAATTTCTCTTTTAATCTTTCTTCGTCTTGGATAAAATGGCACACTTTGAGTGGCTCTTTGATTTAGAGAATTTCTATAGGAATTTTGTAGGATTCAAATCCTTTAGATTTTTTTTTCTATGGTGGTTGTTTCATTCGTAGGATTCAATTTCATGGGAAAAATTCTTAGAAAAATATTTTACACTACATTTTATAGGAAATCTAACATCCACTCAACCTTCATTGTAAATTTTCCTTTGTTTTTCCTGTGATAGAATCAAATAAAATTTTATCCATATAAAACCATGCAGGAAAGAAATGGACATGACATTGACATTGTAATCCTGTGTTTTTTCAATTTCTAGGTTTTCCTATCTTGCGATTCAAAAAGGCCAACAGAGGCCTGAGTGGTCGCTGTACATAATCATATAATTTGAAATTTTCTAAAAATACATTTTGGTATTTGCATCCAACTGTCACTTTATTAGGATGAAAATGCTCTTCGGGTCCGGTCCGATCTCTTTCAGTTCGGTCAATTAGATCGAACAGATGGATTGTTATGATATGATAGGTTCAAAACTCACCTACCTGGACTCCCCTAGAGAAGATATTTCGTACAACACACATTGTAAAGAGCACAACACGAGCTCTATAAATCGATGTGAATCTATCCCTAAACATACGTGTTATTTCTTTCTCCAAGAACGATTTGCTACCTCAAGTAAATACCACAAACACGGAGGGAGGGAGGGAGGGAGGGAGAGAGAGAGAGAGCACCAGCTCCAAACAGAAGAGGAACAAGTGAAGCCTTGAGAACCCAAACACATGAGCTCTTGCATCACCACTTCAAGACAAGATAATTCGGTTAACAACTTATTACTAGTCATATCACAGTTTGGCTCTTGTTGTTGGGTTACTCTATGTCTAGTCGTCTAACATTTGTGCCCCGAGGTCAGGGGCCAGTGCAATCGGTGGCAGCAATGAATGGGGTGGGGACTGGGCGCTAGGGCTCCCCTGGGAGGAGTGACACACGTCTTTCAGAGAAAATTGTCGTTATGGAAATCTATTTGATTCCCTAAAGAAATATTCATGAATCTTCTTTCACTCTCTTTGCTATAAAGTATTATAAGGTGTCAAGGGGGATCTCGTGAAAATCCCACTTCTAGTTCATTTGGCCATTTTCAGTTTAAATTTTGAGATCAAAATTTAAATGAATTAGATGTGGGATTTTGATGGGATCCCGTTTGCATCTCTATCTATTATTGTTCCGTTGTTAGAGCAACTCTAGCAGATACCGGATAAGCCCCTGGCCCGGAAAATAACTGCTCGGGACGGAAAATCCGCCAAATCAGGCGATCTATATCCGGCCACCCCGGAAAAAAATTCGGGGGTGCAGGATTCCCCCCCCCCCCCCCCTCCCGGTACCCCAATTCTTTTGTTTCCACGTCAAATTTTCCCGCGCCCTGAATTCTTAGCGCGAGAGTGCCCGTGCGAACGTTTCAGCTCGTTCCCCGCTCGAGCTTGCCGCCGCCGCGCCACCGTTTTGCCACATGGATAACGCGAGCTCCCGCCCGTCATCCCACCCGTCGGATTTGTTGGCCCGTTGGCCTCACGGACGCAACCCCGACCATCCGCGCATCCGGCTGCCGGCGGCCTCACGGGCACAACTCCCACCAGCCCGAAACACAAGCGGCTCGGGTTGGCAGCGGGGCCATCCTTCCGGTGGCTCGAACCCTCATCCTCCTCCCGCAATGGGGCCTCTCCTTTCGGCTGCTTCCGGGGCACGCCAAAGGAAGCCAAAGTCCCAGGCCACCTGACCGAAGAAGATCAAGGCTACGACAACTCGAGGTCGTGCTCCTTGTGCCTCTCCCTCCATTCCCGGTCAAAGCTTTGTCGCCGCCAATTGCAACGTATTTGAGGAAACGCCTACGAGGTGAGTTTCTTTTCTTTCTCCAGGAGTTTGCGAAAATTGATGTTTTTGCTTATCAATTCGCATGTTCCAATTGTGTAGCTGTCCCAAGCATTCATCATACACGCAAATGTTGGACGATAACACGGTCGACCTCATGAGTGCTCCGCTTGATTCGTTCTATTGCGAGATGCAAGGCAACTACACCGAAGCGGAGGAGTACGAAGGGGTGGGCGATGATGATCTAGAGGAAATCGTGGAGGAGGTGTTTGATGGAAGCCAACAACGTTTTGGGAAACGGGCTGGAAACTACACCGAGTTGGAGGATGTTACATTCATCCGAGCATGGGAGAGTGTATCACTTGATGCAATTGCCGACAATGATCAAACGAGGGCAAGGTATTGGCAACGCATCGAAGACAAGTACCACAAGCTCATGCCAGTGTCGTCTCCATGTTCATTGAGATCTCTCCAAGGCCGATGGTATTTCATCAAGCAAACATGTAGCCGTTGGGCTAATGCATGGAGCAAGTGAGGAATGCACCTCCTAGTGGTTGTACAATCGACGACTATGTGAGTTTCTTTGCGCACACACTTGTTTCCTTTGCTCATGAAAGATTTATATTCATGTTTACTTTGATGCCAGTTGAGCTCACAACTTGTTTGTTTTTACAAATATAGGATCCCATTGCCCATGAAATATTCAAGAAAATGTCGGCATCCAAATGTCGGCCTTTCATTCTCCAACATTGTTGGATGATCCTTGAGTTTAGCGAGAAGTGGAGGTTGAGGGATCAAGAAGGTCCACCGAAGATATGTTCACTATCTAAGATGATGCACCAAAGGGAGGAAGAAACAAGGACAAACCGGATGGAAGAAGGATGGAGAAAGATCAAGCTAAGAGGTCGGACGAGGACTCCACTTTGAGTGACCAAATTGCTTCAATGATAGAATCAAAGGAAGCAATGATGGAGAAACACTTGGAGACCAAGGTGGTGTTGCCTGAAAAGAAGAATCAAGGAAAAGAGAAGAAGTGGACGCCAAGATGCACCTTCAAAAAGCGCAAGATCTCTATTGAAGAGAAAAATATGAAGGCCGACCAAAAAGCCGAAGAGAACCGACTCATGATGATGGACCCAATGGCGAGAGAGTTTTGGGAACTCACAAGAGCGGAGATCATGTATCGAAGGAGACAAGAGCTTCATGCTCTTATGGTTTGTTATGGTACTCCGGCCAATGGAGGCTATGGTGGTGATGATGGTGGTGGGGAGGTCATTGTAGTGGTGGTGGTAGTCATGGTGGTGGTGGTGGTGGTCATGATGGTGGTGGTGGTAGTCATGGTGGTGGTGATGATGGTGTTTCGGCCAATGGAGGTCATGGAGGTGGTGGTTATGGTGGTGAAGGTGGTGCTTCGGTCAATGGAGGTCATGGAGGTGATGGTTGTGCTGATGGAGGTTGTTGTGGACTTGTGGTGCTTCAGACATCCTTGATGTTGATGATGGTCTTGCTTGACTATTGAATTGATTGACTGCGCGTTCTTTTGAACTATTTGCTTGAGTGCTGCGGACATCCTTGAGTTGCTCTTATTGCTACCTATATCGCGCATGATTTTGGATGTGTATTAGTTTTTTTTTTGAAAGGTAAAGCTTATATTCATACTGAAAAGTAGACATTACATGAGCAAAAACAAGCACCGAAGAAACAGAGAAGAAACAGAGAGCAACACTGCTGCAACACTCCATCTTCAACCTCCAGGACGCCGAACACGCCAGACCTCCACCGTCGACGACGACGCAGGAACCGGCCGCCGTCGCCACTCACCACGGGAACGGAAGAACTTCTAGCCCGAAGGCGATGACGAGCCGCAACGACCACCAGCTCCGACGAGCTGGATCTGAAGTCGATGAAGGAACATCGGCCGGGGAGCTCCCCCAAGCATCCGCCGCCCCAGATCTGGGGCCAGCGCCACCCCACCTCACCGGAGGTGGCCAGATCTTCAACCTGCAGACCTCGAACACTCGCAGCAGCCTCCAACCTCCTCCGCAGATCTCCAGTCCACCCACCGACACCGGAGAAAGCGCCGGGAGGGCAAGGCAGCAGCCAATCGCCGCCGTCGACGATGACGACGGGAACGAAGGGAAGCTGCAGCCCACCAAAACGACGACGGTGGCCTCCCCGCCTCGACCACGCCACCCAAGATCCGCCCAAACCACACCCTATCTACACCGCCGGAACGCAGATCCGGGGATTCCCCATCCTCCCGCCGCCGGAGCGGCCGACGGAGGGTGGGAAATCCCACGGATACGCCGGCGAACGCTGGCCAAGCCGAAGTCGCCTCTGGTACTGTAGAGAGAGAGGAGGGGGAGAGGGTTCCAGAAATACGCGTGTGGACTTTGAGCTCGATGTGTATTAGTTTATGTATGGACTCTATTCGGGAGAGATGTTGAAACTCATATATCTCATTGTGATAAAAAATTATTTCCCGTACCAGACAGGTCGCGGGGTGGGGGGGGGGGGGGGGGTGGGGGTGGGGGTGTGGTGGGATAGGATCAACTTGTACTGGATAAATCGCGCTGTATCGAAAATCATTCTCTGGGCTCATATCCGGTACGAGTTTATCCGGTTTCCGCCAGAGTTGCTCTTATCACGCCATGCATATATTGTACAGAAGTTAACATAAAAAAGTTCTAGCACGATTTCGTCGTGCAAAAAAAAAAAAAAAAAGAGCGTCACATGATGAACAGCTATCCTACAGCTCATCCGCTGACAATTTATAGCTTAGCTTTACCTGCTACACGTCTTCATCGCAGAAAGCAGGACAAGAAGGATCACCCACAGATTCAGTAGCTAAGCTAACGCTCATAGCAGCGAACGACTGATGGAGATCGCCACGATCGACCTCCGTGGACTGGAGCATGGAGGCCCAGGGTGGGGGGAAGCCCGTGACGCTGCGACCGCGTCCATGGTGGCGCACGGCTACGTCGTCGTCGCGCACGACGCGGTCGGCCCGGAGCTCCGGCAGGCCCTGTTCGGCCGCGCCATGCCGGAGGTCTTCGCGCTCCCGGCGGAGGCCAAGCAGCGGAACGTCTCCAGCTTGGGCCGCTACAGAGGGTACATCTCCAACATCCCCGGCATGAACTGGGAGAGCCTGCGCCTCTCCGACGCCACCGACGCCGGCCGCGTCCGCGAGTTCGCCGACCTCATGTGGCCACAGGGAAACCCCGCCTTCTGGTAATTACGTCCGGCCGCCATTTTTCTCCTCTAGAACGAACTAACCAACTGACGGGTCACGGCTCTGCCTTCCATGTTCTGCAGCGACACGATCGTGTCGGCAGCCAAGAACCTGTTAGAACTGCTGCAGACGGTGGAGAAGATGATCCTCGAGGGCCTCGGCGTCCAGGAGGAGCACATCGCCGCCCACCTGGGCACGCTCGCCCACGCCTTCCGGTTGTCGAGCTACGGGGTGCCGCCGGACACGGAGACCAGCGTGTCCCTGCAGGCGCACCGCGACGACAGCGTGATCACCGCGATCGTCCAGCACGACGTGGAAGGCCTCGAGGTGCAGGCCAAGGACGGGAGCTGGCTCGCTGTGCCGCCTGAGCCGGGCACGCTCACCTTCGTCGCCGGCGAGATGTTCGCAGTACAGCACGTTCTCTCGCACTGCTGATTGTGTCCGCCGTCTGCGCAGCTCCAATTCTGACGCCGCCGCCGTACGCCTCGCAGGTCGTGACCAACGGAAGGGTGCCGCCCTGCCTCCACCGTGTCAGTACGCCGACCAACCGCGAGCGCCTCTCGGTGCTGTTCGGCTGCCGGGGGAAAGACGGCGTCGTTCTGAACGCGATGCCGGAGCTCGTCGACGATGACCACCCCCTGCTGTACCGTCCCTGCAAGAACGACGACTACAGCAAGTTCAGGCACTCCGCTGAAGGGACGAAGTTACCTGATCCACTCAAGGCTTTCTGCGGTGTGGACAAGGACGGACTACCCATGGAATGATCGAGGTTCACAGCTCAAAGTTCAGTTTGTATCACCGTCTTCGAGTGAGGTCGTCACCATTGCTACTGAAATTTCTGGATGTCTCATTTCATAAAAACAATATTGCACCTCTCGCAACGAGCCATGGAAATCTGCCTAGTCAGGTGAAAACATTTCTGTTTTACAAATGCAAAGCAACATGCCGGAACAAATTTCATAACAAATAGGTTGCCCATGAAATCGGAAACACAAACAAGTGATGAGCGTATTGCCAAAAATAAACAAGTAATAAGCCTAAATCGGTGAGTCGTGTACATACTACAATAGTACAATACCATGCCTCAGCACTTCAGTGACACGCAGTAACAGGCTTGCTGTGGGCAGAATGCTGATCAGTGATCACTACTCTTACATAACTGAAGGAAGAAAAAAACTCATGGGATCTGAACAATCCTGGGGTGAGATTCAGTTTGTGGATAGGGCGTCATCATATACTCCCAGATAAAAAAGGTGAACTGAAGTGGCTTGCTATTCCGGAATTTCGGACTTGCAGTTGAGATGTCAGTAAGAGATAATTTGTAGAAACAAGAGTTTCCATTTGGAACACCATAGATTTCACTTGAGGAAAGTGCAACCCAGGAACAAAAATACATAAGTAACCAGTGAAGTAAGGAGCTCCAGAGACCAAGTAGGCGGGACAATAAATGTTGGGATCACCGGAACGATCAGAGAACCAACTATCCAGCCACTCACAAAGACTCCAAGCCTGAAAGAACAAAAGGAGTAAACATCCTGGACATGACTAATAACTAGTGAGGTACATTGCTATGGAAATGCGCACTAACCCTGTTGCAGACGCCCTGACAAGGTTTTTTATCTTGTCATTGAGAAAGTATATGCATGAGACGAGTGACAGCGCAAGCTGCAACAGAAAACCATCAATGGTATGCGTTAAAAAATTGTTAAAACCAGTAAGGAAAATATCATTGGTATAGTAGGCTTCATCTTAATGTAGATTTTCTGCTTAATGGTTAAAATTCTCTAACTGCAAGGAAAATATCTTCAGGTTATTATGAGGCCCAAACTTTCTACAGAAATCAAATTGACAGGAATACTGAAGGAGCCTCTAGAAAACACCAAAACTACCGAATCTCTTCTGGGACAATTTTTTAACACCACTATTCGGACAGTCTTAGGCTCCGATCTCTAACAGGTTTAATGCTTATGAAATGATTGTTCAATCAGTTGGAAGAATCATCGTAAGTATACCTGGAAGGTAGGTCCTGTCTCAGCCGAAGTTGCTATGCTCCACCCAGCAAGAAAGCCAAAAAGAACCAATCTTCTCGACACAAGATCCATCGCTGGCACCTCAAAATATCCAAGCAGTGTCTTAACCCATGATGGGGATTCTTCCACTTGCTTCTTTAGTTTGCTTTTCAGGTTGATTTTGGATCTCTTACGGTGAGAGTAGCTTTTCATCATTATCTTATCATAGGCACCTTCAATTGCCTCTTCGCTTTCTTCATACCCAGCGTATTGTTGAAGAAGGAAGTTTCTTGCACTATTGATCTCTTCTTCAGATGCATCATGGTCAACACCAAGAAGCTTGTAGGGATCCCGTGTTTTATGTCTTGGGAATACCGGAACGTGCTCTACAAATACACATAAAATCGTCTCAAATGAGATAGAATTGCTGAAGATGGGACCAAAGTACAACACAAAACTGAAGATGGAATCTCATAGGTTTTCAAAGAACATGCAGTAAGTTAGTAAAATAAGAGCAGCGAGGAAGAAAAGCATACAAAGAACTTGAGCATTCAGCACCCCACGAAATGATAAAAGGCATGCATTCTAAATTCGTTCATCACTCAATATCTACCATTTCAGTTCCAAATTCCGCAAACATCTGCTGCAGCTAAATAAATGAAAATGGCCACTTTATTTCTGTTTAAACTACTCTTCAGCAAGACAAAACATCATTTAGTGAAGATGGAAAGGATTTGCAAATCTACTTTATAAACTGTGGTTCTGTAAACAGAGATGAAGTTGTATTTGAATTTCCCCAATATGAAAAGTGTACCTCGAACTAGAATCTACCTGGGTTTATCTCAGCAAGTCAACGAAGCTAGGATATAGGTTCGGCAACCAGTTTATAGATACATAGCAAGGACTAAGCTAGGTAGATATTACTGGTTTATGCCCAATACAGATAGGAAATATGTTTTGATCTACAGAACATCTTGTTCCCAGGACACTTCAATCTCACAAAAATGGCAGAAAGGTAATATTTGATGCTCCCAAATTTCCCTCATAGATAAGAAAATCCATCTAGTTGATGAAATTTGATTGTAGCTGTGCAGGTCCAGAACAGAATACTGAAAACAATCAGCATAGCAAACTCCAAGTCCAGAAAAGTACTGGAAATTCATACAGCACACATGCAGCGACCTCCTATTGCAATGCCCTGGCTACTGCCAAACCATAACATGATCTAAATTTTACCCTTAGATTAATAACTAATTCCTCCGCTCATTGCACTATCACACTGCCAACCCATATAGCATCTCGAAAGTTTACCCTTAGCCTACAGGGCTAACAGGTGAAAACCTACCACCTCTAGCTTCCAGAGTCAGCAAGGTATCGCCAAACTATCAGGGCCAGGGTAACGCACACAAACATCCACAGCATTAAGTGGAGAAAGGGTTTTCTCCGGTCTTACCACCGCCGTAACCACCACCGCCGCCGACAGAGAGGCTCGCGGAACAACAGGCGCGCCGCAGCCGCGGGAGGGACACGCCTCCCCGTACCACCACACCATCATCCGCCCCGCCGCTGCAAAATTCGCCAAACCCGCATGGTTCAGTTAGCTTTACGAAAGTGGAGGTCAAGGTGATGGAACGGAATTGAAGCAAGGGGAATCGAACGTACGCGTGGTCGGGCCTCGGGAGCCGCCGGAACGGGCGGGCGAGAAAGGATGCCTGGCTGAACGCGACGGCCGCCTGCATCTCCGGCGGCCGCGTCGAGGTGGCGGGTAAACGTGGAGAGGGAGGAGGCGGTGTGTGACGCGGAGTCGGAGAGGGAGAACGAGGAAGAAGCAGAGAGGAGATTGGGTAGAGAAAGGCGGAGGCAGCGAGGTAGGTGTGTGTGCGTGTGAGCGTGAGTGCGTGACGCAGTTTTCGGGCCTTCTGGGCCAGGCCAGTCTCAACTCACAACTTGTGGGCTGTGCCTAGTAGGGAAATCGTTAAAAAAAATAGGGTTTGGCTATGTCTCACTTGACTGAGAATTTTTTAAATCTCAATCACCTACAAAAGTGCAACTGCAGTTAAAAAAACAGTGCAACTCGAACGAGTTGCACTTTTTTGCCAGAAAAGTGCAATTGCACATTTCTCCTTAAAAGTGCATCTTATGCACATTTTTGTGGGTGACTGAGACATAAGAAAAAATTAGGCGCCTGAGAATTTTTCAAGTCTAAATCACCTCAGAAAAAGTGCAACTGCAGTTCAAAAAAAAGTGCAACTAGAACGAATTGCACTTTTCTGTCAGAAAAGTGCAATTGCATATTTCTCCCAGAAAAGTGCAACTCATGCACATTTTTGTGGGTGACTGAGACATAAGAAAAAATCAGGCGTCTGAGAATTAGCAAATCCGAAAAAATAACCCTTTGCGAAGGTAACTTTACTTCCACTCTCCTCGCGTCAAGTGGCGCCTTCTTCTTTGTGCTGTTGTTTAAATATTCGCCACGTATCGCAATCGGAGTTAAAGTGGGGAGGAAGAGAGAGAAAGGAAGGGTACGGGTGGGAGGGAGTTTCCCTTTTATTTTTTTAACCGAAGTTTAAAAACGAAATATCTTGAGAACCGCTTATCCAAAGTACGAACCGTTTTCACTTTCGAACTCCTCGCGTCAAGATCTTCAAAACTAGATCTCATGTCGATAGGTTTTAATGAACTTTTTTTTATACATTCAAAAGTTGAATACTTGTACATTCGGTTTGAACGTACTTGTACTTCGGGTTTAAACATATTTGTACCTCCGCTGTCAACGTACTTTGTACTTCGTTTTCTGTTTATTTCCATCATCGGTGGAAGGGTAACTTTTCCCTTTTATTTTTTTGAACCGAAATTTAAAAATATTTTGAGAACCGCTTATCTGAATTACGAACCGTTTTTATTTTTAAACTTCTCGCGTCGAGATCTTCAAAATTAGATCCCATGTCGATAGGTTTTGACGAATTTTTTTTATACATTTAAAAGTTGAATACCTGTACATTCGGTTTGAACGTATATGTACTTCGGGTTTGAACGTACTTGTACTTCCGCTGTCAACGTACTTTGTATTCCGTTTTTCTGTGTACTTTTACACCCTCCTCGCAGTAATCTGTACATCCGGATCGCAATACTCTATACTTTATGTTCTATATATTTTGTACTTCCATGTGGCGCGTTAACGTAATCATTAGGGTACGGATCGCGTCGACGAGCGATGAAGTCTCCGTACCCTAACGCCCCGAGGCTGAAACCGCCGGTACGCCGCGGTAGCGACGACGGGGGACGAAGCCGAGCCGCTAGATTACGAAAAACTTGTAACTTGTATATATAAGTTAGGGTTTAGGGTGTGGGTGGCAAGTAATCCAACTCATATACCGGTATGCAAAAGAGATTTAGATTTAATTTGTTTGTGGTTCCGTCCAACTAGGAGCCACGCGGGTAGGTTTCGGCTGTACATTTATTTCTGTGTAATTTTGTACATTTGTTTTTTTTACATTTTCTGTAGTTTGTATTATCTGTACATCTTTAGTTTTTTCTTTTCACATGTCTACCTTCCAATCGAACCAACTAGCAAGCATCATTAAAAAAAAACATTTTTTTAAAGGAAATACGTATATTAAGTCATAGACAGATGTAGTACAACATACGTACACACAGAGATACGGCCCAGTAGAATACATGGACCCGTACAAACTGCAGGAAGATCCCTGAAAGAAAGCAAAAATGCAAAAGAACCCTCAGGATCGTCCGCACCACCAGGAACAAGTCCACCGCTCGCTGCCGACGCCGGAGCACCGCCAGAGAGAGGGACGAAGACCACCGAGCCCGAGGAAGAGGAAGCTCCATCGCCAAATGGCTTTGTGAACCCGATAAGGAGCACGAAAGCCCACATATCGTTGTGGCGCGCGGGTCGGGGTCTCACCCCGAGCTCACCCTCCACCTCCAAATCCGGCCTCCCCAGTCGACGCCGTCGAGGGGCAGCACCAGATCTGCCTGCCGCCAGCCACAAACCCTGCACGGACCATGGCATCCACCAGTCCGCCGCTAGTCCCAGCAGACGAGCGGCCATAGCTCCAGCACAAATCCCCTCATCTCCCAACCGGTGTAGGAGAGGACACCGGCAAGACGCGGCTGAGATGGGGAACCAAAAGTCCATAACAAGACCATCACCGCGCCAATGGCCTCGCCTAGACATAGAGACTCCGGCGGCGCAGCTCGCAGATCCACCCCCGGCCACCGTCAAGACGGCCTCCAGTTGCAGATCCGAAGCAGCCCCCACCACCAGCACCAACGCCAGCGGCAAAGACCGGAAAAACCTAAGCTACTTAGCTACCTAGCCTAAGAGCACACAGATCCGCCCGGCGATTCGACCCCCCACCCCCTCCCGCCGGCACCAGAGCCGACGGAGAGGAGGGGGCGGTGGAATCGCCGGCAGAAGAGGAGTCTCCCCTGGTCGCCTTTTACTGTGGAGAAAGGAGCGGAAGGGAGAAGAAGAGTCGAGGGCACTTGGTCATTACGCGTGCATGCGTATGTACGTTCCGATCAGAGCCAAGCGGTGCTCCGTTTCTCGTATGCGCGCGCCCGGCCGGAGAACGTACATGCGCGGGGGCATCGATGTACAGTCGCACCACCGTACGCGCAGGGAGCCAGGATAACGCCTGGTAGGGGGCTTTCTCAGCGCAGGAGCTAGCTAGCTCATGTACGTATGCGCGGGGACCACGCCTGGTAGCGAAATTCGATTTCGCCATCAACGGACACTGTCAAGCCACCACGTGGCGCGCTGTAACGCTTCGTTTTTTCCCTTTCTAAAGGGAACCCTTTTGTTAGTGGCACCCGCCTAGTAGGCGATTGGTTATGATCGGCATTCTCAAAAAATAAAATTACTCTCGGGCAATTTTAGATCAACCCATTCTAGCTGCCAGGGGATTGAATTTCTCCGATAACATATTCTATACCATATTTGTTCGTCGGATTTGGAACTGAGCGATAGATGTTGATATATCAGATCGTTGGATTTAAAACAGGAACGGAGGTGACTCGGAACGAAAACAAAATTAATCGAATAGTTACACGATCGATGGGAGCAGACCTATGAGAGGTGAGGACAGACGCGACAAGCACATCAATAGGAGGAGTGAGCGCCTAAACATCAGTCGTTCGAAAACAACAAGGGCAGACCCACGAGAGGTGCGGGCAGCCGCGGCGAGCAAGAGTGAAGAGAAATGGGCGGTGAGGCCAGAGCGACATGTGTTGGAGAGGCGGGGCGGTAGGGTAGCTATGGGCGCGGCAGCGTTGCGGCGTTAGCAGGCTCCGCCGCTACATACCACGCGAGGGTATGTTGGATCAGATCGCGGTGGTCGAAGACGATGCCAGAGGAGGGAGATCAAGCCGGTGGCAACGGCAGCTCGCTCACGTCTCCATGGTCGCCTTTTCTCCAACTTTGCTACAACAACTTTCATCTCATCAATATCACGACTTGGATAAACAACAAATATTTTAAAGTATTTTATAACCTTTCTAGGTCTATAAACTGCAGCCAGGTACACAAACATAAGTCATAGCATAAACCGATGGATCACATATTTTTATTGATCACATGAACTGAAATATAGGCCGGAGTAATTGGTTGAGGTACCGGCGTTGTCTCCGTGGGCTCGGAAACGACTGCATGGTCTCCCCTCCATCCTTTTACACCTTTTCACCACCAAAAGTACGAAACAATCTCTCACGCATGGCTACTCATCAAAAGTATAGATCGTGCTCCTTAAAAAAGACAAGATAAATCAATAAAAACCACATTCGAGGCTACTAATTAATGAACTTCGATAGTCAGGCAAAGTTATTGGAGGTAAAAACTAATACCTCATAATATAAGACGTTTTAGCAAGCTAAAATAGTTTGCTAAAAAGCTTGGTAAAACGTCTTATATTATGTGACAGAGGGAGTAGTATAAAATTTATTCACTAGTCAACACAACCAAAAGTTCGAGCTGATAGAAAGGGATAGACAATCCATATATACATTTCAACACCCCTCTCACGCGATGAGGGAGAGGCCAACACGTGCATAGAAATCTCAAAGGTATGACTCAAGATAAATTACGAAAACTTGAACTCAAAACCTTAGTCTCTCATAACATGTTAAGTTTCATACACTAGCCAACATAACCAAAGAAAACGAACCAATAAAAAAAAATAGACAATCAATATATACACTTGAACAATAACATCTTCAACGGCTTGCACCAACCGGACATATATATAAATCTTTGCTTATTGGCCCTGCATGTGATGCACTAATGTGCTAATGTCCACCTAATGCATGCATGACGAGGGAAGCATTTTTGGTTGATCGAATTGTTTACTTGTTGTACGGCTCCGTATGATGCGTCACGGTACGGCGCGGCGCTGCTGGGGTGAAATAGCGGTCAAATCAAATCCTCTGGAATCTTCTCCGAACCGTTTAATGATACCCCACTTGTCTCACGGTGTAAAAAGAATGACAGTCCTTAGCTGAAAGTCTGCAGAATTAGTGGGATTATTAGGTGGCTGTAGAGCGTATAATTGTGGCTTCCATAAGCTTTATTTTTGTCAAAGGGAGGGGGTGATGATGGATGAGCCACATGGGGGAAAAAATCAGACATGACTAATTTGTATGAGCAAAGTCAATGAAAAACACAGGCCAGCCGTACTAGCCTGCGAGTGTGCTTCAGTTTTGTCGCTACAGTTTACTGCAAGTAGTGGTCAATTTGGTTCACTGTCTTCCTGAAAGTGAAAAGCCAATAGACAATTATTCATGCGTTATTCCGTCGCAATAGTACTTCCTGGTAGCCTCATGTCAACTGTTTGACCTTGGGAAAAGTACAGCTTACACAATGAATCCAACAAAGTCATTCGATCTGTATGGTAAGGCTGAAACAAGCGTAGCATACTGGTACAATTTGATTTGAACAAGCATTCCAGTTTGCAAAGGTTAAAACAGCAAGCTCACGGGTCAGGTGAGTATACATATCACCATTTACATGTGTGTGTGTGTGTGATCACAGCTGGGAGCAGCTAGAGAGCATCCCGTGATTGTTGTCTAAAGTTCACATGATGTTAGGAGAGGACAGGTCTCCTTTTTGAAGGACAAGGACACAGCTCGCTCGATGGATGTTTGTTTGATCAGAAGGCGAGGAAGAAGCGCTTGTTCCTGCTGCTGCTCCTGCGGCCTATGGAGTCGAGGTTCTTGGCGATGATCTTCTGCACCTGCCGGCTCTTGATCTCCACCCTCATGCTGTCCGTCTTGCCCATCTTGTCGTATGCCGCTGCCGCCGCCGCGGCCTT
This sequence comes from Puccinellia tenuiflora, assembly GCA_012064385.1. Lineage (NCBI taxonomy): Eukaryota > Viridiplantae > Streptophyta > Magnoliopsida > Poales > Poaceae > Puccinellia > Puccinellia tenuiflora. The sequence goes on from QRDG01000823.1 coordinate 259,317, forward strand.
CTTCCCCGCTCCCTTCTTCCCGCCGGGCATCTTGGACCTGATCCCGTCGACGAACCTCCCCAGCTTCCCCATCATCACTATCAATCTCCCTTCACAAAGATTCCCTGAGAAGGCGATACAGAACATTAACTAGCTGAATCGTAGAGGCAACGGCCTGACTGACTGCACATGGATACCGGAATCGACGTACCTGATTAAGCAGGAAGACGAGCGGAAAGCTTGCTGGAGCTAGCCGAGGCAGAGAAGTGGGATAAGAATACAGGAAGGGCCGGGCAGCGGTGGCGGTTAAATAGAACCACGCGATGCAAATGCAGCGGCGGAAATTAAGAGCGAGGTGACGTAGTAGCAGAAAACGACCTAGAATGAAATGGCTCTGGCTCTTTCTGTCAATTTTTTTCTTCTTTTTGCCAGGGGAAAATAGTGGCTCTAGCTCGGTAGCTCTTGATTGGAGGGAAAGGACGTAGTAGTACTGAGGTTTGACGAGATGGTGAGTAACCGCGGATCAAATCAATTGAAAAATCTTCTCGATTGCGTAAGGAATTTTGGGATGCGCTCAAACGCAACGGTTTTGTCGACGGGATCAGACGAGTTGTGACGGGCGCCTCCGAGTGCAGCTGCTTCACCAGACACCAGTCCAGCAACGCTAACCACGTACTAGTACCGACGTCGCTCGAGAACCTTGTGGTTATAATCGCGGTTGGAAGTTCGTGTGGTGTTCTCTGTCCCCGTGAGAACACAGCGCCCGAGACGGCTCAGCTCAGAGAGCTCGTTTCTTGGGTTCAAACCAAATCAGAATCAGCAGGGATAATACTTCAGAAATTCACATTGGCTCCCGGGTTTCTTGGTTTCAAACAAAAGTTACAAAACCAGAATCAGCAGGGATCGGCTACACTGGACAGTGACGCGCGCCCATTTTCTCTACGGTTTGAAATTGAGACGGGGGTAGAAGATGCCGTGTGACAGGTCAAAACAGGGGGATGCGGACGCCTGTGATGGTAGCAGTTACTGGACAAGTATGCGCAGACCCTTTGTATCTGACGCGAATCCGCAACGGTACCTGCTCCTGTCAGCTGCTCCTATTCTTGGACGGATCCGCGACCGGCAACCGTCCGGCTTCTCCTTCGGATGAACGGCGCAGATCGACCTCTTGCAATTTGCGTTCAGATTAGTGAGGGCAACTCTAACGCGGTGATCTAAAATGGACACGAATGTGTTTGTTTTGATTCGTTTGGGCACAGCAGGCACTCGGTAAATGTTCGCACTTTTCTAATCATGGCACCCAGTGGCCGAGCCAGGAATTGAAACGAGGGGGGGGCGAACATATAAGGTCTAAAAAAAAATTAAGGCACAAAAACGAGTCTATTCAACAAAATAAACAGTCCATGAGGATTCAATTTTCATAACTCATAAAATACTACTACCATAAAAATAACATAAAGACAGCTTAAAACTACTAACATGAACTTTTGGCACTTGAGTTGCACAATTGGCAATTGGCAGACACCATATGACGCCAATATACAAGAGATACCTACAAGAGAGCACCAACGACATTTCCTAAATCAAATACTTCAGGAACACTTGCTTGTGGAGGTTCCTACAACATTAAAATGGAGAAATAGAGTGTTCTGCTCTATTACATTGAACTTCAAAACTGATAGCAAAATTTGAAATCAAAGGGACGAAATAACCTGTTGTTGCTTGCGATTTCTCAAGAGCTCCGCTATTCCTGCCCCCGCCAATGCGTGCGCTGCTGCTGCCGCTGCCGCTTCTTCTGCCTCCACCTCCTCTGCTAAGGAAATTCATGCACTATCATCTTCGTCGTCATCAGCGGCGCGAGGCGCTCAGGTTGAGGAGGCCGGAGGCCGGGAGCCGCCGCACGAGTCCAAGAGAAGGAGTCGAGCAGCGGCGGTGTGCAGCCGGAGGCGCTGGAGCCTGGAGGAGCAGGGGAGTACGACGACGACGTCCTGGGGCGGGCCGGTGGCGGGAGAGGAGCCGGAGGCCGGAGGCCCAGAGCAGTGCAGGACGGCAGCTGCGAGAGCTCGGCTAGATTGGGGATTGGGGATAGCTAGCTAGGTCGGGGATTGGGGAACGAGAACCTCGTACCTGTTCGCCAAACTGGCCTAAAGGCCCGTTCGCTCGGTTCGGCCCAGTCGTCCAGCAGCCCAGATACTTGTTCGTTGCGCCTGTTCGAGAAATGAGAACGACAGTCGTTCAATGGCGCTGCCGCTAGAGGCTGAAAATGGGGTGCCTGCTCCGCCCAGGGGAGCCGGGGCGGCCGCCCCTGCTCGCCCCCATAGTGGCGCCGCCCCTGATGGCACCCAACACGGTGATCCATTTGATCCGCGTCTTGTACGTGTTTTTAATCAATTATCATCATTTGACATTTTCGTCCATTCTATACATCTAATTAATTCGAACAGATAAAATAATTCACACTATCAAATAAGTTAGTTTACACAATAATTCAGATTAGTGAGGGTGACTAAAGCGGTGATCCGCGACCGACATAAATGTGTTCGTTTGGATTCGTTTGGGTGGCGCCACAGACATGTTCGCACTTTTCTGATCATGGCACCCAACACGGTGATCCATTTAATCCGTCTTGTATGTTTTCTTTATCAGTTATCATTATTTGGCATTCCGCTGGATGTTGAAACCATGGGACATGTCGGCATCTCGATTTACATGATGTACACAGCGGTGGAGAAGGTCGTGGTGGCTGAGATATAAGGACCACTGTTGGCGGAGGGGGTCTTCGAGGCGATGAAGACTTTGCTTCACATGAGCCGGTGTTTGGATCCAATTCGGATATTGCACATGTGAGCCTGGTGTTTGATGACTTGCATGAGCATCCTTGGCAAGTGGGGGCGGCAGCAATTGAAGAATTCAAGATTGGTGGCGCTCCTCAAGTGCCGAGTCTTGACTTCAGGGTGAAAACCTAAGATTTCACCTTCATTGGTTGTGTCTGGAAATGACCTTGCTAAAGGTAATGCTTTGAGAACTCAGACTTTGTTCAGCGTGAAAACTAAAAAACTTGGATCGGGTGACAACGACGCTAAGTACACTGTTTTACTTCTTGAAGACGCCGCTTTTGGAAACCTTTTTGTATTCCGAGTGTTGTCTTTGGCGGTGGTTTGTTGGGATGTTGTGAGGAGTTGATTACCGTGGCGGTTTTTTTTTCCTTTTCTTCTTCTTTTTCTCTTTCAGGCTGTGAGCATCCAGGATATAATTTGTGACATTTTATTGGTGTAGAGGATGGATGTAATTGGTATCTTCATGATATTAATATATTCCCTTTATACGAGAAAATCATTTGGCATTTTTGACTGTTCTATACATCGAATTAATTAGAACAAATAAAATATTTCACATGATCAAATAAGTTAGTTTACACAATAAATTTAAATTAAATAGTTTAGCGTCAAATAAATTTTTGTTGGAATTTTCAATTGAAAATTAATTAAAAATTACAATTTTGTGTTTTTCCGATTTATTGGAAATTTGTGACCTACTGGAAATATATTATGAGAAGGAAAAAGGGGGAAAGGAAGAAACTAGAGTGTTGCTCACGTGCAAGCTTATGGCCCGACGTGGACCTGCACACAATCACAGACAAACTACTTTGCCCCAACGAAATAGAGAGGTTGTCAATCTCTCCGGCTTGCTGAACACAAAAATAAAATGTGCAAGTGTAAAATATGACCAGCGAGCAAATGATACGTGTCAAACGTATCTATAATTTTTTATTGTTCCATGCTACTTATATGTCATTGTTACATGTTTTCATTACTTAATTACATCATTTTTAGGTTTTTGTCGGACTAACCTATTGACAAGATGCCCAGTGTCAGTTCCCTGTTTTTGTTGTTTTCTATTTCAGAAAAGTTACTTCAGGAAATATTCTTGAAATTGGATGAGGATTTACGACGATTTTTATGCGACAAGATAAAGACCTGGACCAAAGGGGAGCCGGAGGGGCCACCTCAGGCCGCGGCTAGGGGTCGCCCCTGGCCCCTGGACGCCGCCTCGGCCTCCCTCGACGCCTATAAATTGCCTTCTGACCTAAAAACGTCGGGGGCGATGATTATTTTCCAGAAACACATCCCGACGCCGCCGCCACCTCGAACCCTAGTTCGGGGAGATTCTGAAGCTGCTCCTGGCACGCTACCGGAGGGGAAATCGATCCCGGAGGGCTCTACATCGCCATGCCTTCCACCGAGATGAAGTGTGAGTAGTTCCAACTTGGACTACGGGTCCATAGCAGTAGCTAGATGGTTGTCTCTTTCTCTCTTGTGCTTCATGTTTATGGTCTTGTGAGCTGCCCTACATGATCAAGATGGACTATTTATAATGCTATATGATGTGTTTGTTGGGATCCGATGGATTATGAAGTTATGATCAGATTGTGCATGATTCTTATATTTTAATTTATGTTCTTGCATGCTCTTCGATGTGTGTACTTGCTTTGGCCAAGTAATTGCGTGTGTCTCCAAGAGGGAGTATTTATGCTAGATAGTTGGTTCATGCCCCCTTTTAAGGACGAGGGTGTGCTGTTGCGAGTAAGGCAGCGATGTTTATGTCTACGTGATTATAAATGTTGCTTACATTATACACTTTACTTAATATAATTGTGTGTTGCTTGCAACTTAATACCGATGGGTGACAGGCTGGATAGCGATCCCTAAGTGGACTTTTTAGACAAAGATGCAGTCGGATGGCGGTCTTTGTTCCTTGTTGTGATGCCTGCATGAATATTATCATGAACAATCTGATATAGCTAGATTAAGTTTGTGTCATAATTCTGTCAATTGCCCAGCTGTAATTTGTTTACCCTTCATATGAGTATTTTATTTATTGGAGAGACACCGCTAGTGAACCCATGGCCCCCGATCCATCTTTTTACATTGTTTATAACCTCGTTTACTTGCTTTCCAACATCGCTTGCTTGCTGGTCCGTTTTCATAAATCATTTCACTACACTATATGTTTAACCGCTTTGTTTTCAGCAGACCGGGAAGATTGACAACCTTCCTGCCGTTGGGGGCAAAGTAATTGTTTGAGTGTGTGCAGGTCCACGTTCGTCATGGCTAAGCGCCAGAGACCGTCGACGTTCACCTCATTGTTGATTTCAAAGTCCTACTGGTTCGATTAAACCTTGGTTCTTCACTGAGGGAAAACTGCTACTTGCTACATCCACACCTTTGCTTGGGGCACCACCCAACTCTGCCAGTAATCATCAAGCAGTTTTCTGGTGCCGTTGCCAGGAACTTTGGAGCTGCAGCAAGGGGAGGCACGCACGCCCAATCACTTAACTTTCTTTTTTTATTGCTTAGTTTACTTCTCGTTTTGCTTATTTACTTGTTTAAAAGTTTTAAAACCCAAAATAATTGGTGTAGTCTTTATTCCTGTTTTGTTTAGTTTTATGTTTCGCTTATTAGCTATGTCTCCTCCTGATTTTGGCATGAAGAAGATTAATGTTGGAAGTGGGGATGTTATTGGTAGAGATAATACTGAAGAATTCCTTACTTTTGTTAGCAAGCTTTTCGCTCATGATAAAAGATCTATAGTCAATCTCACCCATAGTTATGATTCTGCTATCTCTTGTTTGGTGAATCGTCTTGAGCATAGGTTTGTTAATCTTAACCCAATATTGCAGAAAATGTTCCTTAAACTTGATAGCCTGGAGAAAGGGGAAGAAAAGATCACGTGCTAGAAACCCTCTTCCATGAATTTGATGATATTGTTGTAGAAGCTCGCAAAATATTTGTTCGATATGGTAGACTTGGAACTTATCCCAATGTTCATTATTCATTAGAAGTTAGGGATGCAAATGTGAGAAAGTACACTCGTACTACTGAAAAGAAAGATAATTATCGTGTTTATGTTCCCTTCAAACTACTAGGAATAGCCGATGCTTTAATGTATAATTTTTCTTGGATCTCACCAGAAAAACTTTTTGTTGAAGGAAGCAAGCCTATAAAGGATAATAAGGATGGGTCTCAGCCCTACATAACGGAGATTGATTGCCTTTGCGAGAAGACTATGGGAGAAGGTGAGAAAGGTAATGAGGTTCGTAAAGATGATGATGATTTTGATTTTGAAAATACTTGATATTTGGCATTGCGCCTAGCAAAAAGGCGTTAAAGAAAAGCGCTTGTTGGGAGGCAACCCAATTTTACTTTCAGTTTGATTTTACTTTTTTTGAGTCATGAAGTCGTTACTTCTGTAGAAACTTCATTATATCCTTGTTTTTAGTTTTTGTGTGCCAAGAATTAGCCTCTAATGCTTAGAGAGTGCAAAGTTTTGTTTTGCTGTCCAGAAACAGATTCTGAGCTCTTGTTGCAGGAAAATCCGAAAAATCCCAGAACATTAAATTTTTCTGGGAATTTTTGACAGCAAGCCTTATACTTTTATCTATCTTTCATTAGTTTTAAGTTTTTTATTTGATCCCCATAAGTGCCTCTAAAAAATAGATCTTTGCAGACTGTCCAGTTTTGACATATTCTGCCTTTATCTCTGTTCGCCTCTTTTATTAACGTCATTAGTAGTACTTTTGGATGGAGTGCTACCTTTGAGGCTTAGTAAACAGTAGCTAATGCTAAATCAAGTTTGTGCAATTTGTCTGAGTGGAACCAAAGTGAGTTTTGTTTTATTGGGACTAACCCTCTAATCAGTTTATGCAAAATTTTGTGTGAAGGGAGTTTTTAGGTTCCACGAGAGAAGATGATGAACGAAGTTGAAGGATAAAAAAAAGCACAAGCTTGGGGATGCCCCCGTGGCACCCCACTGAACATTCAAGAAGACTCAAGCATCTAAGCTTGGGGATGCCCAAGGCATCACCTCTTCTTCATCGACAACCATCAGGTCGTCTCCGTTGAAACTATGTTTTTATCACTTCTTATATTATGTGCTGTTCTTGGAGCGTCATTTTATTTTGCTTTCTGTTTGTGTTAGTTTGTTTGCTGGTCATGTAATTTGTTGGATCCTTGCTATCTTGTGTGGGAGAGAGACATGCTCCGCCTTTTCATTTGAATACTCCTGTGCTTCGCTTATATTTTGTTGAGTATTCTTAGCTTTGTTTTCTTATCAGCTCTTGTGCTTCGCTTATATCTTTTTAAGAGTTGTTAGTTGTTGTTATTAGACTCTCTTTTTCTTCACTTATATTTGTTTAGAGAGTTGTTTGTGGTAGCTTGCTTGATTTGTTGGAATGATAAAAATGCCGTGCATGTGGTAGTGGTGTGATGAAAAACTTGTATAGTCGTGTAGATCTTCATGTTTGAATAACTTGAAACTTGCCAATTGTTTTGAGATGTTAAGTGAATTAATGCTTAAACTTGCTGGTTATTTAAGTTAAGGCTCATTAGTGAAGAACTACCGTTAAAGCTTGAATTTATAAAGTTTCGCCATGCTTGTAAGTTCGATAGGAAAGTGTTTTCATCAAATGAAAGTTTGGTTAACAAGGGAGACAGTGTAGAGTTTTTGTGGTTATGCTTAATGTATGTTCTATAGTCATTCTTGTTCCGGTTGCTGGTGCTTGTTTGCTTTGATATCTTTGCTAGCCAAAAAGTCTGTACTGAGTGGGAATGCTACTCCTGCATCCAAACTCCTTGAGCCAAATATCTTTCCAACAGTGTCCACCATACCTACCTATACATGGTATTTCGTGCTATTCCAAGTAAATTTGTCATGTGCTACCTTTAAAACTTCAAAATACTCCAATTTGTGTCTTTGTTTTGTAACATCCTGAATTTTGGCCCTTTAAAAATTTCTTTCACGAAACCAACATTTGGATTTGGATTTGGATCTTCTGATTTTGCGCCTCTCTTTTCTTCTACATTTCTGAAACCCAAAGCCCCCTCAAAAGGTTTTCTCTTCTTTAAAATACAAAAAACCAAAAACCCTAGCTTTCCAAAGGAAGTGTGTCAAGGGTGACTCCAAAAATTCTCCAAAAATTCAAGGAGGATCCCTAACCAGTGTATAACCCAAATATGCAAAAATATCTCATACATTGTTAAGAAATATTTGACCTTTTCCCTATTTTGTTTTCTGCCTAGAACTCTAAATATTTGTGAAAGCCTACCAAACCATTTCTCCTTGTCATAAAAACCCCCAAAATAGGTGCTCATATCCAGTACCTATCTCAGGGAATTTTCTTGTCCCAATCCCATTTGTTTTAGAGCCCCAAAATCTGTTTCTCCTTTTTGACCAGAAGTGTTCGATGAATTTTCATGTAGCCCAAGTTGCAAACCAGCACAACCTCACAACTGGGAAGTTGTAGGATTTTCATTTTGTCACAGGGTGACGCTGTCAGGTTTTCTTTTGGATGCCTAGGATGAGAGAAACATCCTGATGCCGATGTCGGCATGGCCACACCCATGGTCACCACGGGCGTGACCGTGCCCGACGGCGCCGCCACTTTATGGTCCACGCCGTTCAGCCTCCCCCATTCCGTTCCATACCCCGCCAGTGCCCCACCACTCCCTGGTCCTCCGGAAGACCCGCTTGACAGCTCACCCCCGCCCCCTTACCTGTGCGCCGCCGAGCACTAGCCGACGCGCCGCATGCACAGGGCCGCCGTGGGACCCCCTCGCCAGTGGCCAGCATCGCCGCCCGTGCCTATCCTCCACCCCGCGATCTCCGTTGTCCAGCTGGTGTGCCACCCGCATGGCGACGCGCCGCCGCCCGTGCCTATCCTCCATGGAAATGCCCCTACGGTCGGACACCTCACCCCCTCGCCAGTGCCACGCCACCCCAAGCCTATCCACGAGTACGCGTTTTCCGTCGTCCAGCTTGCAGGACGCCCGCATGGCGACGCGCCACATCTACACCAACGACGTGATGCCCGCCGGACGGGGACACCTCACCCCGCCACCGCATCATGCCCCCATGATGGCCACCCCCTCGAGAGGCTATAAAGGAGCCCCGAGCCGCAGCCAAGCACCGCACCTCACCACACTGGCTCCCAGTACCCTCTCCCTCCCCCCATTGCACCCCGAGCCGCTCCACATCGCCGCCGGCAAATTTTCCCTAGCCGCACGGGCTCCGGCCAAATTCCTCGTCGTGAGACCATCTCTTACCAATTAAACCCACCACCGACCCCCCCCCCCAGAGCACCATGAACCCGACGCCACTCTCGCCAGGGTGATTGGTGGCCGGCACCGTCGTATTCATCCTCGACCGCCACTCGGCCGCTGCGGTCGACGACGTCACTGCTACCCCAAGCCTCCTCACCGTCCGTGAACACACCGACGGCCCGCACTCACCTCCCCGAGCCCCTCCGCTTCCTCTCCCTCTCCTACCCGTCACCACAGCCACCGGGGAAACCTCGCCTATGAGTTCGCCGGAGCCGGCGACCCCCGTCCCCTGTTCTTTCTTTTTCAGAGCATACCAATTCGGTTTAAAACGACGGGACCCACCTGTCAGACATTTAATCTTTTCCCGAAATGTTTTCTGTTTATTTCTCTGTTTTTGAAAAACAGATTTTTAGGCCCACTTTGAATGGTCATATCTCTCTCAAAAATGATCAGAAAAATATAAGTCTTTTTGCACTAGCTTTGTTTTGAAAATATCTATCCAATGCACTGGTTTCAAGTGATTTGAAGTCTATTTGCCTACTGAACCTTTGAAAGCCTTGTGGAGAGTTTTAACCATGTTTTTGAATTTCTTTAATAGATTCCAACCCTCCATTTGAAGTGGAAGTTGAACTTGTTCCTGAAGGCAAGCCATCAGCCCCAAACCATATGTTCCCAAGTTGTCAATGTCTTGTTTGCCATGATTGTTATTGTCGCAACAGTGGAACATGGGGTTCCCCTGATGCGGTCAAAGTGGGTCCATCGCACATGGGCCCACCAAGGAAGCACTCAAGGCCAAGGCACAAGACTGGCAGATGGGCCCCCCCATCTGCCCCACGACGTCCCGATGCGCGCGACATCAACAACCAAGGCAAAGGACCCGGGGACCCTCCGGGGCCCCCTCGACTCGGAAGCAGGCATGGAGTTCCCGGGACCCCGATGCCCGGCAGGAGGCCAGGCTCACCCCCGGGAACCAACCTCCAGTGCGCTAAGAGGATAAGCTTGCCATCCCTGGCTGGAGGCTCCTAGAAGACTTGGGCGCCAAGAAGATGGAGGCGCCAAAGGGGGGAAGAGGCGGAAAAGCTGCCAGCCTCTGTCCGCCCTCCCTGGAAAAGGTGGGCGACCTCACCTACCCCCTCTGAGAAGAATACTTGGACGAGAGGAGGCCACGTCGCCTCCTAAGGAGAACCCGGAGGGGTTTTCCCGCCAAAACCCCTCCGGCCCCCAAGGGTGCACCTGTGGTATCCCCTTAGCCTATAAAAGGAGGACCGAGGCACCCAAGGGAGGGGAGAAGAGGAAGGAAGATCACAAGATCGGAGGAGGACAAGACGGAACACCGTCGAGTTGGAGGCTAGGCTAGGTAGTGCACAAGTCCGAGATTAGCTTAGGCGAGAGGTGATCTCCTCCGGGCCAGGATCTGCTCGTCTTCAACCTCTAGCCAACACCTCCCGGGTTCTCACCTGCGACCACCATTGTAAAGCTACACCATGATATACCTCCCAATCCAGACATGCAGGAGTAGGGCTGTTAGCCTCCGGGCGGCCCGAACCTGGGTAAACTCCTTGTGTCTCTGTGATGCTTGCTAGTACGTAGATCTCGAGCGTAGACGAAGCCCCCGGGCGGAAGACGTTCCTCAGCCTCCTTCGCGCCCCATACTGAACCTAAAAAGGGGGTATCCTTTACTCCCGGTGTCCGTGATCCAAGACACGACAGTTATTTGTTTGAGCGTTAGCTTGCATCTCACATGTCATATTTCATGCTTATCATTTCATGTGATCTATCATTGCTACCCTTATTTCCTGTAATACGATAAACCCATATCATGTGGGTTGAGTTCCGGTACCCCGACTAAATACACGTTGGGTCTTACCCAAGTGGATTGAAACGGCTACTTTTCTGTAGAGTGGTGGCGTTGTGTTGGACGGTACCATGCACCACTCCCCATTTCGGCGACGATGGACTAGGGGAACCGCCGCAGTCAATGGAATGGAGGAACGGGATCGCGTGGATGCCTCCACTAATTCTTGTAGTTGACCTGTGGCAGGTGCTGGTCGGAGGTATCTCCGCCATAGTCGCCCGGTTGGCGCTGACCAACTGTGTTATTTTGTTTTCTTTTAATCAACCCGTGGTAGGCGTTGGTCGGAGGTATCTCCGCCGCAGTCGCCCGGTTGACCGTACTTTCTTTTTAATCAACCTGTGGCAGGCACCCAGTCGCCCGGTTGACCGTACTTTCTTTTTAATCAACCTGTGGCAGGCACCCAATCGCCCGGTTGATTGTACTTTCTTTTGAATCAACCTGTGGCAGGCACCCAGTCGCCCGGTTGACTGTGCTTTCTTTTAAATCAACATGTGGCAGGCACCCCAGTCGCCCGGTTGACTTTGTTCATTTTTGCTGGACTACTACGTGATTATTATATGCTCGTTTATAACTTGTGGACTAATGTTTGTTGCTTGTCTTACTGTGAGAATGGTGACTAAGTAAAAAGTTGCTAAGTGAATAATCACCTCCGTCGACTAGATTGAGTCATATAGTGCCACTCGCCAAACACCACCCGCACAACCATGCGTCGTTGAATGGGAAAACCGTACCTTAGTAGCCTATCAAGCCTCTTTTGATGCTACCCACTTGGCAAGTCTTGTCGGTTACTGCATAGTTGTGGTCGGGCTAGTCTTGTGAAGGTTCCAGAGCTAGGCGTCGCTCATGAGTTGGGGACGTGCCGGATTCACTTCGTCATAAGACTTAGCCCGAGTGGTAAGTCGGTAGCTACACAAGGAGTGTCTTGGTAGAGCGGACGACTACGGGGGAATAGGTTTGTGCTGTCGCCATGATGGGTATAGTACTTCGGTACTGGCGGTACAAGCTTAGACCCCAACGTGTGGATAAAAGTTGCAACCTCTCGAGAGTGTCAAATCTATAATCTAGTGTTGTTCCTAAATGAGGAACGGTGTTGGGTCCAGTCACACTAGAGTCAGTCCAGCCGAACACGGAGAAACAAAGTATCTAAATGGCTAGAGTTGGCTAAAGCTGAATGAGCTGAAAGGTGGACCATAGTTGGTCAAAGTGCTGAGCCTCGAGTTGGACCAGAGTTGGTCAAGCTTGAGACCCTAAGCGTTGAGAATATTGTTGTGTGGAAATGAGACTTGTTCCATAAGCCACGGTTCCCGTCACAGGTAAGTAGGTAAGTTAAGTCCAACCGTTAAGCTTGGGCTCGCACTTTACCCTACCGCACTCATGCCATGCCATATAGGATCGTTGGTTACAGTTAATTGTGGATTGATGTCTTGCGAGTACATTCCATGTACTCACCTGGCTTTTCATGCGGCCAGATCCTCCTACCCCCGTCGCCGAGTACCCCTTGTATGAGAACTAGGCACGGTATCCAGGCAGAGCCCCGTGGAGTTAGGCCCTCTTCGTCACACACTTCCTCCATTCCGCTGACGCCCTCTGAAGGAGTTATGTTCGATAAATAATGTACAAACTGTTGTGTGCGCTGGGGCGCAGCCTTGTAATGAGACCCTTGTAATGTACTGTCGGCTCCCGAGACCTTAATAAAGTTGTTGGTTATGTTCTGTTATCAAGTTGTCATATATTCAGTGCTTCTGGGACTGATATATGGGGTAACTCGATCCCTCGGATCGGGGTGCCACAGAGCTTGGTATCAGAGCCTAACTGCTCGTAGGATACCCTAGTTCTAGCGGAGACCGTAGAGAACAAACGTTGCCATGTTGCTTTTTTTCAATTGTTTCTCTATCCGTTTGTGCTTACTTAACCGTGCCACTCACCCTTTTAATGTATGGTACAGATGTCATTCGACCTCCTCGTAGAAACCACCGCCTTGCACGAGCTCGGCACGACCAAGTTCCTCCGTGAGATTTGGGGTCATCACTACCCATCCGCACCGCCTCCGAAGTACCGCGTGTTCTACTCCCGTTCCAATGGGACTCGCACCGAGTTCACTGCCACGGTCTACTTGCGCGCTGAACCCGGAGAGGGTGGACACTCCTTCCAGGAGGTCGCCGGGGATGCTATCATCCTCCTACGCACCCATGACCCCGTCATGAAGGTGCGCACCCGCTACGTGTACTTCCCAAGGTTGGACCTGAGCAACGGGGACGTCCTCTTCCCCAACCCGGGGGATTCCACTTCAGCACTCACCTCCCTCCTCCAATACATGTCCTACCTCCACCAGTATCTACATGACACACTTTTTCAGCTATCTACGCTTCATTCCAACCTTACTGCAACCGAGGCAGCCAGGGCACCGGGACTTGATCCTCCTCACCCAACACCCCTTCCTCGAGGTACCCTCGACCAGCTTAGGGCAAGCCTCATTTTCGCTCCCGCCCGAGCCGCCCCGTTCCGTAGTTCAACCACCGCTCCTCGCTTCAGGCCACGCGCCTCCACCGAGCTCCCACCGGAGCCCCCCGCTCAGCGATGCTGAGCCACCGCCGCCCCGTCGACTCCCACGTACACCCCAGGGGCGCCTATTGAGACCAACACCGGCACCGAGGAGGACAGCAGCGACAGTCTCGAGATTCTCGCACCAGCGATACCCCTCGAGATGGAGTTCTAGACGCTAGCCTCAGGAGCAGCAGCGCATGTACCTTAGTCATGTATCATAGTCGACGACCGCGTAGTCAGACGTGCGCAAGAATAAAGTAGTAGTAATGGCTTGTATCTTGTATGATAACATGTAATGTATGACATGTAACCCAACCCTCCATTGTATGATAACGCCTTTACTTATCTCTTGCTTTTATTTGGATCTTCCTGGGTGTTACATTTCTTTTCCCCTATGGATGCTCATGGCACACGTCCCACCTTCGACCCCCCCTCCCCAGGATGAGGCCCAACATAGGTGCAAGTGGCAGCCAAGGAACCCCAATCCGCCGTTCTGCCCGACAAGCCGGCGAGGACCCAATGCCTCCACCACCACCAACTCCTCCTCCACCCCCACCGGAACCAACTCCAAGCCAGTTGATGTTGATGATGGATGAGCGTCACCAACTGCACACGACTCAGATCATGAGGGAATTTGGCACCTACATGCAAGCACAGAACGCTCCTCGCCCGGCCCACTCCAAGCTGCAAGACTTCCAACGTACTCATCCACCCAAGTTCTCGCAAGCCAGCAACCCTCTCGAAGCAGATGATTGGCTCCGTACAATGGCAAAGAAGCTTGAAATTGTTCGGGTGGAAGAACAAGATAAGGTGCCCTTCACCACCCATTACCTAGAAGGACCAGCCAACATGTGGTGGGACAACCAGAAAGCTATGAGAGGAGATGGAACCACTGTCACCTGGACTGAATTCCAAGATATCTTCCGTAAAGCCTACATTCCCTCAAGCCTTACCAAGATGAAGCGGCAGGAATTTCTGGCACTCACTCAGGGCAGCTCATCAGTGAACGAGTATCTAACCAAGTTCAACGGCCTTGCCCGCTATGCCCCCGAAGACGTCAACACAGATGAAAAGAAGAAGGACATATTTCTCCATGGAATGCACCCGGCTATCAAAACTCAGCTCAGCGTCCTGCAGTTGCCATGGTAAACACCGCACTAATTTCAGAGAAGGAACACCGCACCATCTATGACTCCCACAAGAGGAAGTTCGAACATCGCAAGCACCAACCAGAAGGAGCCCACACAAGGCCACGTACCTGTTGGGAATATGCCCTAGAGGCAATAATAAAATGGTTTATTAGCATATTCATGTTTATGATAATAGTTTATTCTCCATGCTATAATTGTATTAAATGGAAACATAATACATGTGTGGAATATAAACACCAGGTGTCCCTAGTAAGCCTCTACCGGACTAGTTCGTTAGTCAAGAGATGGTTAGAGTTTCCTAACCATGGACTTGTTATAGTCACTTGATAACGGAGTCATATCATTAGGAGTAATGATATGATGGACAAGACCCAAAGAATAAAGAGTTGCAATTGATCGTGTCACACAAGTTTCATTGCCAACACTTTTAGTATGCCAAGTATAGTTTCCTTAGACCATGAGATTATGTCACTCCCGTTTACCGGAGGAATACTTTGTGGACATCAAACGTCACTTCGTAACTGGGTGATTATAAAGGTGGCTTTCAGGTATCTCCGATGGTATTTGTTGGGTGACATGAATCAAGACTGGGATTTGTCCTTCCTTGTGACGGAAAAGATATCTCTGGGCCCTCTCGGTAATATAGCATCTGAAAGGTTGGAACCATGTGATTAAGTGTTAATCACGGAGATCCTATATTATGGACGAGTAAAGAGAATTTGCCAGGTAACGAGATAGAACTAGATATGGAGATATCGACGATCAAGTCTCGGGCAAATTAAATATCGGTGAGACAAAGGGAATCGTATATGAGATTAAGAATCTCCGGCATCGTGGTTCAATCGATAAAGAACTTCGTTGAATATGTAGGAGTCAATATGGGCATCCCGGTCCCGCTGTTGATTATTGATATGATCATGTCTGCATGTTCTCGAACCCGTAGGGTCACACACTTAACGCTCCGATGTAGCTAGGGTTAGCGATGAGATAATTGATGGAATGAACGAATGGTGATTCGGAGTCTCGGATGGGATCCCGGACATCACGAGGAGTTCCGGAGTGGTCCGGAGAATAAGATTCATATAAGGAAAGTGGTTTCCGGAGGTATCGGAAAAGTTCCAGAATATTTCAGCGGGGTACCGGAAGGTTCCGGAAGGTTCTAGAAGAGTCTAGAAGTGGAGCCCATATCGTATGGACCCACATGGGCCAAAGGGGGTGCAGCAACCATGTGGGGTGCGCACCACCCTAAAGCCCACATGGGCCTAGCCGGCCAAGCAAAGGCCAAGGGGCCCAAGAAGGGGGCGCCCCAACTTGGGGGCCAAGGAAAGGGGGGGCCGGCTAGCCCTCCCTAAACCCTAGCCGCCCACTATATAAGGAGGAGAGGGGAGGGGGTGTGGAACACCTTTGCCTTGGTGCCCTAGCCGCACCCCTCCCTTGGTGCCCTAGCCGCCACCTCCTTTACCTCTCCCTTGGCGCCACCCCTCCCCGAAGGGCTACCGCCATCTCCTCCACCATAGATGCTGCACCACCCCTAGCCGTAGGGCTGCTGCACCATGCCCTCCTCTCCCTCTCATCTTGCTTGGCTTGGCGAAGCCATGCTCGTGGAGATCATCATCATCAACGCCACCACAACCGTCGTGGTGCCGAGATCCATCTAGCCATCTCCACCTTGCTTGCGGGATCAAGAAGGCGGAGATCTACATCGAGCCGTATGTGTGGATACCGCGGAGGTGCTACCCCTTGTGGCACTTCGTCGGATTGGACTTCGAGGAAATACATCTCCTCGCGACTAGATGAGTCTAGTTGCGGGGATCGACTAGCCAACCCCTGCATCGACAAAACGCGTTTGTTGATCTTCAAGGGTAAGAGATTGGATCTCATCTTCGCTACCTCCATCTAGTAGATCTAGATCCTTGGGGTTTATTCCGCTTGTTGCGTAGGAAAATTTTTGTTTTCTATGCTGCGACCCCTTCAGTGGTATCAGAGCCTAGATCTATTCGTAGATGTTGGTGCGATTAGAACACAAGTGTTGTGGGCGTTGATGTTTTATGTTGCTACCTTCTCACGTGCACTTTGCGTCTTTGCGGTATTGTGAGATGAAGCGGCCCGGACCAACCTTACTCGTCCACGCACGAGAGACCGGTTCCACGACTGACATGCAACTTGTTTTGCATAAGTGGCTGGCGGGTGTCTGTTTCTCTTGCTTTAGTGAAGATGCAATTTTCAATGGAAGGCCTTTCAAAAGGATGAGTAAATAAGCAACTACTATATCACCGTTGTGGTTTTTGCGTAGATTAGAACGGTTCTATCTCGTTGACCCAAGCCACGTAAAAATTGCATAAACAAAGTAGAGGACGTCTAACTTGTTTTTGCAGAGGGGGTCATGTGATGTGGTATGGCCAATATGTGATTTGTGATAATGTATGCAATGATCATGTTTGTAATCTTTCGCGACTTGCATGTCGACGAGTACGGCAACCGGCAGGAGCCATATGGTTGTCTTTTAATTTATGTGACCTGCGTGTCATTGAATCACCATGTAATTGCTTTACTTTATTGCTAAGAGTAGCATTAGTTGTAGTTGCAATAGTTGGTGGACAACCATGGTGATGGCGCCACGATGATGGAGATCATGCCGGTGATGGAGATCATGCCGGTGCTTTGGAGATGGAGATCAAAAGCACAAGAAGAAAGGCCATATCATATCACAATTATGAATTGCATGTGATGTTAATCCTTTTTATGCACCTTATTGTTATGCTTAGATGTGATCGCGACGGTAGCATGATAAGGTGATCTCTCATGTTAATATCAAGATGTGTTCTCCCCTAGTATGCACCGTTGCCAAGGATCTTCGTTTCGAAGCACCACGTGATGATCGGGTGTGATAGATTCAACGTTCACATACAACGGGTGTAAGCCAGATTTACACACGCGAAAATACTACGGTTTCCTTGACGAGCCTAGCATGTACAGACATGGCCTCGGAACACAAGAACCGAAAGGTTAAACACGAGTCATATGGACGATATGATCAACATGGCGATGTTCACCTTTGAAGCTACATCATCTCACGTGATGATCGGTTGTGGTGTAGTGGATTTGGATTGTGTGTCACTAAACAACCAGAGAGATGTTGAGTTTAGTGGGAGTTCATTAAGATGAACTAAAATTATCATAAACAAAAGTCCAGATGTCTTTGCAAAAATCCTTGTAGATCATGGTCGACTACGGTAGTCTGTTCGTTGCTGAATACTGCGTCTCGATGGGTCATTTTGTTAAGTGGTACCTGTATTTGAAAGAAGTCCTAAACACCCATGCTCAGCTCTACGTGCTAGAAGAACCAATAGGAGATAAACCCAAAGATTTCTGCAAGCTGTGAAGAGTACATGGAGTGGTTTTGAACCACCTACTTGAAGGTCAAGTGGATGATGTGCACCTTCATGAATTCTGACCTAAGTAAACAATTCAAAGAACTTGATTGCAATGGAGATTGTTGATGAGCTGAAAAAATAGTTTTTCAGCACAAGTTAGAATTGTAAGGTTCGAATGTCTAAACGGTTTTCTTTCACTCAAGATGGAAGAGAACACTTGCTTGGAACAACACCTAAGGATAATGCATGAGATACATCATCGTCTAGTGCTTGTTTGGAACCGCGAGATGAATGACGGTTTCGCGATAGGTGGGGTGATACGCTAGCTTCTCCCCAGCTTCAAGAATTGTGTTGGAGACTAGGTCATGGGAAGGGATTTGATCACTTTCTGTGAGTTTGTGTCTCGGCTGCGTCATGTCAAAGTGGAACCCATAGCAAGAGAAGTTGACAAGGCAGAAAGTATATAGTGATATACAAGTTATAAGTGTTTAAATCCAAATTGCAATTGTGGCGGTTCCGATAAGTATTTGATACTCATTCTGTTTTATGAAAACAGAACCTGCTGCTTGAGATTTGCATAAAGGATATGGGAAGACGTTGCGGAATGGAAGCAATCAAGGAGTTGATGTTGGCAACGATCTGTCTCTACATTTATCGTTTTGATTAAAGGATTTGAATAAGTTTTATAATCGAATTAAGTGTGATTTTGATTAGTGTGTCTTGCTTATGTGAGACGGTTATTCATGTTAAAGACAATGGTTGTTCTATTTTCATGAGTAATCCTTTTTGGAAATCATAAGTTTCGATTATAAGTGTATTATTCTTATTATAGATGATAAATTGGTTGAACATTTATAAAAATAAGAGACATACTAAAATATCCAAAACTTAATAATGACAATTGTTTTGGTCGTGCTAAATATTGAATAAACATTTTGATGTTTTATCAATACGCCTTATTGTAAGGAGTATGACTAAAATGCCACCCTTTGGAAGAGTGCCATGAATTGCCGAAAATAAACACAAGTGTTGGTTGTATTTTCAGCAAATGTTGGATGTCATTATTTTGTGTACTCCATCATAAATGATTAAATAGGTGTATTTATTCGAGTTATGATATTTGATGAGATCAAATAAATTTCTGGAGTTTAGGATATTAAGTTAACAAGAAAATTGAGTCTTTATGATTTGATCAAAAGAGACAAAATATTTGAGTTATATGTTAGTATGCGGACTTGTGAGAAGTGTTATCACAAATTATAATATTTAGAATATTTCAAAGGAGTTTGATATGTCCTAAGATATTGTAATCACACACTATTTGATATTGTGTGGTCTCGAAGAAGGGTTTTATTTCGGGGGTTTAATAATAGCATTTAGATTTATTTGATAAACACTCTGTTTTAAATAAGGGTCTATTTAATGATTTGCTTTTCGCATATGAGTTATGTGAAACAGTGGTTTCAATAATTATGGGATAATTAGAAACTATTGCAAATAAAGTTTGTAGTATATTCATATGTGACTATGAATAGAGATTCCACAATGAGAGACTAAAAGGGACAAATCAATTGTTGATTGTGTTAAATGTTTTAGTGGATTTATCGTGAAAAGGTTTCATTGATAAAAGAATTGCTGGAATAAAATGAAAAGCTGAAACCTTGCTTGTTTATGTATCAAGTGGCACATATGTAAAGTGCTATGTTGGTTAAAACTTGACACATAAAGGAATTGATGATGGTGATCATTGAATTTCGGTTTAGCTTGTCTAAAGAAAAGTAGGATTCAAGAATATAAAGTTTTGTCAGGTTACAAAATAATATTCATGATTTACTTGTCATGTTTCAGAAACAAGACATACCTACGAAACTACAAAGAAGAAATAGAAACCTTAAATACGAAAGTGACTAAGAGTCATTCGATGTTAAGTTTAAATCACAAAGTAATTGTTGCTTGATTTTGTGAAAGTGATGTTTCACATATTTATTCCTCAAAAGGTGTTTTATAGAGAATAAATTAAACTTAAAGCTAGTAAAGAACTAGTGTTTCGTATAAAGAGTTCTCGATATTAATAGTTAATTAAGAATTTTGGAGGTGTCCAAAATATCGAGAAAATACACGAGTGTGATCTAATTAAGATATGTGGCGACATATATTAAGTTAGAGCAGAAACTATTTTTCCAAGATCAAAATATGTGGTGACATATGTTTGAGTGGGAGCTAGTTAATCATGGTCAAATATAAGGAGAACATATTTCTGAGTGGGAGCCAAAGTGGTTTCACAATTTAATATGTGTATGGTGTATATTTGAGTGGGAGTTTACAACATCTTGTTTGAGTGAAATGGAGATTTCATAAATGTTGTAAATAATTCAGGAACCAACGTATAACTTGTGAAGTTAGAAATTGAATGTCAAATATCTATGGAGATAGATGTATCTATGGAGGATAGATATGTTTGATAAAGCATTATGTCAGGATGTTTAACCTAAGTAAGTTTTTGAAGGAGTTCAAAATAAAACAAGAGAAGAAAGGTTCATCTGCTTGTGAGAAATAGGTGAAACATTGAGTTGATAACTCAGTACAAAATGATGGTTGGAGGATATGTTAGAATTCGCTATGAATCGTTCATAGGACTAAACATATAAGAACCATGTGTTTGTATTTGACGATATGTGACCCAAGTTCTTGGTTAGAAGAACATGTTAAATGAGGAGTCATTTTTCCATGGAGTTGAGATAATAGAATCTAGAGATTGGTAGACTTGGTTGAAGTCATAAAACCAAACTAGATTGGGGATCTCATGATAGCAGAAGCGCAGCGAAAGCATGATCGAAAATATCAAAGTGACATGATTGCACTGTCGATTTGTGAGTCTACAACATATAGGAGTATATGATTAATTCAAGGATTAAAAGATATAATATTATGGTTTGTGAAATTTTGTTTCAAGACTGAGTGAGTTCCGGGTGCACATGCTATGTGAAAGTCCTCTTGACTGATCATACGTCATGTAGGCATAAAAGGGAAACGAAAATCTCACTCTCTAACCAAATATATTATATTCATCATGTGATGATGAGAATTATCATGAGATGATAATAGGTTTATCATGAGATGATAAAGTAATGTCAAATTAGGTGACGTTAACATTTTTGCAAAGAACATAAAGAACTGTATAGTACAGAGCACGGACAGAACCTCTTCCACGAGCAAACATGATCAGCACTGAGACTCCATGAGTGTTAGACACCATGAGTGTTGGATCGAGAAAATGTAAACTAGATTATTGACTCTAGTGCAAGTGGGAGACTGTTGGGAATATGCCCTAGAGGCAATAATAAAATGGTTTATTAGCATATTCATGTTTATGATAATAGTTTATTCTCCATGCTATAATTGTATTAAATGGAAACATAATACATGTGTGGAATATAAACACCAGGTGTCCCTAGTAAGCCTCTACCGGACTAGTTCGTTAGTCAAGAGATGGTTAGAGTTTCCTAACCATGGACTTGTTATAGTCACTTGATAACGGAGTCATATCATTAGGAGTAATGATATGATGGACAAGACCCAAATAATAAAGAGTTGCAATTGATCGTGTCACACAAGTTTCATTGCCAACACTTTTAGTATGCCAAGTATAGTTTCCTTAGACCATGAGATTATGTCACTCCCGTTTACCGGAGGAATACTTTGTGGACATCAAACGTCACTTCGTAACTGGGTGATTATAAAGGTGGCTTTCAGGTATCTCCGATGGTATTTGTTGGGTGACATGAATCAAGACTGGGATTTGTCCTTCCTTGTGACGGAAAAGATATCTCTGGGCCCTCTCGGTAATATAGCATCTGAAAGGTTGGAACCATGTGATTAAGTGTTAATCACGGAGATCCTATATTATGGACGAGTAAAGAGAATTTGCCAGGTAACGAGATAGAACTAGATATGGAGATATCGACGATCAAGTCTCGGGCAAATTAAATATCGGTGAGACAAAGGGAATCGTATATGAGATTAAGAATCTCCGGCATCGTGGTTCAATCGATAAAGAACTTCGTTGAATATGTAGGAGTCAATATGGGCATCCCGGTCCCGCTGTTGATTATTGATATGATCATGTCTGCATGTTCTCGAACCCGTAGGGTCACACACTTAACGCTCCGATGTAGCTAGGGTTAGCGATGAGATAATTGATGGAATGAACGAATGGTGATTCAGAGTCTCGGATGGGATCCCGGACATCACGAGGAGTTCCGGAGTGGTCCGGAGAATAAGATTCATATAAGGAAAGTGGTTTCCGGAGGTATCGAAAAAGTTCCGGAATATTTCAGCGGGGTACCGGAAGGTTCCGGAAGGTTCTAGAAGAGTCTAGAAGTGGAGCCCATATCGTATGGACCCACATGGGCCAAAGGGGGTGCAGCAACCATGTGGGGTGCGCACCACCCTAAAGCCCACATGGGCCTAGCCGGCCAAGCAAAGGCCAAGGGGCCCAAGAAGGGGGCGCCCCAACTTGGGGGCCAAGGAAAGGGGGGCCGGCCAGCCCTCCCCAAACCCTAGCCGCCCACTATATAAGGAGGAGAGGGGAGGGGGTGCGGAACACCTTTGCCTTGCTGCCCTAGCCGCACCCCTCCCTTGGTGCCCTAGCCGCCACCTCCTTTACCTCTCCCTTGGCGCCACCCCTCCCCGAAGGGCTGCCGCCATCTCCTCCACCATAGATGCTGCACCACCCCTAGCCGTAGGGCTGCTGCACCATGCCCTCCTCTCCCTCTCATCTTGCTTGGCTTGGTGAAGCCATGCTCGTGGAGATCATCATCATCAACGCCACCACAACCGTCGTGGTGCCGAGATCCATCTAGCCATCTCCACCTTGCTTGCGGGATCAAGAAGGCGGAGATCTACATCGAGCCGTACGTGTGGATACCGCGGAGGTGCTACCCCTTGTGGCACTTCGTCGGATTGGACTTCGAGGAAATACATCTCCTCGCGACTAGATGAGTCTAGTTGCGGGGATCGACTAGCCAACCCCTGCACCGACAAAACACGTTTGTTGATCTTCAAGGGTAAGAGATTGGATCTCATCTTCGCTACCTCCATCTAGTAGATCTAGATCCTTGGGGTTTATTCTGCTTGTTGCGTAGGAAATTTTTTTGTTTTCTATGTTGCGACCCCTTCAGTACCTGTCCACCGAACTCCCAGGCCCCTGCACCTCCAACTACCTGGACCCCACCCAGAAACGAAGGGTACCCCCGGAACGAATTCTACCACAAGCATCCCCTGGTGGATGTCTGCAAGAGGGAAAACTCATGCTTCAAATGTGGCAAGACTGGACACTACATAGCTGACTGCCCACTGGTCCACAACAATAATGGCACCAACAACCACCGCTCCCCCAACAACCCTCCCGCTGGAGCCGCCAAGCCACCCCAAGTTGCTCGCGTCCATCACATGTCCGCCGAGGAGGCCTACGAGGTGTCAGAAGTGGTGCTTGGTATGTGTACTATCAACACTAAACCCGCGCTAATTTTATTTGACTCTGGAGCTTCCCACTCTTTCATCTCCTAGGATTTTGTTGCAAAGCACCGTTTTCCCGTTTTTCCCCTAGACCATCCTTTGGTGATACAAACCCCCGCCTCAAAGATCCAGACCAACACGGCTTGCTGACAATTGACCATCAGCATCAACCAAGTGAAATTTCCGGCTCAACTCAGCACCCTCGACACGCCCGGCCTGGACGCCATCCTCGGGATGGACTGGCTAGTCCAACATGCAGCACATATTAATTGCGCTGCTAGGGCAGTTACCCTCACCAACCCAGAAGGCATTCGCACCACCAATCTGCCCAATAAGCCGCACCAAATAAAGGCTAGGATGTTTTCTATTCAAGCCCCGGAAATAGGGCAAATCTATGTGGTCAGCGAGTACCCCGACGTATTTCCTGACGAGCTACCGGGAATGCCCCCAGATCGCGATGTCGAGTTCGCAATGGAAGTGATACCCGGAACCAATCATATATTATAGAAGCATTACCGAATGACAAGCCCCGAACTAGTGGAATTAAAGAGGCAACTGGACGATCTAATTGAGAAGAAGTTCATCCGCCCAAGTATTTCACCTTGGGGTTCCCCCGTCTTGTTCACAAAGAAGAGCGGCGGTACGCTCAGATTGTGCAGCGACTATCGAGCCCTCAATCAGGTCACCATCAAGAACAACTATCCACTACCCCGGATCAATGATTTGTTTGAGCAACTTTGTGGTGCTCGGGTATTTTCAAAAGTTGACCTCCGCACAGGATACTACCAATTGAAGATTCGGGAAAGTGATATACCCTAGACCGCTTTTACCACCAGATACAGACTATATGAATGTATGGTCATGTCATTTGGCCTGACCAATGCCCCCGCCCACTTTATGGGCATGATGAACAAAGTGTTCATCTAGTACCTTGACAAGTTCATCATAGTATTCATCGACGACATCCTTATCTACTCCAAGGATGAAGAGGAGCACGGCAAACACCTTAGACTGATCCTCCAGCGACTACGAGACCAGCAGCGTTACGCCAAGTTCAACAAGTGTCAGTTCTGGTTGAAGGAAGTGGAGTTCTTGGGACATGTACTGTCAGGAGCCGGCGTAGCTGTAAACCCCAGCAAAATTTCCAACGTGTCAGAGATCAGAAGCTTCTTAGGGCTAGCAGGATACTACCAAAGGTTCATCGAGAATTTCTCTAAAATAGCCAAGCCCATGACAAACCTGTTGAAGAAGAACCGTAAATACACCTGGACCGCTGAGTGCCAGTCAAGCTTCGAAGAATTAAAAACCCGGTTTACCACGGCCCCAATACTCGTGCTACCCGATGACACCAAGGATTTCACCGTTTACTGTGATGCCTCCAGAAGTGGACTAGGGGCCGTACTCATGCAGGAAGGAAAGGTTATTGCATAGCATCCAAATAACTCAAGACTCATGAGTCGAACTACCCCACACATGACTTGGAATTGTCTATCGTCGTCCACACCTTGAAAACTTGGAGACACCACCTTATCGGTCGAAGGTGTGAGATATACACTGATCATAAGAGCTTGAAGTACATCTTCACCCAGCCTGACCTCAACCTAAGGCAAAGAAGGTGGTTGGATTTGATAAAGGATTATGACCTCAGGATTCACTACCACCCCGGGAAGGCTAATGTAGTGGCGGATGCGCTAAGCCGGAAATCCACTACATTACCACCGAGTCTTGAAAGTGAATTCGCAAACTGAATCTATGCGTAGGAAGTCGGGCCTACTTGAGCACCTTGGAAGTGAAGCCCGATCTTGAGGTGGAAATAAAGCTTGGACAAGTCAACAACCCATGCATAGCAGAAATCAAGGCCAAGATTCCTTTGGGAAAGGCTAAGGAATTCTCCGTGGACGACCACGGCATACTCCGTTATGGAAACCGCCTTTGTGTACCCGATGATGTTGCACTAAAGCAAAAGATCCTCAAGGAAGCCCATCAGTCCACCTATTCCATTCACCCCGGAAGTACCAAGATGTACCAGGATCTGAAGCAGATATTTTGGTGGGCGGGCATGAAGAAAGAAATTGCGTACCATGTTGCCTGCTGCAACACCTGCAACTTAGTCAAGGCCGAGCACCAGAAACCGGCAGGACTCCTCCAACCTCTCAAGGTACCTGAGTGGAAATGAGACAATATTTGCATGGACTTCATCGTCGGGCTCCCCAGGTCCAGCAAAGGAAATGACTCCATATGGGTCATTGTCGACCGTCTAACCAAGGTGGCCCACTCCATTCTGGTCAAAACCACTCATCGATCCGACCAGCTCGCTCAACTATATGTAAACAAGATTGTCAAGCTTCACGGCGTACCGAAGACCATCGTATCAGATAGAGGTACCCAATTCACCTCCAAATTCTGGACAAGCTTACACCATGCTATGGGAATGGGACTATCGTTCAGCACAGCTTATCACCCTCAGACAGACGACAGACCGAACGGGTCAACCAAATCCTAGAGGATATGCTCCGCTCATGTGTACTCTCCTACAGAGCCGGTTGGGAAGATAGCTTACCCTATGTAGAATTCTCATACAACAATAGCTATCAGAGCAGCTTGAAAATGTCACCATTTGAGGCCCTATATGGAAGGAAGTGCTGGACCCCACTCAACTGGTCCGAGACCGGGGATAACCGAATCTTCATGCCCGACACACTATTAGAAGCCGAGAAACAAGTACGTCTGATCCAAGACCGACTTAAGGCAGCCTAGTCCCGATAGAAGAGTTATTATGACCGCAAGCACCGACAGCTCAACTTTCAAGTAGACGATTATGCCTACCTCAGGGTAACGCCTCTCAAGGGCCTGAAGAGATTCTAGGTAAAGGGGAAACTCGCCCCTAGATTCATCGGACCCTTCAAGGTACTAGCAAAGAGAGGAGCAGTGGCCTACCAGCTGGAGTTGCCAGAAAAGCTGGCTGGGGTCCATGACGTATTCCACGTCTCCCAGCTAAGGAAATGCATCTCACCCCCAACCAAACAAGCATACTACATGGACCTAGAGCTAAGCCCAGAATTGACATATGAGGAATGCCCCATCAGGATTTTGGATGAGTCAGAACGCCACACCCATAACAAGGTCACCAAGTTTTATAAAGTACAGTGGGATAAACACACCAAAGAGGAAGCTACCTCGGAACGAGAAGAATTGTTGAAGGCAGAATATCCTTACCTTTTCAATGAGCAACCCGAATCTCGAGGACGAGATTCATCTTAAGGGGGGAGGGGGGAGGTTTGTAACATCCTGAATTTTGGCCCTTTAAAAATTCCTTTGACGAAACCAACATTTCGATTTGGATTTGGATCTTCTGATTTTGCCCCTCTCTTTTCTTCTACATTTCTGAAACCCAAAGCCCACTCAAAAGGTTTTCACTTCTTTAAAATACAAAAAACCAAAACCCTAGCTTTCCAAAGGAAGTGTGTCAAGGGCGACTCCAAAAATTCTCAAAAAATTCAGGGAGGATCCCTAACCAGTGTATAACCCAAATATGCAAAAATATCGCATACCTTATTAAGAAATATTTGACCTTTTTCCTATTTTGTTTTCTGCCTAGAATTCTAAGTATTTTTTAAAGCCTACCAAACCATTTCTTCGTGTCATAAAAAAGCCCCAAAATAGGTGCTCATATCTAGTACCTATCTCAGGAAATTTTCTTGTCCCAATCCCATTTGTTTTAGAGCCCCAAAATATGTTTCTCCTTTTTGACCAGAAGTGTTCGATGAAATTTTCATGTAGCCCAAGTTGCAAACCAGCACAACCTCACAACTGGGAAGTTGTAGGATTTTCATTTTGGCACAGGGTGACGCGGTCAGTTTTTATTTTGGAGGCCTATGATGAGAGAAACATCCTGATGCCAATGTCGGCATGGCCACACCCATGGTCACCACGGGCGTGACCGTGCCCGACGGCGCCGCCACTTTATGGTCCACGCCGTTCAGCCTCCCCCGTTCCGTTCCGTACCCCGCTAGTGCCCCACCACTCCCTGGCCCTCCGGAAGACCCGCTCGACAGCTCACCCCCCCCCCCCACACCCGTGCGCCGCCGGGCATGTAACATCCCAATTTTTTTAAATTGCATTTCATGCATATCATGGCATCATTCATTGCATTTGTGCATTTGAATTATCTAAAATCCTATTTTCATAAGAATTCAAACTATTTCTTTTTTTTAAAATTAAGGAAATAGCAATAAAGGCCATTTTAATGGCTAGTGGCATTTTGGTAAATTAGTTGTGTGGAAAATATTTCCAAATGCTATATTGTGATAAAGTTTACTTTTACAAATTTTTACAAATTTGTTTGAACTCATTTGGACTTGTTTTTCAAAGTTATAAACATTTTCAGAATAAAAAAAGTGATGAGGTCATCGTGACGTCATCGTCTCTTCCACTCCCGTTGGAGGCCATCAATGCCCGAACCCTCCCCCCCCGCACTAAACCCTCTTGATTCCGGCCTTCAAGCCGCACCCCACCCCCTCCCACGATGTCCCTCTTAACCCCCTCCTCCACCTCTCCCTTTGCCCCCTCCACTCGTCACCCAATCACCACCGGGCTACCCCAACTCGAGCTCGCACCACCGCCACTCCCGTCGGCCGATTTCGTCGATTCCGGTGAAGACCGGCGTCCCCGCACCCTCTATTCACCTCCTCTCCCTTCCTTTATTCATTGCACATGTTATTGACAAGGCTTGACAATTTCTCGTGCCCCAGATCGACGCGAGCATCATCGACCGACAACCGCCGTCCGCTGGAGCTACTCCGACGAGCAATCCAGGGACGACCAGGATGCGTAGCTTCCCTCTGCCGTGCCAACATGTCTGCCTCAACCTCCTGCACGCCGTGGTGAGCTCCGTTGTCCTCCTCACCCCCTAGGTTCGCCGGAACGCGTCGTGTCGGGCAGACGCCACCGCGCGGGCTAGGGTTCCAACGGCCGCGCCGCTCGATCTAGGTCGGTTCGATTAGGACCGTTAGATCCTGATCCGGCGGCTAGTTTTATTTCACTTAAGCGAACCGGTATCTGCCAATCGGGAGCTGCCACGTGGCCTCGGTTTCTTTTTCATTTTCTGTTTTTCAGTTTTTAGACAGATATTCATCCAACTGTGAAAATCCATATCTTTTGAACCACAACTCCAAATTTAGTGTTTTTGATGTCTATGGATTCAGAAAAATGAGTAGAATCCAGTAGTGTAACTTTTGTTAATTGTTGTTTCATTCACAAACTTGTTATTAGCAGTTGTTATTAGCAGAATCTTTATTATCCTTGTTTAGGCTATAAAAAGAGTTCTACAAAACCTTTTTGAGTGAATCCAATTGCATAATTCTTATTTATATGTACTCTGTACAGTAGCTCTGTTTAACAAATTTTATAAAATGTTTTTATGCAGAAACCTTAGATTTTGTGTTAATACCTTTATTTGAGTGTTTTGGAATTATTCCTATTAAGTGAATCAATAAAAATTGATTTGTGGCATCATGCATATGGAACAACCAGAGAATAGAAAGTAAACTTATATTTGTGTTGTAGTAAATTTTGCATAATCATGCATGGAATATTTTTTGTTTGTCACTTGTGTGAAATTGTATGTTTATTTGGGTGTTTATATTTTTTTGTTAGATTATTCGGAGGGTCACGAAGACTTTGGTGGTTGCTACTCCTGCTCCTCTTGTTGCCAAGGCAAGTGGCACACTTGCATAAATTTCCTACTAATTTGTTTATATGCATGCTAGAGTTTACTTAGAAAATTTCATGATAGGCTATTAGTATTGCTATGCTAAAACTGTTTAGAGTAGCATTCTCCTTTTACTAGATGGTCCAGATGCTCCTATGATAACTTGGTAGACTTATATAAATGCTATGCTAAATGTTGATTTTGTTAAAAGTAAAATTTCTACTAAGTTAAAGAACCTCCGGGGTGGATTTTGGCATTGCTTGGTGGTTTTAGTTGAGTGGCTACTCGGGGCCATGTCTATGGTGTCTTTCACCCGAGATTGGCTCACTTGCGGACGGCCACCCAGGGACAAAGAGACCGATGTTACTCCAAGTTTAGCTAGCTTACCGTCCAGCCATAAGTCATATGGCCTCTGGCTTGACTTAGTATGTTGCATGGAACCGGCCCGGCTTGACAAGCAGATGTAGAGGGTGTAGGTGGAACGGGTCAAGACGGCAGTGGTCGGGGAAATGCTTCGGAAAAGTCTTGTCTTCGTCTTCTCCTTTCCTTTTCACTTCAAGAAGGTCAAGGACAGAATGGGTGGATGAAGTCTTATGGTGAACGTGCACAACCTCTGCAGAGTGTCAATCTAAGTACTTAGTCGTGTCCCCGGTTATGGACAATTCTGAGCTACTGGACGAGGACGTCAACGGAGGATCTCATCATTCCAATTTCCTAAGTTAAAATTTTGAAGGGTGAACAAGGGTAGTTGAGAGTGGTTTTCATGCCATGTTTGTCTCGTATAGTTGAAAAGAAGTTTTTCAAAGTGTTAGGAAAAAGTTGGCTTTCTGCAAAATAGCCTTCAAACTCCACCAGCCAAATATGCATATAAGTTATTAGAGTTTTTCCCATATGAGTCCACAAAGTGTCACTTGCTAGATCCATTCCTATGGTCCTGACCAATTTTTGGCTGTAACCTATGTGTTGCAGGTTGTTCTGACGATGAGTAAGGAACAACATTGGGTTTCGAGTCTTCAACCGACATGCTCGCCTGTAGCTGCATGAAGATGATGAGGGCTCCATGAACAATAAAGTTATTTCCGCTGTTTACTTTTTTTGAGCTAGCCTTGAGCTATGCAAGTTGTAATGGATATTTTTCCTAAGTACTTGGATCATTCATGTAATAATTGATGCACTGTTGTGATATTCATCTTAACTGTGTGTGCAAATGATTTGATCCAGGGATTTGCACTATACACAGGGATCTTGCCTATATTTTAAGTGCAGGTCCGCTACAGATGGTATCAGAGCACTGTGTTGCCTGTAGGTTCGACACCCTAAGTTTGGATAGAAATAGGTGGACCAAAAATTATTTTCTAAGTTATAAAGTAACGAAAAAATTTTAGTATACCTTTTTCTTTAAGTTTTCCTCGTAATTTCTTGCCTTATGTGATTTTATCTCATACCTTGTTTTTCTTATACTTAAGGATGACGAGCTTCAAGTTCAGCACCGCCGATGACTTCAAGGACACTCGTTTTGGTGGCAATCTCCTCGAGCTAGTTGGACTGTTGGAGCTACCAGTGCTGACGATCAAGGGCAATATTCTGAAGAAGTTCAACAAGGAAGGTGAAATTGCATGGTTGCCCCCATGTGTGGTTTTGGTAATTAATGACAATCTCTATGGACTAATGTTTGTATTAAGCTACTTGTAGGTGTGTCCATTTGAAGTGCTTGATCTCCATTTGTTGGAATCAAGGCTAAGGGAAGAAGAGTATTTGTTGATCAAGGCTAAGTGAGAGTTGATCAACACTCAAGTCCAAGTGAAGATATGCCGAAGAGGTGCTTCTCCCATATTGGTGTATGGGGGAGCAACATGTGAGTCTTCACCAAGCGAAGCGGAATCAAGAAAGGTGGTTTGTCTTGAGGAGATGAAGATCGTCATCATCGACCTCAAGTGGATTATGCGCAAGGAAAATGTATGTTCTTGATAGGCTTTCTATTTTACCGGTCTCATGATGTTAGTTGAGAGACCGGGTTATAGGATAGATAGCCGTACTATCAAGAGGGGCTCTCAACCGAGTATCTTGATCGTATCGTTCGTGGAGAGCTCAAACCTTTGCATCCTTGCAATCATCTTTATTGGTTCTTATTTGGCTCTTATCATGGTGTGGTCTTGGTGCTTGTCGTGCTTGTCATGACAAGCCTAAGTTCACCGAAAACGGTTTTCATATGAATATCCTATAGCGTTTTTGATGTTGGAGGTTTTTCCGGCGTGTCCTTTTTAGAGAGTTCAAACTCTCTCCTTGTGACCTCCTCCTCACATGATGGACAATGATGTTTCTTTGCATGATCTTGTAGAGCTTTTCATTGCGAGTCCAATGAGCCCAAGATTATCGAAATCGGAGTCCGGATGCGAAAGATATACCCGCTTTCATTTTTGCACTTCTGCAGTTTTTCGTAGGGGCGGAAGTTCCGGCCCGGAGGCCAGAAATTCTGGCCCCGGAAGTTCCGGCCCTGTTTTTCCCTAGTTTTCCGGCTAAGTCTTTTTTCATGTTTCTCTCTAGAGGGGTTCCGGAAATTTGCCCCGGAAATTTCTAGGGGTCCGAAATTCCGGTACTTGGTCCGGAAGTTCCGGTCCAAGAAAATTTGGCTAAGTCGTTTTCGCATTTTCTCTCTGGAGGGGGTCCGGATCTTTGCACCAGAGGTTTGCTCCGGAAAGTTCCGGGGCACCAGAAGTTCCGACCCTTAAGCCCAGAAGTTCCGGCCTCCCATGGCTGCAACGGTCAGATTTTGTGGGAGGCTATAAATAGCCTCCTTCTTCCCCAAGAGGTGGATGACCATTCTTTTCCTCTCTCCTCCATTGTTTGACATTTAAAAATCTTGGATTTCTCTAAATCCCTCCAATGATTCTTGCCCATCTTTAGGGATTCAAGAGAGGAGATCTAGATCTACGTTTCCATCGAACAATCTCTCCTCTAAGTGAGGGGAACCTAGTGGATCTAGTTATTGGAGTTCTTTTGTGGTTCTCCTCTTTGTTCTTCCTCTCAAATCCCTCCCTAGCATTAGTTGCTTTGGTTGGATTTGGGAGTGAAGGACTTGACCACCTTGTGTGGTCTTGCCTTTTGCATTTGGTGCATAGGTTTGAGTTCCCCACGGTGATACGTGGGATTGAAGTTCGAGAAGCTTGTTACTCTTGGGTACATTGTGTTCCCAAGAGCTTGTGCCTCTTGGGTGCATTGTGTTCCCTAGACGGTTGGTGGTGCCGCGAAGAATTCGAGTTGTGAAGCTTCGGGCAAGATTTGGGAGCCCCTGATTGAGTTGTGGGTGTGTGCCCCAAGATCATTGTAAAGGCTCCGGATTCCGCCTTAAAGGATTCCGATAGTGGAAGGTGAACCTAACCCTTGGGGTGAGGTTCATTGGAGAATAGGGTGAGGCCTTTTGTGGCATCTTGAGTAGGCCTTTTGTGGCGAGCTCACACCCCTCCAACGAGACGTACTCCCTTAACAAGGAGGAACTCGGGAATACATCCTCGTCTCTGCGTGCCTCGGTTATTTCTATACCCGAGCTCTTTACTTATGCAATTTACATTGTGATAGCCTTTGTGCTTGATGTCATATATATTGCTATCACCTTGTTGTTATATTGCTTAGCATAAGTTGTTGGTGCACATAGGTGAACCTAGTATATTAGGTTGTTGGCTTGTTAATTTAAACAAGCCAACAACTAGTATATTAGGTTAGCATAGGTGAACCTAGTATATTAGGTTGTTGGCTTGTTAATTTAAACAAGCCAACAACTAGTATATTAGTCATATATATTGCTATCACCTTGTTGTTATATTGCTTAGCATAAGTTGTTGGTGCACATAGGTGAACGTAGTATATTAGGTTCTTGGCTTGTTAATTTAAACACCTAGTTTTATTCCGCAATTATCAAGCCTTAAACCGGAAAAGTTTTAATCGCCTATTCACCCCCCTCTAGGCGACATTGTTTGTTCTTTCAGAAGGCTGCTGGGGGATCAAGGCCATCCAAGCTGGATGACAGACCGAGCCCCAGATTGACGCCATTGTGATCAAGCTGATTAGCGACTCCATGGAGAAGGGACTCAACCTCGTCATTCAGGACCTGATAGGACGCCTTTGCGGACGTCATCACCGGGAGCTGAGGGGTCACTACTTCCATCACTTTGGGAGACGGTCCGAAGAGGGAGAGCCTTATGACTTCGACGGCGAAGATAGGTGCAAGTTTAAGCCCATATGTAGGTATCTTCAGGACTTAGAGAACCACCTCAATGACCTCCATGAAGATAGACACTCCGAGCTTTTGAAGAATGGTGAGCTATGCGACCAACTCAAGGAGAGTGAGAAGAAGATCCAGGCTCAAGAAGAAGAATCCAAGGCCCAGCAGGAGTCGTTCAAGGCACAGGAGAAGAAGTTCCAGAATCAAGAGAAGAGAAACCAGGCGAAGAACAAGGAGATAAGGACCTTGAAGATGGAGCTTGCAAGCAATGAGGTGGAGCTAGAGGCCGACCACGACTTGATCGAGCGACTGCGTGCTGAGAAGAGGGAGCTGCAAGTGAAGAACTCTGCCATAGAGAAGGAGTTAAAGGA
This sequence comes from Puccinellia tenuiflora, assembly GCA_012064385.1. Taxonomy (NCBI): domain Eukaryota; kingdom Viridiplantae; phylum Streptophyta; class Magnoliopsida; order Poales; family Poaceae; genus Puccinellia; species Puccinellia tenuiflora. The sequence goes on from QRDG01000823.1 coordinate 293,135, forward strand.
ACTCAAGATGGCGCTCGACAAGGAAGGAATTATAGTGGAGTTAGTGGAAGAAGATGATGATGACATGGTCGAGTAGGCTAGTTAGTTGGACTATCCTTCATTTACCTAAACGCTATCTTTCGTTTACGTATTGACCTACCAACTTGTGGTATGGCAGTACTATCGTCTTGTTTTCAGAACCTTGGTGTGTTTGTTTTCAATGTTGTTTGAGTTCTTTTGCTGCTTGTGTAAAATGTTTGTATGGGTAGAATATTTCTTTTTTTCCTTCTATATATACTAATCTATGCTTAAACCACAGATGCCTCCTCGCCGCAATCCCGAGAACAATAACAACAGCAACAACAACAGCAACAGCAACAACAACAACAACAACAACAACAACAACAACAACAACAACAACAACAACACAGAGGCAATGATGCAGCAAATGATGGCAGCTCAGACCACTTTGATGCAAATGATGGCTCAATTTCTGAACAATCAAAATGCACCACCACCGCCACCTCCCCCGCCGCCACCACCCCCTCCTCAAGTGGACATGCTTTCCCGCTTTCTGAGACTCAAGCCTAACAAGTTCTCCACTGCAAAAGAGCCAATGGTGGGAGATGATTGGCTTCGCTCTGTGCAGAAGGACTTGATAACTTGTGAGTGCACCGATGCTGAGAAAGTAAGGTTCACCGCACATCTGCTGGAAGGACCTGCTCCTCAATGGTGGGAGACTTATCAGATCACCAATCCCTTGGAAGGTTTAACTTGGGAGACATTCAAGGTGGGATTCCGTAATGCTCATATCTCATCGAGCATTATGAACCTGAAGAAGGACGAGTTCCGAAGTCTGAGGCAGGGAAACAGAACACTGAAGGAGTATATGGATGACTATTTCTCGTTATCCAGCTCTATTGAGTCAATGACAGAACCTGAGTCTATCCTTCCTGCTTTGCAGGCCGGGGCTGATTCGGAAGCCGGATCAGGGGACACTGCTCATATGGAGCAGGACCTTGAATCTGAAGGAGAATCTGACGATTTTAGTCGGAAAGTTGCGTCTTGCTTGGGACGCCCCGTTTAGTTATTAATGGGTGATGTTGTCTCTGATCCAAAACGAGACCCCGCCTCCTCGAAACCCGCTGATGGCGAAGAAAAAACTCTAGAAGCTGGAAATCAAAAGGTGGACTTTATCCCACCACTGGCTCCAATGAAGGGAGCCGTAAATTGCCGGCTGCTGGAGATGACATTAACGCTACAGTCGGAGCAGCGATAGATAAGGAGTTTGAGGTCAAGATGGCAAAGTACCAGGAACTACTAACCCCACTCCCTCCTAATGCATCGCTGGTCGACATAGAGAGGCGTCGCGCCCTACTAGAAGAGCAGGCCACCAAAATAGTGGAGCGAGAAGTCGATCTCACAAACAAGGAAACGGAGTTCATCCTGAAGCAAAGAGAAAAGGGGGCTGAAAATGTTTTCCGTCCGGCTCGCGACAAGAACCTCCACAAGAAGCTGGATTTCTCCAACAAGTGGGAAGCCGACCATGTTAACTCAGTCTGGAGAAAGTACCACCACCGATGTGATCCGATGACCAATTTGTGTTACTTTAACACCCCAGCCAAAAACATGGAGGTGGCCCAGGAGGTCATGTTCGACAAATCATTGGATCACGACGCTCGCCTCAAGTACTCGGCTTATCTACTGGAGGTTGCACAGCAGCAGCAAAACGACTTGCAGGTCAAGTCGGGTAGGCTATTTGACGACTCTCGTCTTTGCAACTCGACGGCGAAGAAGCCAATGGCTGCGGCGCCAGCAGACCCAGACGATGATCCAGCCGGCTCAAGCAGCCACAACAAGGGCGGCGATAAGGACCCAAAGGACCAACAACCACCTGAAGGTGCGGAGTCTCGGACAGGTTCATCGCGCCATCGTGAAGCTGGTAACAGCCCGGTAGGACATCGAAGACGGGAGCGAAAGGAGGACCCTCGCAAGGAAAAGGCGGCAACACCTCACCAAGAGCGACGACGAGAAGGGGAGAATCCACCTCGAAGGGAGGATAACAGAGGTAATATGCCACCTCCACCGCCGCCTCCACCGTGCAAATAGGGAGATAACCCCTCCAAGTACATACCCCCTCCACGACGGCAAAGGACTCCAAGCCCTCCGCGTAACGCGAGTCGGGTGAGCCAAAGCCGTCATAGGGATGAACCAAGGTGAGGAAAATCAGTTGATAAGCCGCCTTCAGCTAATGATGTTTGAAGCCTAATCGAGGAGAGGAAGTCGGCCAGAGATGCCCAGTACCTCGGCCCCAAGTGTTTTGGTAGAACAATCAGAGAGCAAATCCTACCTCCAACTTTGTCGAACGTAACAAAGATGGTGGAGAAGTACAGCGGTACGGCTAATCCTGAGACCTGGCTCTCAGATTACATCAGTGCTTAAGACATATATGAAGGCAGTGCCGACTCCGCAGTACGCTTCTTGCCCCTGATGTTGACCGGGACGGCACACATGTGGATTGCAGGTTTGCCAGAGAAGACAGTTCATACCTGGAGTGACATGAAGCACGTCTTTATTCAGCACTTCCAGGGCACGTATAAGCGCCCCAAGTCGATATTCGACTTACAGCGGTGTGTGCAGCAAAAGAACGAGTCTAGCCATGAATTCGTTTCACGATGGAGCGAAATAAAAAACGCTTGCGAGGGCGTCTCAGAAACACAGGCAATTCATACCTTCAAGTAGTCTCTAAGGAAGGGGACGACTTTCTGCTTCATGATCTACAGCGATGAGTCGGAAACCTTGGGCGGCTTACTGGCTTGTGCAAACAAATACGCCGCTGCTGACGATGACAACAGGGAAGATGGTGAAACCCGCCGACGCGAGTCCGGGAATAAGAAGGTTGAAGACCAAGCCGGCCCTTCACATGAAGTTGCTGCCACCTTTGGTAAAGGCGGCCCAAGTAACGGGAAGTGGCAGGACAAAAAGCCGGCAATCGACCGACCAGCCCGACCGTCAACGGTGAAGTACGACGACATCAAGCACAACACCTGTGTCCATCATCTGAGGCCGGATGGGACGAGCTCCCACACGATCCAGCAATGTCACATCAATCGGGACATCGCCAAGGACCCCAAAGCCGGCAAGTCGAGGAACAAGTGCAAATCCAGGAAGGACGACAAAGAGAAGGAAGACACTGCTTCAGAATCTGATGACACGGCATCCAAAGAAGGAAAAGGCACCAAGTTCCCTAAGCATACTGAAAGTCTCATCATCAATCTGGCAACAGATTCATCTCGCAAGGAAAAGGCGGCTTGGCGAGAACTTAATGCTACGGTACCTGCAGTTCCTCAGTATTTGGATTGGTCCGACACTCACATCACATGGGATCGCAGCGATCACCCGGACAGAGTCCCTACAATGCGCACCTATGCTCTGGTTGTCAGCCCTATAGTCGACAAATACAAGTTGACAAAGGTGCTCATGGACGGAGGATGCATCAACATACTCTACGCCGCAACATTGAAAAGGATGCGTCTCTCCGAGTCACAACTCACCCACAGCAATGTGAAGTTTCATGGGATAGTGCCGGGACGACAAGCCTCTTCGATGGGAAAGATCGCCCTGAAGGTCACCTTTGGCGGCACGGATAATTTTCGGACAGAAGACATATCTTTTGAGGTGGTTCCTTTCAGAAGTGCATATCATGCAATCTTTGGGCGTCCGGCTTTCGCCAAATTCATGGCTCGGCCATGCTACATCTACAGCAAGCTTAAAATGCCGGGACCCAACGGGATCATCACAATCAAGGGAGACTTCAAGAAGGCAAAGGAGTGTGAAGCTGCAAATGCCGTCCATGCTGAGGAAGAAATCTCCAGGGAAGAATTGGAGGATCTCAAGATGACAATGAGTCTTAATGAGATGCCGGCAACTGAAAAGCCGTCCTCTAAAGTCGACTCAAGCTTCAAGCCAAAACATGACACCAAGAAAATCAAGCTCTCAGAACATGATCCGACAAAGGAGGCCATCATTGGTGTCGGCCTCGACGACAAATAGGAAGGCGAGCTCGTCAAGTTTCTCCGTGAGAATCGAGATATCTTCGCTTGGTCACCATCTGACATGCCAGGTGTCCCGAGGAAACTTGCCGAGCACTCCTTAAAAGTCAACAAGGACGCTAAGCCGGTCAAACAATGTCTCCGATGGCTCGGAACAGAGAAGCGCAAGGCGGTAGGAAAGGAGATCTTAAGGCTCACTGCTGCCAAATTCATCCGTGAAGTTGTCCACACTGATTGGTTGGCAAATCCCGTGCTTGTCCCAAAGAAAAACACCTCCAAGCTACGTATGTGCATTGAATTCACTGGCTTGAACAAAGCCTGTCCTAAAGATCCGTTCACCTTACCGCGTATTGATGAGGTCATTGATTCAACTGCCGGCTCTGAGATGTTGTGCTTTCTGGACGCTTATTCGGGTTACCATCAGATAAAGACGAAGGAGTCAGATCAAATCAAGACGTCCTTCACCAGGCCATATGGAAATTACTGCTATGTCACAATGCCTTTCGTCTTAAAGAATGCCGGTGCTACTTACCAAAGATGTATGCAGCGGTGTTTAGACAAGCAAATTGGCCGTAATGTTCACGTCTATGTCGATGATATTGCGGTCATGTCGAAGAAGCGCGGCGACCTCATCGCCGATCTGTCGGAAACCTTTGCAAATCTAAGGGAGTACCAGATGAAGCTTAATCCGGCTAAATGCATCTTCGGAGTCCCCGCAGGCAAGCTTCTGGGCTTCATTGTTTCTCAAAGAGGAATTGAAGTTAACCCGGAAAAGATAAAGGCGATTCAGAACATCGAGAGGCCGACTTGTCTGAAGGACATACAACGGCTTGCGGGTTCCACCGCGGCTGTTAGCCGATTCATTAGCCGGCTTGGTGACAAAGCATTGCCCTTGTACAAGCTCCTCAAAAAACCGGACAATTTTATTTGGACAGAGGAAGTAGAGGCAGCTTTGGCACAACTAAAGTATACATTGACACATGCTCCAATCCTGGCAGCTCCGAAGGAAAGAGAGCTGCTTCTGCTCTACATGTCAGCCACCAATTTCATGATAAGTTCCGTCATTGTAGTTGAACGCCTGGAGGAAGGGAAGCAATGGTTGGATCAGTGCCCTGTCTATTTCATTAGCGAGGTGTTCTCAGATTCGAAGCAGCGCTACCCTCACTACCAGAAGTTAGCCTACGGTGTATTCTTTGCCGCCAGGAAGCTACGTCATTACTTCCATGATCAAACAATCATGGTGGTCAGCAAAGCTCCATTGAAGGATATCATCAACAATGCCGACACAACGGGCCGAGTCGCCAAATGGGGCATTGAGTTAGCAACTTTTGACATCCAGTACAAGCCGAGAACCGCCATCAAATCTCAAGTCTTAGCCGACTTTGTTGCAGACTGGACAGAGGCGATGGAGAACACACATTTGCCGGATTCCCAGTATTGGGTAATGCATTTTGATGGCTCAAAGATGAAAGAGGGCTCGGGGGCTGGAGTATTGCTAAAGTCACCTAAAGGTGACAAGCTCAGCTATGTACTCCGAATCCACTTCAACGCCACCAATAACGTAGCAGAGTATGAGGCTCTACTCCATGGCCTTCATATGGCTAAGGAATTGGGAGTAAAATGCATCCTCTATTTCGGCGACTCGGATCTTGTTGCACAACAACTTGACGGAAATTGGGACATGAAAAGTCCCACAATGGCGGAATACAGGCGAACAGTCGACGAATTCGGCAGATGTTTTGCCAGCTTAGAAGTTCGGCATATCTCCCGAGATGACAATGAAGCTGCTGACGCCTTAGCCAGGATAGGTTCCAGGCACAAGGAGGTACCTCCAGACGTATTTCTCCATCATCTGCATAAGCCGTCCATCAAAGGCAGCGACGAAGACTACCCCTTGTCGGCAGAATCAGTTCATGTATGCCTGGTAACTCCAGATTGGACCACGCCATACATTGATTTTCCGATGAACAAAAGACTGCCGAAGGACGATGAAGTGCTGAGCCGCCAAATTGAGCGCCGAGCAAAGGCGTACATAATCATTGACGGACAACTTTACAAGCGGAGCACATACGACATCTTCCAAAGATGCGTCTCTCTAGAAGAAGGGCGACAAATCCTTGAGGAAATCCACTCCGGCGAGTGTGGGCATCACGTGGCGGCAAAGGCGTTGGTCGCTAAGGAGTTTTGGCACGGTTTCTTCTGGCTGATGGCTAAAGAGGATGCTATCAACATCATCAAGACTTGTGAAGGATGTCAGTGCTATGCAAAGCAGGCTCACTTGCCAGCACAGGAGCTCCGGACGATCCCTATAACTTGGCCGTTCGCGGTCTGGGGGCTCGACATGGTGGGACCTTTCAAGATTGCAAGGGGAGGCTTAACTCATCTGCTGGTAGCAGTCGACAAATTCACAAAGTGGGTGGAGGCAAAGCCCATCAAGAAACTCGACGGAGCTACAGCTACAAAGTTCATCGTCGAGATAACAACTCGGTTCGGTATACCGCATAGCATCATCACTGATAATGGCACAAATTTTGCCGTCGGTGAGCTATCGAAGTTTTGCAGCCGATCGAAAATTCGGCTTGACGTGGCATCGGTGGCACATCCGCAATCCAATGGATAGGTAGAGCGCACTAACGGCATTATTCTACAGGGTATTAAGCCGAGGCTTGAAACCCCATTGCATCGAGCAGCCGGCGCATGGGTTGATGAATTGCCGGCAGTCTTATCGAGTATTCGTACTACCACAAACAGATCGACTGGCTTCACCCCTTTCTTCCTCATTTATGGAGCAGAAGCAGTACTGCCAACCAACATGATCCACGATTCACCTCGAGTCGCAGCCTACGTCGAAGAAGATGCAGAGGAAGCACGTCAAGACGGCTTAGTGATACGTCTCAAACGTATGTATAATTTTTGAGTGATCCATGCTAGTTTTGTGATATTGTCACATGTTTTTACTGTCATTTATATCATTTTTATGAATTTTGTCGGACTAACCTATTGACAAGATGCCCAGTGCCAGTTCCCTATTTTTGCTGTTTTTGTATTTCAGAAAATTTACTTCTGGAAATATTCTCGGAATTGGACGAAAATTTACGGAGAATTTTTACTCGACGAAAGGCACCAGAAGACCAAAGGGGAGCCTGAGGGGCCACCCACAGGGCGCAGGCGGCCTCCTGCCGCGGCCCCCCTAGGACCTGCTCCTGGGGCACCCCCTCAGCCCCCTCCGACGCCTATTAAATCCCTAAAAACCTAAAAACGTCAGGGCGGTCATTATTTTCCAGAAACTCGACCCTGACGCGCCGTCACCGAAAACCCTAGTTCGGGGTCCAATCTGAAGCTGATCCCGACACTCTGCCGGAGGGGAGATCGATCTCGGAGGGCTCTTCATCAACATGCCTTCCTCCGGGATGATTTGTGAGTAGTCTCACCTTGGACTACGGGTCCGTGGCAGTAGCTAGATGGTAGTCTCTCTCTCTTGTGCTTCATGTCTTATGATCTTGTGAGCTGCCTAACATGATCAAGATCGACTATTCTAATGTTATGTGATGTGTTTGCTAGGATCCGATGGATTATGAAGTTATGTTAAGATTGTCCATGATTCTTGTATGAGTAATTTACGTTCTTGCATGCTCTCCGATGTGCGTAGTTACTTTGGCCAAGTGATTGTGCGTATCTCCAAGAGAGGGTATTTATGCTAGATAGTGGGTTCATGCCCCCTTTTGTTCCTGGGCACGAGTGACAGAAACGTCTAAGGGCGAGGGTGTGCTGTTGCTACTAAGGGTAAAACAGCGGTGTTAATGTCTATTTTGATATTAGTATTGCTTACTTCATGCACTTTACTTAATGCAATTGTCTGTTGCTTGCAACTTAATACCGTTGGGTGACAGGCTGCATAGCGATCCCACGGTGGACTTTTTAGACAAAGACGCAGTTGGACTCAACGGTCTTTGTTCCTTATCGTGATGCCTCCATAAATATTATCATGTCCTTTTTGTCATAGCTAAATTGGGTTTGTGTCATGATCTTGTCAATTGCCTAGCTGTAATTCATTCATCCATCACATGCATATTTTATTTACTTGAGAGACTCCACTAATGAACCCATGGCCCCCGGTCCATCTTTTTACATTGTTTACAACCTCATTTACTTGCTTTTAATCATCATTACTCCTCTGGTCACTTTTCATATTTCATACAATTAACCACTTTCTGTTCTGCGAGACCGGAGAGATTGACAACCTCTCCGCCGTTGGGGACAAAGTATTTGGTTGAGTTTGTGCAGGTCCACGTCTGTTGAAGGTATCCCTAAGCGCTAGAGATCTTCAACATTCACCTCGTTGTTGATTTCAAAGTCCTACTGGTTCGATAAACCTCGGTTCGTTAAAAGAGGGAAAACTGCTACTAGCTACAATTCCACCTTCGCTTGGGGAACTACCCAACTTATCAATATCTACCATCACTTAGATATCCTCAAAGAAGAAAGAGAGTTAGCTCTCCAATGGTCTGCCATCTATCAGCAAGATCTACATTGCTATCAGAGCCGTAGATTGCGGAATCGATCTTTTCGAGAAGGCGACTTAGTGCTTCGGCTTGTACAAAACCGGCAGCACAAGTTATCCCCTCCATGGGAAGGACCGTTCGTTATCAGCAAAGCTCTGAAAAACGGGTCATACTATCTCCTCGACTTAAGGGATTCACAGAAAGATCCTAGGAAGAAAGGTCACAAGAGGAAAACGCATGTAGATGACGACTTAGATGAGACGAAACATCCATGGATATCGCTCAGCTACGTCCCTTTTACACTTAGCAAATTCTATTGTAACCATGTCAATGTCATCATGAAATAAAAATTGGTTTCTCTCATGTGAAATTCGAGAATCTGTACCATCCTTTATTTCCCAATGATCTTATTGTTATTTTCTGTTTCCCGAAATTGCCTGTGTTGCTTCGTGGTAAACTATCTTTCATGTTGAATCTGCCTTAAGGTGATGAAAAACAATGTTTTGCCAAAAATTATGTTTTTTCTGATAGCTTTTTGCGCCGGGTTGCTTCAAAGCGTTTCGGCACCGAAAGGCGGCACTTGTTCTGGGTCTAAACAGATTGGTCTTACGTACCCCTGTTACTCAGCAAGTTTGCTTCACAATAGGTTTGCCGTCGCTTAAAGGCTAAGGTGTCAAGGCCAGAATAGACTGATGGCATAAAAATTGCAAATTTGCAACTAAAAAAGCTGACTTAAATACAGCAAAAGACTTAGTTGTTTATACAAACATGCATAATGTTTGGACGGCTTTACATCAAATGTTACATTTTCAGGGATGGACGGCTCAAGGAGCAAATTCGGCTCATGCAGACTTGTTCACCTCTTTGAAAATGGACTGGATGGGAGTCGGCGGGCACGGCACCTCCTTGAAAATGGTGGTGAGGGAGACCATCTTGGCAACCTTGCTGGCATAGCCGGAGATGGAGTGCAGGATCTTCTTCCAGTCTTTCTCATCCAGCGGAGTGCCGTCCTCTTTCTCAAGAGGAAAGCCAGCCGCGACGCGCCAAGCCTCCGCTTCCGGATAGTGTGCCATCATTAGGCCCAGGGCTGTCTTTGCACCTCCGTGTGCGCTGGAATGAAGCCATTCGTCAAAAGAAGAAGTCGCTTCGTCCAGTTCAGCCGGCAGACTCGCAAGGTCCGTCAGTGGCTCGGGGTTGCCGGGAAAGAATTTCTCGGCAATCTTCTTTCCCGAAGAAAGAATCTTCAGGAGGAGTTCCCCTACCTCCAGGATCCGGTGAAGCCGGTTCTCCGCTGACAGCTCATGGCCGTAACCCGCCGAAGCTGGAAAAGCGAAGTTCAATTATAAAATGGCTAAGAAAGAAAGCAATGAGTATGGGGTTTTAAACGAAACTTACTCAGAAGCTGGTTGTCAATAGCCAACGACTCATCAAGGCGTTTGTCAAGCCGATCCTGGACTTCACGGAGTGCGTCTTTGTGCTTCTGCCTCTCCGTCTCCAGGGTTTGTTCAGCTTGGATTAGGTTCTTCTTGACCGTCTCCAGCTCCACCGTCATTGATTGGTTAAGCTTATTCAGCTCAACATTTTCGTTGCGGAGCAGGTCGAGGCTGCCCACGTTCTCGGCAAACTCCTTGGCTTTGATGATGGTGTCTGCAAGACAAAATGTCAGCAGTATAAAGATAAGCCTGTTATAAAAAGTTAAGGTTTCAGCATTCATACCTTGGTATGAGACGCGATCCGCCTCAAAGCTGGCGATGATGGCGTCCTTGTTCGTCAGCTCAGTCTTTAGCCGGCACATGTCCTGATTTCGCACACCCAAAAAGTTGATGGTTTCAGCACCAATTTTGCGATGGATCTGCGTAAGGAGGTGCTAAAAGCCTAAAGCTATATTGACAAACAAGACTGGCTACAGGATGACATTTCATCGCTAGGGGGCTAAGCATATGCATACGCATTAACTCGGACCACTATGTCGGCTAGTTTGTAAAACTTAACCCGGCATAGTGCTCGGGGGCTACTGGGGAAGTTATTTACCTGGTAATGCTCGCGGAGAATGGTCATGCCGGCCTCAAAACTTTCAGCAAAGTAGTTCTGCTGATCTTCGACGATTTCTATGACATCAAAGGTGTAATAGGCTTTGGTCTCGCCCAGCTCATCGTCCCGGACGGTTGTTCCTTTCTTTCGGGGCAGCCGAGGAGCACGCATAAATCGGCTCATGAATTCCGGCTTGATGCGCCCCTCGTCGTTGAAAGCCTCCATCTTAATTGGAGGAATAGTCGGGGCATCATTAGCCGGAGCTTCAGCCCTTGGTGGAGAGGAAGGTTCTGTCACCTTCCCCGTCATCTCCGTCCATTGGGTGGGAGGTATAATCCCGGCTCTCTCGAGAGTCGGACCTACCGCCATGGCATGGGTGGAGTTCTCCTCCCCTGGTGTTGGCTTCGAAGCCAAATGAGTGGTGGGAGGGATGGCGGGAGAGGCCTTCTTCCGCATGGCACACACCTTTTGTTTCAAAGGTGCGCCCTTCTTTATCCTGCAAAGACAAAGGAATAAGAATAGAAAATCCGGCAATACACCAGAGCAAAGAAGAGATGTTTTTAGCCGACTTACTTCTTGCTGGGAATGGTAAGCCCAGCAAGGGCGTCATCATCTTCGGATGACTTGGCGCCAATCATGAGTGATTGGCTCTTCCTCTTCCGGCTCTCTGCAGAAGCCGAAGAAAAGGAGATGGGCCGCTTGGCCGCCTTGCTGGACGAGGACGTGCCAGCAGGACGAGCGGCGGAGACTCCGGGAATCTGGCATATTACATGTTAGTCCATTAAAGGCAAAGCCGAATCACTAAAAGAATTGAACTTTGGTCCGACAAAGTACCTTTGTGGGAGGGTTGGCCGCCGTATACATTGGCAGCGATTCTTCGTATTGCCGGCCTTCGTTAGGTCGGGTTTTGATGAGCTTGTTGAAGCGAGCCTCAAAGAGGTCTTGCTCCAGGTCCTTCTCGCTGATCCGCATGGGATCAGAGTTACCTGTGTACTCGCACAAGAGGCGAGCACGATGTTGGAGGGGCTGGATCCGTCTCTTTATCCAGCAGATTATCGTGTCCTCCCCCGTTAGGGGAGGAGTGCCGGAGGTCAACTCCGTGATCCTCACCTTGATGGCGGCAAGGTCAGTCGGCATCTTCGCTGTCGGTTTATTCTTCCAAGAGGATAGGGGAGTGTCGGCCCTATCTACAAAGGGGGCAATCCCCTGTAACCGGTTTGGAGGTGCCACGTCCTTGCAATAGAAGAAAGTGGACGCCCACCCCTGTGCCGAATCCATGATCGGCACCTGAGGGTACCAATCTATATCCCGGCGGGAGTTGAAGCTGATGGAGCCGGTAACCAACAGCTCTTTGTTGACTGTCTGCCTCTTTACTCCGAAGCAATACTGGAAGAAGTCTTACCTAGGAGCTAATCCTAAGTAGCCTTCGAACAACGCTATGAAGCCGAATAGTTAAAGGAGGCTATTGGGGGTGATGTTATGGAGCTGGAGGCCATAGTGGTCCAGAATCTCGATCAGAAAAGCCAAGGGCGGCAAAGAGAACCCCCTGGCAATATGGGAAGAGAGAAGTACCCGTTAGTCCTTGATGGGAGTCGGGGACGGGTCATCGCAGGTGGATCGCCAAGACGGCGCCAACTCCGAAGATGGAGGGATGGCTCCGTCAGCCGCCATTCCCATCAACTCACCGTCTTCCACACCCGAGCAAGCCCAGTTGTGGGTAGGCTTGCTGGGGGCTCCTTCATTGTCGCTGACTTCCTCCTCTTCATCATCTTCCTTGGCCCGAGCTTCCTCGGCCACATCTGCGGTAGCTGCAGAAGCCGAAGCTACTGAGGTTGTGGCTTCAGCTGCGGCTTGGGCAAAGACAACCTCGTCGCGGCCAGTTGCGGAGGAGGAGTCCACCGGAGTAGAGGAAGGAGAGGCCAAGGGAGCCAGTGGCGGCGGCGGAAACCGCACCTCCCATCGGCGGTGCCGAGTCGATAGGCGTCGCGTCGATGACGGGGGAGCTTGGAGTGATGGAAGCCATCGAGTGCGGAGACGTGGAGGAAGAACTCGAGCTCGGAGGAGATGATATCTGGAGAAGATGAGCTAGGGTTGCAAATGTGACGGTGGCCGTGACGAAGACGAGGCGGCCCGCTTTTATAGTGGAGGTGCCGAGATTCGTGCAATGGTCCGGAGCGAGTTTTCCGCCACGCATCACGGGATCAAGCCGATGTGAGGAGCTCCTTCCCTCTGACGCCTCGGTTCCAGCGCAGGAAAAACGGAAACTAGCCCCCGCATTCAAAGATGCCACTCCACTCACTCTGCCGGGACTGACAAATCCGTCAAATCGCTGGACATGTGTTAATACGCACTCAAATGCTTTTCCGACATGTTGAGTCGGCACACCGAAGTCGACAAAGCTGTTCGGCATGACTACAAGTTTCTGGGAATGCTCCAAGCCCGACAGCGGATGATGAATTTCTTGGACAATACATTGTCGGAGAACTAAAGCCAACCACTGAAGAACTTGAAGCTTTCCGAAGGCCACTGTTGGGGATATGCCGAATAGGTATCATCACAGAAGTGACTAAAGCCAGCGTACCAGGGTGGCCCATAGTGGTGGTAAGCCGAAATCCGGCTTACCGGGCGGCCCAGTACGATGAAGCACGGGAGGCCCATCCGGCTAAGGGAAGGTTCCAGAAGTTGGCCTGCAATGTGGATGTCTTAGCCTTCAAGGCAAGGCCCAAGCTGGATTAGAGTAGAACTCTGTAACTTAGTCGGTTAGGTTGCTTCCTATAAGCCCTAGGTCCGGACGCCTTTATAAGCCGGCCTACGGGACGCCTTAGGGAACAACCTCATAGACGCTTTAACTTTCGCTGTAATCGGCTCATATTGCCTTATAGTGAATTATAGCAGCACGTAGGGTTTCGCCACCATTGCGAGATACGAAGCTGGGTATACTCATGCTCATCCTGTCACCGGAATCGCCTACATCTCCTATACCCACCTCTCTACCTAGCTCGATGGCACCCCTATCGCGGCTAGATTCGACAATACCACGACAATGTCAATGGAGGATCTCATCATTCCAATTTCCTAAGTTAAATTTTTGAAGGTTAAACAAGGGTAGTTGGGACAGTGGTTTTCATGCCATGTTTGTCTCATATAGTTGAAAAGAAGTTTTTTAAAGTGTTAGGAAAAAGTTGTCTTTCTGCAAAATAGCCTTCAAACTCCACCGGCCAAATATGCATATAAGTTATTAGAGTTTTTCCCATATGAGTCCACAAAGTGTCACTTGCCAGATCCATTCCTATGGTTCTGACCAAATTTTGGTTGTAACCTACGTGTTGCAGGTTGTTCTGACGATGAGTAAGGAAGACGTTGGGTTTTGAGTCTTCAATCGACATGCTCGCCTGTGGCTGCATGAAGATGATGAGGGCTCCATGAAGAATAAAGTTATTTCCGCTGTTTACTTTTTTTGAGCTAGCCTTGAGCTATGCAAGTTGTAATGGATATTTTTCCTAAGTACTTGGATCATTCGTGAAATAATTGATGCACTGTTGTGATATTCATCTTAACTGTGTGTGCAAATGATTCGATCCAGGGATTTGCACTATACAAAGGGATCTTGCCTGTATTTTAAGTGCAGGTCCGCTACAGGGCACTAGCTGACGCGCTGCATGCACAGGGCCGCAGCGGGACCCCCTCGCCAATGGCCAACGTCACCACCCGTGCCTATCCACTACCCTGCAATCTCCGTCGTCCAGCTGGTGTGCCACCCGCACGGCGAAGCGCCGCCGCTACACCGTCGCCGCGATGCCCGTCGACACGCCCCTGTGATACGTCTCAAACGTATCTATAATTTTTGAGTGATCCATGCTAGTTTTGTGATATTGTCACATGTTTTTACTGTCATTTATATCATTTTTATGCATTTTGTCGGACTAACCTATTGACAAGATGCCCAGTGCCAGTTCCCTGTTTTTGTTGTATTTTTGTTTCAGAAATTTACTTATGCAAATATTCTCGGAATTGGACGAAAATTTACGGGGATTATTTTTACGACAAGACGAAGACGGAGTCCGAAAGGCAGCCTGGGAGGCGACCCACAGGGCACACGTGGGTGCCAGCCACGGCCCAGGGGTGACCCGCGGGTGGGGCCCGCCCCTGCCATGTGGGCACCTCCTCGGCCCCCTCTGACGCCTATAAAATCACAATTAACCTAAAAATGTTAGGGCGGCGATTATTTTCCAGAAACTCGACCCCGATGCGCCGTCACCAAGAACCCTAGTTCGGGGTCCAATCTGAAGCTGATCCCGGCACTCTGCCGGAGGGGAGATCGATCCCGGAGGGCTCTTCATCGACATGCCTTCCTCCGGGATGATTTGTGAGTAGTCTCACCTTGGACTACGGGTCCATGGTAGTAGCTATATGGTAGTCTCTCTCTCTTGTGCTTCATGTCTTATGATCTTGTGAGCTGCCTAACATGATCAAGATCGACTATTGTAATGCTATGTGATGTGTTTGCTGGGATCCGATGGATTATGAAGTTATGTTAAGATTGTCCATGATTCTTGTATGAGTAATTTATGTTCTTGCATTCTCTCCGATGTGCGTAGTTACTTTGGCCAAGTGATTGTGCGTATCTCGAAGAGAGGGTATTTATGCTAGATAGTGGGTTCATGCCCCCTTTTGTTCCTGGGCACGAGTGATAGAAACGTCTAAGGGCGAGGGTGTGCTGTTGCTACTAAGGGTAAAACAGCGGTGTTAATGTCTATTTTGATATTAGTATTGCTTACATCATGCACTTTACTTAATTCAATTGTCTGTTGCTTGCAACTTAATACCGTTGGGTGACAGGCTGGATAGCGATCCCACGGTGGACTATTTAGACAAAGACGCAGTTGGACTCAACGGTCTTTGTTCCTTGTCGTGATGCCTCCATAAATATTATCATGTCCTTTTTGTCATAGCTAAATTTGGTCTGTGTCATAATCTTGTCAATTGCCTAGCTGTAATTCGTTCACCCATCACATGCATATTTTATCTACTTGAGAGACTCCACTAGTGAACCTATGGCCCCCGGTCCATCTTTTTACATTGTTTTCAACCTCATTTACTTGCTTTTAATTATCATTACTCCTCTGGTCACTTTTCATATTTTATCTATTTCATCATACAATTAACCGCTTTGTGTTCTGCGAGACCGGAGAGATTGACAACCTCTCCGCTGTTGGGGGCAAAGTATTTTGGTTGAGTGTGTGCAGGTCCGCGTCTGTTGAAGGTTAAGCGCCAGAGATCTTCAACATTCATCTCGTTGTTGATTTCAAAGTCCTACTGGTTCGATAAACCTCGGTTCTTTAATTGAGGGAAAACTGATACTAGCTACAATTCCGCCTTCGCTTGGGGCACCACCCAACTTATTAATATCCACCATCACCCTGCGGCTGGACACCTCACCCCCTCACCAGTGCCACGCCACCCCAAGCCTATTGATGTCTACTACGCGCTTCTATTCTTGTAGACAGTGTTGGGCCTTCAAGTGCAGAGGTTTGTAGGACAGCAGCAATTTTCTCTTAAGTGAGTAACCCAAGGTTTATCGAACTCAGGGAGGTAGAGGTCAAAGGTATCCCTCTGAAGCAACCCTGCAATTAAGATACAAGAAGTCTCTTGTGTCCCCAACACACCTAATACAATTGTCAGTTGAATAGGTGCACTAGTTTGGCAAAGAGATAGTAAAATGCAAGTGATATGGATGGTAACAAGTGGTATTTGTAATCTGTAATAAAAATGGAAGTAAGCAAACATGCAAGAAAAGTGACTAGAAACGGTGTTCCGATGACTGGAAACAAGGCCTAGGGATCATACTTTCGCTAGGGAACTCTCTCAACACGTTAGCACAACTGAAAGCAAGCAAGTGCTACTCGGAATTGTTCTTCTTCTTGATAAAACAAGAGTACTATGCGTAGGGATACAAAAGCACACCTCAAAGTCTGACTAAACAAACACCACAATTCCACAAATAATCCATGGTAAATATCACTCTAGATAATCTATCATCCAAAGAGTCACACACGCCACCCACACTGTCACCAAGGCTTTGTGTTGTCAATAATAACTCCGGAAAATATACTACATAAACCAATTGAGTAGCATAACATTACATAAGAATTCAGTGGTACTAACAATGCTCACGATCACATAAAGATCACACCATGGGAGAGAGAGATAACCACATAGCTACAGTAGAGCCCTCAGCCCCGATGAAGGACTACTCCCGACGCATCATGGGAGGCAGCAACGGCGATGAAGATGGCTCCGGGGGCAATTCCCAATCCCGGCAGGGTGCCGGAACAGAGACTTTTGTCCCCCAAATTAGGGTTTTTGGTGGCGGCGGAGCTCAGATGTGTTTCTGGAGAAAACGATCGGGGTTCTCGCATTTTTAGGTCAGGGGAGACTTTATAGGCGAATAGGCAACGCAAGGCGGTCGACGAGGTGACGTGGTGGGGCCCACGCGTGGTTGACCTTGGGCCGCGCCTGGGGGCCTCCTGGGGGCTGTGTGCCCCTCCTAGACTTGTCGTTCTGGCTCCCGGGGTTTTCTGGCGAGATAGAATTTCCGAATTTTTTTTGGATTTTTCTGAGCACTTTGGATTTTGGACCTTTTTTGCAGTGCACAGACATAATAAACAGAAACTGGAACTGGGCATCTTGTCAATAGGTTAGTTCCATAAATCATGCCAAAATGATGTAAAACATCATAAAACATGTGGCAATTGATATATAATCAAGCATGGAACATCAATTATAGATACACCAGAGACGTATCACCTATCCACGGGCGCGCGTTTTCCGTCGTCCAGCTTGCAGGACGCCCGCACGGCGGCGCGCCGCATCTACACCGACGATGCGATGCCCGTCGGCTGGGAACACCTCACCCCGCCACCGCATCATGCCCCCACGACGGCCACCCTCTCGGGAGGCTATAAAAGGAGCCCCGAGCCGCAGGCAAACACCGCACCTCACCACACTGGCTCCCAGTAGCCTCTCCCTCCCCCCAATGCACCCCGAGCCGCTCCATATCGCCACCGGTGAATTTGCCCTAGCCGCACGGGCTCCGGCCAAATTCCTCGTCGTGAGACCACCTCTGACCAATTAAACCCACCACCCAACCCCCTAGAGCACCATGAACCCGACGCCACTCTCGCGAGGGTGTTTGGTGGCCGGCACCGTCGTATTCATCCGCGACCGCTTCTCGGCCGCCACATTCAACAACGTCGCCGCTACCCCAAGCTTCCTCACCATCCGTGAACACACCGACGGCCCGCACTCACCTCCCCGAGCCTCTCTGCTTCCTCTCCCTCTCCTCCCCGTCACCGCAGCCACCGGGGAAGCCTCGCCGGTGAGTTCACCGGAGTCGGCGACCCCCGTTCTTTCTTTTTAGAGCATACCGATTCGGTTTAAAATGACGGGACCCACCCGTCAGACTTTTAATCTTTTCCCGAAACGTTTTCTGTTTATTTCTCTGTTTTTGAAAAACAGATTTTTAGCCCCAGTTTGAAAGGTTATATCTCTCTAAAAAATGATTATAAAAATATGAGTCTTTTTCCACTAGCTTTGTTTTGAAAATATTTATCCAATGGAACTAGTTTCAAGTGTTTTGAAGTCTATTTGCCTACTGAACCTTTGAAAGCCTTGTGGAGAGTTTTAACCATGTTTTTGAATTTCTTTAATAGATTCCAACCCTCCTTTTGAAGTGGAAGTTGAACCTGTTCCTGAAGGCAAGCCATCAGCCCCCAACCATCTGTTCCCAAGTTGTCGATGTCTTGTTTGCCATGATTGTTATTTGTTTGAGCGTTAGCTTGCATCTCACATGTCATATTTCATGCTTATCATTTCATGTGATCTATCATTGCTACCCTTATTTCCTGTAATACGATAAACCCATCTCATGTGGGTTGAGTTCCGGTACCCCGACTAAATACATGTTGGGTCTTACCCAAGTGGATTGAACCGGCTACTTTTAACACCCCGAAATTTTGACCCTTTAAATTGTTTGGGACAAAACCAAAATTTGGATTTTCTAATTTTTGCACCTCTATTTTCTTCTACATTTCCAAAACCCCAAGATTCTCAAAAGATTTATCTTTTCTTTAAATGCAAAAAGGCCTAAACCCTAGCCTTCCAAAGGAAGTGTGCCAAGGGTGACTTCAAAAATTCCCCAAAAATTCCAGAGTGATCCCCAACCAGTGTAGAACCCATTTATGCAAAAATATTGAATATCTTGTTAAGAAAATATTTGACTTTTTCCTAATTTGTTTTCTGCCTAAAACATCAAGTATTTTTTAAAGCCTATTAAACCTTTTCCTAAAATTGGAAAAACCCCCAAAGTAGGTGCTCCTCACCACTAACTACCTCAAGGATTTTTCCTGTCCAAATATCTTTTGATTTAAGTCCTCAAAACATGTTTTCTCTTTTTGACCAGAAGTGTTCGATGAAATATTTGTACAGACTAAGTTTGGATTTTGGGAAAACTTTGTTCTGCAAAGTTGTTGGAAATTCAATTTGGCACCAACTGACACGATCAGTTTTTTGTTTGGATCCCTGAACTGAGAGAAACGTCTCCATGCCGATGTTGGCATGCCCTGTGGCATGGTCACCGCCGACATATGACCATGCCAGGTGGCGCCGCCACTTTGAGGTCGTCGCCGTTCTGCTCCCCTCCACTCCTCTTCGTACCCAACCAGTCCCCATCCATCCCCTAGATCCCCTAGAGGCCACGCGGCACTAGCTCCCTCTCTCCAGCGCGCCGCCACCCACTAGCCGACGCGCAGCAGGAACAACGCCGCCGCGGGACCCCCCTAGCCAGTGCCACGCCACCCCCGGGCTTATCCATGGCCGCGTCCGCGTGTTTTCCGTCGTCCATCTAGCAGGACGCCCGCTCGGCGACGCGCCACTGCTACACCATCGACGTGATGGCCGCCGTCTCGCCTCTGCGGCGGGACACCTCACCCCGCTCGCCAGTGCCCCAGCTCCAGCCGTCCCTATCCACAAGCGCGGTTTTCTCGTCGACAGTGGTGCCTCGATGCTACACCGATGACGCCATGGCCGTCGTATCGCCGCTGCGGCCGGACAACTCACCCCGCCACCTCACCGTGCCCTCCCTAGCGACCACCCCCTCGGGAGGCTATAAAATGAGCCCCCCGGTAGCAGCCAAGCACCGCACCACCTCCCTCTACCACTGAACCCCCTCCCCATCCAGTATCAGCTCCTAGGGAGCACCAGAGCGCCGACGACGAGCACGCCCCCGCCGTTCGGTCTCCGGTCGATTTCCCCCTCCATAGCCTCCCAGCCACCGATTCCTTCCACACCTAGCCTCCCTGGACCGCCATGAACCCGAAGCCGCCCTCGCCCGGGTGATTGGTGGCCGGATACGTCGTCTTCATCCTCGACCGTGGCTCGGCCGCCGTGGTCAGCGACGCCGCCGCTGCTCCAAGCTTCCCCGCCGTCCGTGAGCACGCCGATGGCAGGCACCTCACCTTCCTGAGCCGCTCTGCTCCCTTTACCTCACCTCCCCGTCTGAGCAGCCGCCGGGAGGCCTCGCCAGTGAATTCGCCGGAGCCGGCAACACTGTCACCTAATCCCCCGCGCCTAAACAAAAAAAAACGATTCGGTTTAAACAGACGGGTCCCACCCGTCAGATTTTTAATATTTAACCGAAACGTTTTCCTGTTTCCTTTTTTCTGTTTTGGAAAAACAGATTCTAAACCCAACTTTGAAGGGCCATATCTCACTCACAAATTGTCAGAAAAATATGAATCTTTTTGCACCGGCTTTGTTTTGAAATTCTCTACCCAATGCAACTAGTTCCAATTATTTTGAAGATCATTTTCTTGCTGAACCTTTGAATGACTTGGGGAGAGTTTAACCCATCTTCTTAATTTCCTTAATAGAATCCAACCCTCCTTTTGAAGTGGAAGTTGAACCTGTCCCTGAAGGCAAGCCATCAGCCCCCAACCATCTGTTTCCAAGTTGTCGATGCCTTGTTTGCAATATTTGTTGCCCGCTTGAACGTTAGCTTGCATCTCACATGTCATATTGCATGCTTATTATTTCATGTGATCTATCACTGCTATTTATTTCCTGTAATACGATAAACCCATCTCACATGGGTTGAGTTCCGGTACCCCGACTAAATACACGTTGGGTCCTGTCCAAGTGGATTGAACTGGCTACTTTTCTGTAGAGTTGTGGCATTGTGTTGGATGGTATCATGCACCACTACCCATTCCGGCGACGATGGACTGGGGGAACCGCCGCAGTCAATGGAATGGAGGAGCGGGATAGCGTGGATGCCTCCACTAACTCTTGTAGTCGACCCGTGGCAGGCGCTGGTCGGAGGTATCTCCGCCACAGTCGCCCGGTTGGCGCTAACCAACTGTGCTATTTTGTTTTCTTTTAATCAACCTGTGGCAGGCACCCTAACCGCCCGTTGATTGTACTATTTTACTTTCTTTGACTCAACCTGTGGCAGGCACCTAACCGTCCGGTTGACTGTGCTATTTTACTTTCTTTCGATCAACCTGTGGCAGGCACACTCGTCGCGCAGTTGAGTTTATTCACTTTTGCTGGATTATTATGTGATTATTATTGCTCATTGTAACCTGTGTACTAATGTTTGTTACTTGTTTGGTGACTAAGTATGAATTATGCTAAGTGAGTAATCACCTCCATCAACTAGATTGAGTCTTATAGTGTCACTCGCCAAACACCACCCGCACAACCATGCGTCGTTAAAATGGGCAGACCGTAGCTTAGTAGCCTATCAAGCCTCTTTTGATGCTACCCACTTGGCAAGTCTAGTCGGTTACTGCATAGTTGTGGTCGGGGCTAGTCTTGCGAAAGTTCCGGAGCTAGGCGTTGCTCATGAGTTGGGGACGAGCCGGATTCACTTTGTCATAAGACTTAGCCCGAGTGGTAAGTCGGTAGCTACACAAGGAGTGTCTTGTTAGAGCGGACGACTACGGGGGAATAGGTTTGTGCTGTCGCCATGATGGGTGTAGTACTTCGGTACCGGCGGTACAAGCTTAGACCCCAACGTGTGGTTAAAATTTGCAACCTCTTGAGAGTGTCAAATCTAGAATCTAGTATTGTTCCTACCTAAGGAACGGTGTTGGGTCCAGTCACACTAGAGTCAGTCCAGTCTAACACGGAGAAATAAATTCACTAAGTGGCCATAGTTGGCTAAAGTTGAATAAGCTGAAAGGTGGACCATAGTTGGTCAAAAGCCGAGCCTCGAGTTGGGCCAGAGTTGGCCAAGCTTGAGAACCTAAGTGTTGAGAATATTGTTGTGTGGAAGTGAGACTCGTTCTCATAAGCCACGGTTCTCGCCACAGGTAAGTAGGTAAGTTAAGTCTAACCATTAAGCTTGGACTCGCACTTTACCCTACCGCACTCATGCCATGCCATATAGGATCATTGGTTACAGTTGATTGTGGATTGATGTCTTGCGAGTACATTCCATGTACTCACCTAGCTTTTCATGTGGCCAGATCCTCCTACCCCTGTCGCTGAGTACCCCTTGTACGAGAACTAGACCCGGTATCCAGGCAGAGCCCCGTGGAGTTAGGCCCTCTTCGTCACATGCTTCCGCCATTCCGCCGACGCCCTCTGAAGGAGTTATGTTCGATAAATAATGTACAAACTGTTGTGTGCGCTAGGGCGCAGCCTTGTAATGAGACCCGTGTAATGTACCGTCGAGACCTTAATAAAGTTATGGTTATGTTCTGCTATCAAGTTGTCATATACTCAGTGCTTATGGGACTAGTATATGGGGTAACTCGATCCCTCAGATCGGGGTGCCACACTACTTTTCGGTAGAGTGGTGGCATTGTGTTGGACGATACCATGCACCACTCCCCATTCCGGCGACGATGGACTGGGGGAACCGCCACAGTCAATGGAATGGAGGAACGGGATCGCGTGGACGCCTCCACTAACTCTTGTAGTCGACCTGTGGCAGGCGCTGGTCGGAGGTATTGAAAGAGCATGGTTGCCCCCATGTGTGGGTTTTGGTAATTAATGACAATCTCTATGGACTAATGTTTGTATTGAGCTACTTGTAGGTTGTGTCCATTTGTGTTGCTTGATCTCCATATGTTGGAGTCAAGGCTATGGGAAGAAGATTGTATGTTGATGAAGGCAAAGTACGGGTTGATCAACACTCAAGTCCATGTGAAGATTTTCCGAAGAAGTGGTTCTCCCATATTCGTGTATGGGGGAGCATCATGTAAGTCTTCACCGAGCGGAGCGCAATCAAGAAAGGTGGTCCATCGTCTTCATCTAGCTCAAGTGGATTTTGCACAAGGCAAAGGTATGATCTTGATAGGGTTTCTATTTTACCGGTCTCATGATGTTAGTGAGAGACCGGATTATAGGATAGTTAACCGCACTATCAAGAGGGGCTCTCGACCGAGTATCTTGATCGTATCATTCGTGGAGAGCTCAAACCTTTGCATCATTGGCATCATCTTTATTGGTTCTTATTTGGCACTTATCATGGTGTGGTCATGGTGCTTGTCGTGCTTGTCATGACAAGGCCAAGTTCACCAAAAACGGTTTTCATATGCGTCTTCTTTTGAGTTTTCGGTGTTGGAGATTTTACCGGTCTATCCATGCAGAAATTTTCACTCTTCCATTTATTAGCAAAATCTCTCTTAATTGGTTTCAATATTTTCACTTTTTATTGGGTATCATTTGTCGTCCTCTTTCCAACAAAATTGGTTTCACCCAATTTGGAGTTTATTTGCAAAAGTTATTACGTTTTCAGTATATCTACGTTTTCTAAACTGAAAAAGAAAAAAAAGGAAAAACGGCTTCCCCGCCGGCCTCCCGTGGTGCGATGCCGGCCCAAGGCTGGCTCCCAGGCTGGGCGGCTCGGGTGCCCCCCCGGCCTCCCCCTCTCTCCGGCTGGGCCTTGGTTGGGTCTCAAGGCCGGCGGCCTCGGTTGGCTCCCCGGCCCCCTCTGTGCACGCGGTCCGGCCCAAGGCCAGGGTGGAGGCCGGCCTTATTGCGGCGCGCCTGCCTCCTTTGCTCCCGTGCCGGCCTGGCCGGGCTTGTAGCCGGCCCAAGGCCGGGCTCGTTCTTCATTATTTTTTCTGCTGCTACTCTCGTGGTCTGTCCCGGCCAGAGGCCGGCATGGCCGGCCTGATGGTCGGCCTCCCCTTTTTTGGCTGCGCATTTTTGCCCCAACGGCCATATTTTTGGCCTCCCTTTTAAGGGGTCTTCTTCCCCAAGTAGCCCTAACTTTTGCCAAACCCTAGAGCTATTTTTCTCCTCCATTGTTGACATTTTCTTGAGCTTGAGATCTCTCAATCCCTCCAATAATTCTTGCTACTTTTTGAGGGAAAAGAGAGAGGAGATCTAGATCTACATTTCCACCATTCCATTCCTCCTCTAAGTGAGGGGAACCTAGTAGATATTGATCTTGTAGTTCTTGGTGATTCTTCTGTTTGTTCTTCCTCTCTTCTCCCCCCATAAGCATTTGTTGCTTTTGGTGGGATTTGGGAGTGAAGGATTTGAGCACTTCTTGTGTTCTTGCCATTGCTTTTGTTGCATAGGTTTGTGCTCCTCACGGTGATACGTGGGATAGTTCGAGAAGCTTGTTACTCTTGGGTGCATTGTGTTCTCAAGAGCTAGTGCCTCTTGGGTGCATTGTGTACCCTAGACGGTTCGTGGTGTCGCGAAGACTTCGAGTTGTGAAGCTTCGGGCAAGGTTTGGGAGCCCCCGATTGAGTTGTGGGTGTGTGCCCTAAGATTGTTGTAAAGGCTCCGGATTCCGCCTTGAAGGATTCCGATACTGAAAGGTGAACCTAACCCTTGGGGTGAGGCTCATCGGAGAATAGGGTGAGGCCTTTTGTGGCGTCTTGAGTAGGCCTTTGTGGCGAGCTCACACCCCTCCAATGAGACATACTCCCTTAACAAGGAGGAACTCGGAAATACTTCCTCGTCTCCGCATGCCTCGGTTATTTCTATACCCGAGCTCTTTACTTATGCAATTTACATTATGATAGCCTTCGTGTTTGAAGTTTTATATCTTGCTATCACCTTGTTGTTATCTTGCTTAGCATAAGTTGTTGGTGCACATAGGTGAACCTAGTATATTTAGGTTGTTGGCTTGTTAATTTAAACACCTAGTTTTATTCCACAATTATCAAGCCTTAAACCGTAAAAGTTTTAAATCGCCTATTCACCCCCCTCTAGGCGACATCCTTGTCCTTTCAATTGGTATCAGAGCCTGGGCTCTCTTTATTAGGCTTTACCGCCTAGAGAGTAAAGATGTCGTTTAGAGAATTAGTGCACAATCACACTTTTATATTCGATGGCACAAATTATGATGTATGGAAAATTCGCATGCTTAATCTTTTTAGGGACATAGACCCAATTTTAAAGAGTATTGTAGATATGGGTTTTTCTCCTCGAAAGGATTCCCAAAATTTATCTTTAGAGGATGAGAAAAACTCTTATCTCTATACTCTAGCATCTAATAGTCTTATATGTGTTTTGAGCGATGTAGTGCTTGAGTCAATCATGCCCTTTTGGAACGCTCATGAATTGTGGACAAAGCTTCAAGATAAATACGGCAAGTCCATGACTATTGAGGGTGATTGTTCTCCCTCCACCTCCGGGCGTAATGAGTTCTCAACTTCGTCTACTTCACCAAAATGTTGTAAGCCACAAACTAATGTGATGGTGAGTAGTGATAGGTTGTGCAATAATTATAGTGAGCTCATTGTTGATGATCTTTTATCTCTATCTTGTTGCAATGCCTCATCTTTGGACCTAAACACACATAGCACTATAAATGTCATACATGCTAGTGTTGATAGTCCTTGCATATCATCCAAAAATTGCTTGGATAAATCTCTTGATGATATGCTTGCTTTATCTTATTGCCATGATAAAAATGCTTGTGTTCCCTCTAATCCTTGTATTATTAATAATGTAGAGGAAACTCAATTTTCTATGGAACAAGATGTGAACTTGAGTAGTTCCTTAATTAATTGTTCATCGTCATCAACCATCTTTTGCCTTATGGCTAAATCTTCAAGTAATGATGATGATAATAATAATGATGATGAAGAAAATGATGATGCTCTCCTTCATAATAAAGGTCTAATGGTTCTTAAGGCTCTTTCAAAGAATAAAAATGTTTGTGATAACCTCTATGAAATCATGAGCACCCTTGTTGAGCGCGGGGATACTATTAAGGCTTTAGAAACAAGTCTTGAAGAAAAGGGTAGGATTGAAAGAAATGATGCTATGGAAAAGGCATCGTTAGAAAATGCCCTTAAGGAAGAGCATGAGACTCGGGTTTCTCTTGAGGAGAAACTTGAATCTATTGAGGAGTCTCACAATGAAATAATTGCTAAACTCATTAAAGAACGTGACCATGCAATTGCTAAATATAAAGTCACGAAAGAGGAAAATGCTAGCTTTAAGGAAGAGCTTGCCAAGTTTTATTCTACCATACCTAATGCTAATGATGCTTGTGCTACTTGTTGGGAATATGCCCTAGAGGCAATAATAAAATGGTTTATTAGCATATTCATGTTTATAATAATAGTTTATCCATGCTATAATTGTATTAACCGGAAACATAATATATGTGTGGAATATGAACAAACAGGTGTCCCTAGTAAGCCTCTACCGGACTAGTTCGTTAGTCAAGAGATGGTTAGAGTTTCCTAACCATGGACTTGTTATAGTCACTTGATAACGGAGTCATATCATTAGGAGTAATGATGTGATGGACAAGACCCAATAATAAAGAGTTGCAATTGATCGTGTCACACAGTTTCATTGCCAACACTTTTAAGTATGCCAAGTATAGTTTCCTTAGACCATGAGATTATGTCACTCCCATTTACCGGAGGAATGCTTTGTGGACATCAAACGTCACTTCGTAACTGGGTGATTATAAAGGTGGCTTTCAGGTATCTCCGATGGTATTTGTTGGGTGACATGAATCAAGAGTGGGATTTGTCCTTCCTTGTGACGGAAAAGATATCTCTGGGCCCTCTCGGTAATATAGCATCAGAAAGGTTGCAACCATGTGATTAAGTGTTGATCACGGAGATCCTATATTATGGACGAGTAAAGAGAATTTGCCAGGTAACGAGATAGAACTAGATATGGAGATATCGACGATCAAATCTCGGGCAAATTAAATATTGTGAGACAAAGGGAATCGTATATGAGATTAAGAATCTCCGGCATCGTGGTTCAATCGATAAGGAACTTCGTTGAATATGTAGGAGTCAATATGGGCATCCCGGTGTAACAGCCCAGATTTGGTACCCTAAAATATGGGCCAAATTTTCACTTTTTGCTTTGCATTGCATCATGGCATACATATTTAAATTGCTAAATTAAATATTGCAAACAATGGAAAACAATAAAAGGAAGCTAACACTTCCTAAAATTCCAAACCAAGTGCAATTGCTCCATCTGGCAAAACCAAATTGTTTTGAACTTCCAATTTGTCCAAGAAGTTCCAAGAATATATTTGTTTAAATCTTTGTCAAAGACAATTGCTTGTTAAGCAAAGTAATAAATATTTGGAATTCAAATCGGTTTAAACAAATGGTGAATTTTGACTCCAAGCTAAACCTTTTAAAAAATTCAAACTAAAATCATGGGGAGCTACATAACTATATTAGAAGCCTCCATAAATATTTTCATAGTTTATGGAATTGCTTAATTATTCCAAGTCAATAAAGTTTGGAAATTATTAAAATTGCCATATTCAAACCCTATGAACAATTGGTGTTCAAAACTTTTTATTTTGCAACACAAATTTTTGTGGAGTCTCTATCTGTTATCAGGAGCCTCCCTAAATAAATTAATAATTTTTGAAAATGTTTAAATGCCCCATTTAAATAGAAAAGGGCTGCTGTTTTCAATTAAAAAAATAAAACAGAAAAAGGAGGGAAAGGTGCCAGGGGGTTTTTCGCAAATATGCCGTCTTCACTGTGGGCGACAGTGGCTTCACTGCCGCTCCATGCCGCCGTGGAGCTCGCTCCCTGCTCCTCCTCGCTGCCGGCCCCTCCTTTCCCCTGGTCGATAAGTGGATGCCCGACGCGCCTCTGCTCTCTCTCTCCTCACGTTCTTCCCCCCGAAACCCTAGATCGAGCCGATGATCTTCACCGCTGCCATCGCTCCGGCCGCCGCACCTCACCATCGACTCCGACCGCCCCGGAGCTAGCCAGCACCGCCACGAGCTCCGCCTCGACCTCCTCCTCCTGCTTGACCAGACGCTGATGGTCGGGAGGCAAAGGATCGACCGAATCGTCCCGCTTCTTCTCCGCCTCTGCCGCCGACACCGTGCACCGCCGCCTCGCCGTCGGCCCTCTTCCGGCCTCGCCGTGCGCATATCCACGTTGCTGGTGAGCTTGCACACCGACCCGACCTCTCCTCCCTCCCCCTTTCCCTCTGTGCCGCGCTCTCACCGTGCGTCACCGTCCGCCGCCGCAACCATGGACGCCGGCGAGCCTCCGGTGTCCTTTAGGTCCAACCCACCGCTCCCCTCGACTCGCCTCTCTCTCCTCTAGCGCCTAGAGTACTTCCCCGCGTCCAATTTCCCTCGGAGGCCACGATTTCATGATCAACACTTCCGCAGTCCCCTCGGTGACGTCATGCTACGTCAGCTGTTCCTGTTTTGGAATTTCAGAAATAACAGAGAGGTGGAATATGTAATATCTTTATTTTGGTAGATCTGAAAAATGTAAATGAGCTATCAGAAAGTTTATATTTTCATAACCTTTCCAAATATGTATCTCACCCATGCTAATGAAATTCAAATATGAATTTAAATTGTGAAATGCAAATCATGTGAGAGTTATTCAAATTTTTGGAAATTAATATCCAGAGCTCTATATTTCAGAAAAATGCAAATCATATGTTGAAATGCTCAGCTAAAGGAACTCTACATGTTATTGCCTTTATTTGAATTAATTGGTTAAATTACTTTGCCTGTTTTAATTAAATAGAGAAATGGGCGGATTTAAATAAATATTTAGGAAATTCATAATAATTTGAATATTGATCCAAAAATTTCAAATGAGATCTCAAAATGTTTAGAGAGCTAATATCTACTTGTTAGTTATATTTGCATGTTAAAATGAGTTTTCTAAATTGCTGTTAAATGGAATAACTAAAATGGCAGATTTTGATATAAATTTGTAACTTCAATATCTTTTGTTTTATAACTCAGAAAATTACAAATGATATGTCAAAATGTTCCTAGAAATCATATCTATCTGTTTAGCAACATTTCTATGATCAACTAAAAAGTTTGTTCTATTGTTTATTTAAATTCACTAAAATGGCAGAATTAATAACAATTTTGGGAAAATCATAACTTGAGTTTTGTTTACTCAAAAATTGTGTTTAATAGCTCAAAATGATCAGTGGACAATGGACTACCACTTTGTGCCATTTGAGAGAGTTGGTGAATTAAATTTTTGTGCTGGTTACATAAATTCCTAAAATGGCAGATTTAAATCCCTTTTTGAATAAATCATAACTTGGTGAATAATACTTCAAAAATTGCAAATGATATACCAAAATGACCAGCAAAGCAAATGCTATCTACCTATGTTAACATCACAGCATGCAAATAACTTTTACTTTGATGTCATTTCGAATTGGTTAAAATGATTTAAATTGCTTAACCGTTTAAATCACTATTTCCTCACCGTTAATCGGAAAAATGCGAACAAGGTACCAAAACGATCAGTGGGTTAATATCTATCAAATAATGTCATTTTCATGCATATATACCTCATAATTCAGTACTGGACATTTTGGATATTCACCTAATTCACTAAGTTAAAGATGGAGTTTTGACCCGTTAATCGCAATATTTATTTTAGGGGTTCCATTTAACTTGTGGGAGATGCCCAATACCTTTCCAATGCATAATATGACCATATCATCATGATTGTGCATTGCACCTTGTATTCTTGTTATTTATTTCCTTTCTTGTATTGTTTGTGTTTCGGTAGATTCAGGAGTCGAGGTTCCACCACAATACCTCGACAACCAGTGCGACCATCTTTATCAACAAGGCAAGAGCTAACCTAACCTTCTTGGCATATCTCATATTACCCAAGTATTTTATCCACCATACTATTATTGCATTCGATTCTGGTGACAAGTTTTGGTCAGTGTATAGAATATCCTGTCAATTGCATGTTCCCTGAACCATTATCTGTTTCCCCACCTATGAACCATAGATTGAAGTGTTGGCCTGAGATAAATCATATCTGTTGTATGTCATGCTTAGATATGCTTAGCCATGCTTAGTCGAATGCTTAAGTTGTCCGTTGATTATTTCCATACTTGTGAATTGAATGGAATGTTCGGACAGTGGTGGAGACTTGTGTTGATAATAAATTGCTAAGAAGGCTGGGATGAGTTGCCAACGAGGTCGTTGGTGTTTTGTCTCATTCTTGCCGCCTAGGCTGAGAGTGCTTTTAGCTAGAACCAAGAAACCGAGCGTGCTTCCAACGGTGGGGACATATGGAATCCCCTTTAACCGAATAATTTGTGCGGGCGTATCCAAGGGTCCTCTAGTTTGTGGTTTCCATTTGCCGTGTGTGTCTGGTGATGAAAAAGAAGATGATGATGATGATAGGAGTGGCGATGGGGCAGGGTGTTGAAATAGGCGTTGAACTTGTCCTGTCGTCACGATGACCCTTGGATAGTCTCATGCTTTGTAAAGGTTTAACCGCGCCCGCCCTGCCGGCTTTCCCCGGAAGAGAGCTAATTACGTAGGCAAGGGGTCGGATGGTACCAATGGTAAAAATAGTACACCCCTGCAGGGTTTAATCTTTTCGAAAAGCCGTGTCCGCGGTTATGGACGAACTCTTGGGAAAGGCGGATTAGCTCATAGAAAACCTGAACCTGATCTTTAATCAAATGGCAGCTAGAGGTTGCATAATCAACGTGTGATAAAAGGTTCATTTCCTCGAGGGAGATTCGAGGGAGTGCCTTGGTGGAGATAAGTGGAGTTGCTGAATACAGTAGGTTCTCCGTGAACCGAAGAGAAAAGTGTTACCCTCTTATCCCCTTATGAAAACCTTCTGATTAGACGATGCCATGAGTCCTAGTCTTCGGAAGGAAACAAAACTAGCTTTATGCAAAACAACCACTTATATAGCTTTGCAGCCTCCGTCAGCATCGGGCCTATATCGCCCTACTAATTCTTGCGAGTATGTCGTACTCAGCCTTGCTTTGTTGCTTATTATTTGTTTCAGAGGAGGACGCCACCGAACTGGAAGGTGGGTTCTACGTTGACTTCGACGAGTAGTCTGGGGTTCCCAGGTGGCAGCTTGGGACGTCATGGAACAGGCTGGCACGGGATGTTTATCTGTAGGCCTCTTAGGCCATAATTTGGATCTTGTTGTTTAGACAACTTTAATTTGCTTCCGCTTGTTGTAATGATGGGTCAGTGACCTCTGATGTGTCATTTGCTATCTTTCTCAATTATATGAGTTGAACTATGATATCTTTGTGTCGTAGAGTCTGTGATGTGCCAGTTTGTTCCACAAGTCTCGGTCTCTTTACTATACATGGAAGCGATGTCTGAGCTTATGGCATGATTGAGGTGTTGTGTGCCGATGATCCATTCCGAGCACACCTGCCAATGAGTTTTGGCCTGGGATTGGTAAACCCAGTAACCCTCAATTGTGTAGCATGACCGGTTACACAACGTTCCACTGTATAGTTCTGGGGTCGGGGCGCCACACCCGGTCCCGCTATTGATTATTGATATGATCATGTCTGCATGTTCTCGAACCCGTAGGGTCACACACTTAACGCTCCGATGTAGCTAGGGTTAGCGATGAGATAATTGATGGTATGAACGAATGGTGATTTGGAGTCTCGGATGAGATCCTAGACATCATGAGGAGCTCCGGAAGAGTCCAGAGATAAAATTTCATATAAGGAAAGTGGTTTCCAGGGTTCCGAAAAAGTTCGGGAAAATTCCGGAAGAGTACCGGAAGATTCTAGAAGGTTCCGGAAGGTTCCGTAGGGCCCCACCTTGGGGGGCCACGAACCTAGAAGGCCCACATGGACCAAGGGGAGGTGCAGCAGCCCACTTGGGCTGGCCGAACCCTCTCCCTAAAGGCCCATGCGGCTGGCCCATGGGAGGCACCCAAAAACCCTAGGGGCTGCCTTGGGGGGTAAGTTTCCTCCCTTGGCCGGCCCTAGATGGGTTTGGGACGCCCCCCACAGCCCCCTCATGCCTATATAAGGAGGAGGGGAGGGCTGGGGCACAGCACCCTTGTACTCTAGCCGCCGGCCTCCCTCTCCTCTCCCTCCTCTCTCCTGCAGCAGCTTGGCGAAGCCCTACAGGAATTTCTCCACCATCAACACCACCACAACCGTCGTGGTGCCGAGATCCATCTAGCCACATCCTCCTCGCTTGCGGGATCAACGATAGTACGTCTACATCGAGTTGTACGTGTGGATACCGCGGAGGCGCTGCTCGTGCGGTGCTCCATCGGATTGGATCTCGGATCGGATAATACATCTCCTCGCGACTAGATGAGTCTAGTTGCGGGGATCGACTAACCAACCCCTGCATCGACAAAAGGCTTTGTTCATTCTTCGAGGGTAAGAGATTGGATCTCATCTTCGCTACCTCCGTCTAATAGATCTAGATCCTTGGGGTTTATTCCGCTTGCTGCGTAGTAATTTTTTTTGTTTTCTATGCTGCGACCCCTTCAGTGGTATCAGAGCCTAGATCTATTTGTAGATGTTGGTGCGATTAGAACACAAGTGTTGTGGGCGTTGATATTTTATGTTGCTACCTTCTCGCGTGCACTTTGCGTCTTTGCGGTATTGTGAGATTGAAGCGGCCCGGACCAACCTTACTCGTCCACGCACGAGAGACCGGTTCCACGACAGACATGCAACTTGTATTGCTTAAGTGGCTGGCGGGTGTCTGTTTCTCTTACTTTAGTGAAGATGCAATTTTCAATGGAAGGCCTTTTAAAAGGATGAGTAAATAAGCAACTATTATATCACCGTTGTGGTTTTGCGTAGATTATAATGGTTCTATCTCGTTGACCCAAGCCACGTAAAAATTGCATAAACAAAGTAGAGGACGTCTAACTTGTTTTTGCAGGGGGTCATGTGATGTGATATGGCCAATATGTGATTTGTGATAATGTATGCAATGATCATGTTTGTAATCTTTCACGACTTGCATGTCGATGAGTACGGCAACCGACAGGAGCCATATGGTTGTCTTTTATTTTATGTGACCTGCGTGTCATTGAATCACCATGTAATTGCTTTACTTTATTGCTAAGAGTGGCATTAGTTGTAGTTGCAATAGTTGGTGGACAACCATGGTGATGGCGCCACAATGATGGAGATCATGCCGGTGATGGAGATCATGCCGGTGCTTTGGAGATGGAGATCAAAGGCACAAGAAGAAAGGCCATATCATATCACAATTATGAATTGCATGTGATGTTAATCCTTTTATGCACCTTATTGTTATGCTTAGATGTGATCGTGACGGTAGCATGATAAGGTGATCTCTCACGTTAATATCAAGAAGAGTTCTTCCCTAGTATGCACCGTTGCGAAAGTTCGTCGTTTTGAGACACCACGTGATGATCGGGTGTGATAGATTCAACGTTCACATACAACGGGTGTAAGCCAGTTTACACATGCGAAAATACTACGGTTTACTTGACGAGCCTAGCATGTACAGACATGGCCTCAGAACACAAGAACCGAAAGGTTAAACACGAGTCATATGGATGATATGATCAACATGGTGATGTTCACCATTGAAGCTACATCATCTCACGTGATGATCGGTTGTGGTGTAGTGGATTTGGATCGTGTGTCACTAAACAACCAGAGAGATGTTGAGTTTAGTGGGAGTTCATTAAGATGAACTGAAATTATCATAAATCAAAAGTCCAGATGTCTTTGCAAAAATCCTTGTAGATCATGGCCGACTACGGTAGTCTGTTCGTTGCTGAAAAACTGCGTCTCGATGGGTCAATTTTGTTAAATGGTACCTGTATTTGAAAGAAGTCCTAAACACCCATGCTCAGCTCTACGTGCTAGAAGAACCAATAGGAGATAAACCCAAATATTTCTGCAAGCTATGAAGAGTACATGGAGTGGTTTTGAACCACCTACTTGAAATTCAAGTGGATGATGTGCACCTTCATGAATTCTGACCTAAGTAGACAATTCAAGAACTTGACTACAATGGAGATTGTTGGTAAGCTGAAAAATAGATTTTCAGCACAAGTTAGAATTGTAAGGTTCGAATGTCTGAACGGTTTTCTTTCACTCAAGATGGAAGAGAACACTTGTTTGGAATAACACCTGAGGACAATGCATGAGATACATCATCGTCTAGTGCTTGTTTGGAACCACAAGATGAATGACGGTTTCGCGATAGATGGGGTGATACGCTAGCTTCACCCCAGCTTCAAGAATTATGTTGGAGACTAGGTCATGG
The DNA here is from genome assembly GCA_012064385.1 of Puccinellia tenuiflora. NCBI lineage: Eukaryota > Viridiplantae > Streptophyta > Magnoliopsida > Poales > Poaceae > Puccinellia > Puccinellia tenuiflora. The sequence continues at coordinate 327,238 of QRDG01000823.1, forward strand.
GAAGGGATTTGATCACTTTCTATGAGTTTGTGTCTCGGCTGCGTCATGTCAAAGTGGAACCCATAGCAAGAGAAGTTGACAATGCAGAAAGTATATAGTGATATACAAGTTATAAGTGTTTAAGTCCAAATTGCAATTGTGGCGGTTTCAATAAGTATTTGATACTCATTCTGTTTTATGAAAACAGAACCTGCTGCTTGAGATTTGCATAAAGGATATAGGAAGGCGTTGCGGAATGATGGCAATCAAGGAGTTGATGCTGGCAACGATTTGTCTCTACATTTATCATTTGGATTAGAGGATTTGAATAAGTTTCGTAATCGAATTAAGTGTGATTTTAATTAGTGTGTCTTGCTTATGTGAGATGGTTATTCATGTTAAAGACAATGGTTGTTCTATTTTCATGAGTGATCCTTTTTGGAAATCACAAGTTTTCGATTATAAGTGTATTATTCTTATTATAATCTATACGATAAATTGGTTGAACATTTATAAAATAAGAGACATACTAAAGATATCCAAAACTTAATAATGACAATTTTTTTAGTTATGCTAAAGATTGAATAAACATTTTGATGTTTTATCAATGCGCCTTATTGAAGGAGTATGACTAAAATGCCACCCTTTGGAAGAGTGACAGGAGTTGCTGGAAAATAAACACAAGTGTTGGTTGTACTTTCAGCAAATGTTAGATGTCGTTATTTTGTGCGCTCCATCATAAATGATTAAATAGGTGTATTTATTCGAGTTATGATATTTGATGAGATCAATAAGATTCTGGAGTTAAGGATATTGAGTTAACAAGAAAATTGAGTCTTTATGATTTGATCAAAAGAGACAAAATATTTGAGTTATATGTTAGTATGTGGACTTGTGAGAAGTGTTATCACAAATTACAATGTTTAGAATATTTCAAAGGCGTTTGATATGTCCTAAGATATTGTAATCACACACTATTTGATATTGTGTGGTCTCAAAGAAGGGTTTTTATTTCGGGGGGGTTTAATAATAGCATTTAGATTTATTTGATAAACACTCTGTTTTAAATAAGGGTCTATTTAATGATTTGCATTTCGCATATGAGTTATTTAAACAGTGGTTTCAATAATTATGGGATAATTAGAAACTATTGCAAATAAAGTTTGTAGTATATTCATATGTGACTATGAATAGAGATTCCACAATGAGAGACTAAAAGGGACAAATCAATTGTTGGTTGTGTTAAATGTTTTAGTGGATTTATCGTGAAAAGGTTTCATGGATAAAAGAATTGTTGGAATGAAACTGAGAAGCTAAAAACTTGCTTGTTTATGTATCAAGTGGCACATTTAGATGCTATGTTGGTTAAAACTTGACACATAAAGGAATTAATGATGGTGATCATTGAATTTAGGTTTAGCTTGTCTAAAGAAAAGTAGGATTCAAGAATATAAAATTTTGTCAGGTTACAAAATAATATTCATGATTTACTTGTCATGTTTCAGAAACAAGACATACCTACGAAACTACAAAGAAGAAATAGAAGCTTTAAATACGAAAGTGACTAAGCGTCATCCTATGTTAAGTTTAAACACAAAGTAATTGTTTCTTGATTTTGTGAAAGTGATGTTTCACCTATTTATTCTTCAAAAGGGTTTGTAAGGAATAAATAAAACTTACTGGACAAAAGCACAAGAGGTAAAGCTCTTTAACATATTCAATGTTGTTAACTACATGGTGTAGTTGTGCTTAAAGTCAAAAGGATTTATGCTAGCAAAGTATTAGCATTCGTATAAAGAGTTCTCGATATTAATAGTTAATTAAGAATTTTGGAGGTGTCCAAAATATCGAGAAAGTGCATAACAAACTGAGTGGGATCTAATTAACATATGTGGTGACATATATTAAGTTAGAGCAGAAACTATTTTCCATGATCAAAATATGTGGTCACATATGTTTGAGTGGGAGCTAGTTAATCATGGTCAAATATAAGGATAGCATATTTCTGAGTGAGAGCCAAAGTGGTTTCACAATTTAATATGTGTATGGTATATATTTGAGTGGGAGTTTACAACATCTTGTTTGAGTGAAATGGAGATTTCATAAATGTTGTAAATATTTCAGGAACCAAACGCATAACTTGTGAAGTTAATTTGAATGTCAAATATCTATGGAGATAGATGCGTATTTTGTCGATAAATAAGTCAGGAACCAACGTATAACTTATGAAGTTAGTTTGAACGTCAAATATCCATGGAGATGGATGTATCTATGGAGGATAGATATGTTTGATAACATTATGTCAGGATGTTTTACCTAAGTAAGATTTTGAAGGAGTTCAAAATGAACAAGTGAAGAAAGGTTCATTTTTGCTTGTGAGAAATAGGTGAAACATTGAGTTGATAACTCAGTACAAAAATGATGGTTGGAGGATATGTTAGAGTTCACTATGAATTGTTCATAGGTCTAAAACATATAAGAACCATGTGTTTGTATTTGACGATATGTGACCCAAGTTCTTGGTTAGAAGAACATGTTAAGTGAGGATTCATTTTTCATGAAGTTGAGATAATAGAATCTAGAGATTGGTAGACTTGGTTGAAGTCATAAAACCAAACTAGATTGGAAATCTCATAAAGGCAGAAGCGCAGCGAAAGCATGATCGGAAATATCGAAGTGACATGATAGCACTGTCAATTTGTGAGTCTACAACATATAGGAGTATATGATTAATTTAAAGATTAAAATATATAATATTGTGGTTTGAGAAATTTTATTTCAAGACTGAGTGAGTTCCGGGTGCACATGCTATGTGAAAGTCCTCTTGACTGATCATACGTCATGTAGGCATGGAAGGGAAACAAAAATCTCACTCTATAACCAAATATATTATATTCATCATATGATGGTGAGGTTTATCATACGATGATAAGAGGTTTATCATGTGATGATAAAATAATGTCAAATTAGGTGACATTAACGTTTTGCAAAGAACATAAAGAACTGTATAGTACAGAACACGGACAGAACCTCTTCCACGAGCAAACATGATCAGCACTGAGACTCCATGAGTGTTAGACACCATGAGTGTTTGGATCGAGAAAATGTAAACTAGATTATTGACTCTAGTGCAAGTGGGAGACTGTTGGGAATATGCTCTAGAGGCAATAATAAAATGGTTTATTAGCATATTCATGTTTATGATAATAGTTTATCCATGCTATAATTGTATTAACCGGAAACATAATATATGTGTGGAATATGAACAAACAGGTGTTCCTAGTAAGCCTCTACCGGACTAGTTCATTAGTCAAGAGATGGTTAGAGTTTCCTAACCATGGACTTGTTATAGTCACTTGATAACGGAGTCATATCATTAGGAGTAATGATGTGATGGACAAGACCCAATAATAAAGAGTTGCAATTGATCGTGTCACACAGTTTCATTGCCAACACTTTTAAGTATGCCAAGTATAGTTTCCTTAGACCATGAGATTATGTCACTCCCATTTACCGGAGGAATGCTTTGTGGACATCAAATGTCACTTCGTAACTGGGTGATTATAAAGGTGGCTTTCAGGTATCTCCGATGGTATTTGTTGGGTGACAAGAATCAAGAGTGGGATTTGTCCTTCCTTGTGACGGAAAAGATATCTCTGGGACCTCTCGTTAATATAGCATCAGAAAGGTTGCAACCATGTGATTAAGTGTTGATCACAGAGATCCTATATTATGGACGAGTAAAGAGAATTTGCCAGGTAACGAGATAGAACTAGATATGGAGATATCGACGATCAAATCTCGGGCAAATTAAATATCGTGAGACAAAGGGAATCGTATATGAGATTAAGAATCTCCGGCATCGTGGTTCAATCGATAAGGAACTTCGTTGAATATGTAGGAGTCAATATGGGCATCCCGGTCCCGCTATTTATTATTGATATGATCATGTCTGCATGTTCTCGAACCCGTAGGGTCACACACTTAACGCTCCGATGTAGCTAGGGTTAGCGATGAGATAATTGATGGTATGAACGAATGGTGATTCGGAGTCTCGGATGAGATCCTAGACATCATGAGGAGCTCCGGAAGAGTCCAGAGATAAAATTTCATATAAGGAAAGTGGTTTCCAGGGTTCCGGAAAAGTTCAGGAAAATTCCGGCAGAGTACCGGAAGATTCTAGAAGGTTCCGGAGGGCCCCACCTTGGGGGGCCACGAACCTAGAAGGCCCACATGGACCAAGGGGAGGTGCAGCAGCCCACTTGGGCTGGCCGCACCCTCTCCCTAAAGGCCCATGCGGCTGGCCCATGGGAGGCACCCAAAAACCCTAGGGGCTACCTTGGGGGGTAAGTTTCCTCCCTTGGCTAGCCCTAGATGGGTTTGGGACGCCCCCCACAGCCCCATCATGCCTATATAAGGAGGAGGGGAGGGCTGGGGCGCAGCACCCTTGTACTCTAGCCGCCGGCCTCCCTCTCCTCTCCCTCCTCTCTCCTGCAGCCGCTTGGCGAAGCCCTGCAGGAATTTCTCCACTATCAACGCCACCACAACCGTCGTGGTGCCGAGATCCATCTAGCCACGTCCTCCTCGCTTGCGGGATCAAGGAGAGGACGTCTACATCGAGTTGTACATGTAGATACCGCGGAGGCGCTGCTCGTGCGGTGCTCCATCGGTTTGGATCTCGGATCGGATAATACATCTCCTCGCGACTAGATGAGTCTAGTTGCGGGGATCGACTAACCAACCCCTGCATCGACAAAAGGCTTTGTTCATTCTTCGAGGGTAAGAGATTGGATCTCATCTTCTCTACCTCCGTCTAATAGATCTAGATCCTTGGGGTTTATTCCGCTTGCTGCGTAGGAATTTTTTTTGTTTTCTATGCTGCGACCCCTTCACTACTAACTCCATTTCTTGCGAAGCATCTATTTTGAAGGAGAATGTTGAGCTAAAGGCTCAACTTGAGTTGCTAACTAGCAAGTATGGGAAATTGGAAGAAATTCATGAAAAGCTTTCTAGCTCTAATGATTATCTTCTATGTTCCTATACTAAGCTAAGGTTAGCTCTTGAGGCCATCACTACCAAGGTAACATCTAGTGAGACTCATGTGGAAAATGGCACAATCTCTAGTAAAAATGCTATGTTGCCTTGTGCTAGTCCTCGTAATCCATCCACTCACAATGTTGGTACATCTTGTAATGAATTACTTTCTATGCCTTGTTGCTCTAACAATGATGCACCTACCTCCTCTAGTACTTGTGTTGTCACTAATCATGCAGATAAAAGGGGAGAGCTCAAGGCCCAAGCCACTTCCTTGAAGAAAGGCTTGGAAAAGCGTCATGAAGGGAAGACCACACTTAACACCATGTTAAGTGTGCAACAATCCCCCAATGACAAGAGTGGACTTGGATTCAACTCCAACAACAAGATCAAGTCCAAGATTGATAAGAAGAAGGGCCAAGTACAAGTCAAGAATCCGGCCAAGATCATTTGCTTCAAGTGCAAGCTAGAAGGGCACCATGTTAGGGATTGCCCAATGAAAAAGAAGCCTCTAAGTGAGAAGCAACTAGGGAAGCGGCCTCTTGTTCAATCTCATGCTCAACCACGTGTTGAACAAAGGCCACCTCCTAAGAAGACTCAATCCAATGCTCCTCATGTTGAGGAGCCTATTAAGAAGAAAGAGAAGAGTCGATGTTGCTATTTATGTCGTGGCAAGAGTCACTTTGCTTCTTCATGCACAATCGGTACCCTTTCCTCCCCTATCATAATTGATGATGTTTATTCTCTTGGGAAGGATAGGGTTGGCAATGTGTTTGCCAAATATGTGGGAACTCAAAGTGGTGTCAAGAAAAGAACCATTTGGCTTGCCAAGCCTATTGTGACTAACCTATTAGGACCCAACTTGGTTGGGGACCAACAAGCTCAAACTTGATCAATAGGTGTTTGTGGAGGACATTGGAGACTTGGCTATCCTTGAAGAATTAAGGGATCTTCATGGTTATCTATACCTAATAATAAAAGCGTTAAGTCTTCCGCGGTTTGGTTTGGTACGTCATTATATAAGTACCTCTAAAGTTTAAAAAAATTACCCACCACTGCCATCCATAAGTCACATAACGGTTTGTTTTCTTTTTCTCCTCCGTCGCTTCGACGATCCCGGGCCGACCAAACGTTCTTATGTGGTAGAAAGAAAAAGGGCCGGCAGCCAGTGCTTCTTATGCCGCTGGCCGCCCCCATGCTCCTTCCGACGCCGGCAACCCCTCCCCCATACTCCTGATCCATGCCCTAGTCCATCGCCGTCCGTCAGTTTCCTAGATGCGAGGCGCAGCCATCAACGCCGTCTGGACACCGAGCGCCCCCGGAGGCCCGGACACCCATTTCATCCCGAGGTCACCAGTCAACATCCACCCCTATTTGAAGCTGCCACCACATCCCTCCCATCACGGTCTCTCTGCTAGCGCCGCCTCCCTATTTCCCTTCACGTCACGACCCTCGCCCCCGTCGCCTTCCTGCCGCATGTCCTCATCTCGAGTGAGGTAATCGCCCTGACCAAAATCGTCAGCGGGAGGGAGGTGAGGGGAACGACCGAGCAGCCGGAGCTCATCCTGGCCAAAATCGGCAACAGGAGCGACCCGCCGTCCAACTGCGTGACACCAGCCTATCGTTGATCGGTGCGTTGAGCCACCACGCCATGCGTCGCGTTGTCGACCTCCATCCGATGCCGATGGATCGAGGGCAGCACTGCAACAGGGTGGAGGGCTGTGTCCGCATCTCTTGGCGGATGGGGATATCCTGCGGTCTAATTTGCGGCACAGCCCATCAGCGAAAGGAAACTGAGGTGCCGCTCAGCAATGGGAGTAGACCGTGGTGGCGTAGTGCTGCACGTATCTGTCTGTGATGCGTGCTTACGGGGAATTGCAGCAAGAAACTAAGATGAAGTGGTCAGGTTGATGGTTTCTTGCTTTTTAAAATTATGCTGCACACTATGACTTGTCTGATGACCGCATGACTGATACTGAATACTGATTAATCTGGTAACGAGTAAGTGAAATGCAGTAAAGCTTTTGGTGGATAATAGTAGGTTCTTCTTAGACCATTATTCTGTTAAGGTCAAGTGTTTCCGCTAATATATTGGTTTATTTTTATTTTTCATGATGCTATTTCTAACATATTTAATTTACAAAATTATAATAAAACATCTTGCAACATAGAATAGTTTTTTTTTATGTATAAGCTCGCCTTGAACTACTAGGTGGGAGTTTTTTTTTTGCATGCCACATTAACACGTTGGGTTTTTAATCTCTTTTCCCTAGCTTGAAACTCAATAGTAGTTTATATTTGGAAGTTTAGAGGCATACTCGCTAGGTTCTTGGAGTAGCAGCTCACCATGTCAAGAATGCTTAATATAATAAAGTATAAAATACTAAATTAAATAGAAAAATAATGAAAATGAAAGATTGGCTAAGGTTACGTGGGTTGATAAAATTTGGATCACGTCCATGTTTTTCGCCATTTTTTCTCCCGTTGCAATGCACGGGCATGTTTGCTAGTATGTCCTTAAGCCAAGTCAATTGGAATATATTGCTCTATCTCATATCCAATGCTTCCTCCTTGCGGTAACTTGTATTTAATTCATATATACATTGAAAGTTGCTTGCTCCCTTGCATGTGTTAGTTTTGTTCCTATCATGTGCTTGTATATGTGTGCTTCTTACTTACCTTGAGCAATCAAGATTGTGTATGTTAATTTGCACACCATATATATGTAAACTTTGTGTTGAGTCTTTATAGGATCTTGTGGTGATTTCAATTGGCTCTTTTGAGAGATTAATGGACTATCCCATTTTGGGGGAGTGATATGCTTTGTGCACTTCACAAACCTAAAAATGTGTGTACATGGGGCACACCACCTAGTATTGATATTTCAATATTATCTAGTCACTATGTGGTATGTCATATTCATGATAAAATCAAATTCTATAATGTCCATTAATTTATCTAGTTCGTGTTTATTTGCCTCTTGCCTTAGATAAAATGGATTATCACACTGTGGGGGAGTAATAAGCTTTGTGCATATTACAAGCCTGGAAAATGTGAACATATGAGTTGTTGCCACTTAGTATTGATATTTTAAATTATCTTGTTTCTATGTGGCAAGTTGCTCAAACAAGTTCCAATTTGACCTAGTGTGTCTATTTGCTCTTTCTTTTGGATCTTATTTTTATGAGTTTGCTTGGTGTGGTTTTCTTCAAATATACATTTCCATATCCTATTTGAGAAATCATTCGCCTCATCTTTCTCTAACCATGGCTTTGCCGGTTGGTTCGAGTAGTTTGAGCTACCAACGAATTCTTTCGAAGCTTTGTGTTTAAATCTTATCCTTGCCATATGCTTATTTTTTGTGAAGTTGGTCATGAATATCATTCCTATACCACCGAGAAATATCTCCATATTCTCCTAGTCCATGACAAGTGATACTCATAATTGTGGTACATTTTGTAGACCATCTTCACATTGGCTCTTGCGTTGAATTGCCTTATTTATTGCCAAGTGTTTATTTTTACATCCGTTGTCTTCCTTGCCTCTTGCATGGATCCTGTTTTTCAATTTGTATAGTTTAGTGTTGTAAATAACATTTGGAGAGTAATGATCCCTTGTGTGTGCATTTTGTATTCAAATGCAAATATCAAGATAATGCATGAATCTTGGGGGAGCCTTCTTTTATTATTTAGAACCCTATCCTATCGATCAATATTTGATCCTTTCAATTGGCATTTAATTTCTATCTTATGTGTTCATGGAAGACAAATCTTTTTCTTTTGATGCTTTGTGCCATCATGAAAAGTGTAGAGAGTGTTTGGTTTATTTCATGTAACCGTGCTCTCTCTTGGGAGTCCTGCTTTCTCATCTCTTGTTTTATGTTTATCCTCTAGAACGAGAAATCCTTTAAGCATGTCTTTTTCTTTTATCTTATATGCTCATTGGCCTTGCCTAGGTACCTTCAATTGGTATTAATTGGAATTTAATATCTCCTCCATAGATATTTTCTCAATTAGTATCTCTTATGTGAGCTTTGATACCTTGCTTCTTGACTTCTCGTTTACTTGATATCTTTCGAGCAATATCCTTCTTTTGGTATCCTTGCTTCTAGTTGGTATCTTTTTCAATAGGTGTCTTATCTCTCATGTGTTGATTTGGATTATGATATAATTTGGACATCCTTTTTGTGTCACACTTTGGTGTGCTCTCTTCTTGGTTTACTTGGTGTTTTCGTCCAAATTGTATCTCGTTTGGTTCTTGAAAGACTTTGCATGTATATTCTCTAATATATATATTATATAGCATGTTTGTCTTTCTAGTTCCAATCTATAGGGAATAGTCCACTGAATCCTAAATCGGCTAAGATGTGCATGAAATTCAATTTCATATCTATATGCACATATTTATGTGGAGTGTTTCCTATAAATTGTAGTTTATCTAACTACTATGGGACCCAATGAGTTTGGGAACCATTTTGTGCTTGAATTTTGTTTTAGGTACAATGGATATGCATTGGAGGCTTGTCTCATCCATAAGGAAGGTGTTCTCACCATGTGATTATAAGAGTCAAGCTATGATGATTGTCAAAATCTCATCTTCTTCATCACCAATGTCATATCGGTAACAAGTTTCCAACCATGTGTAGGTTGCTTCTTGGCATGAAAGCTCCTATTTTCAATTTTTGTGGTTTTGGCTTATTTCCTTCACTTCGTATATCTTTGTGATATTTGTGATGAAATTGCAAAAACCTTTCCTTCAATTGATATTCGTTATTTGTGATACTTGTTGCCTATCTCAAAGCATCCCCACTATCTCTTGTTCCCTTAGTGATATGTGTGATGCATTTGATGTGTTTGAAGTTCATTTATATACAATGAGATAAATTTGAGCTATGTGCTATGCTTTTAAGCAACAATCTCTTTTGTATATTCATGACTTCCCTTTTGGATACCGTGGTCTCCCCTTCATGGACCATTTCATATGTACAAGTTTCTTTGTGGATGTATATCATCAATGATTTGTCTACTTAGAAACCTATAAATATGAGAGAGGTCACCTTTTATTTGGTATCCTATTTCTTCCAAGCCACCTTGTTTTTCATCTATAATTCTTTGGTGGCTCCAATTTTATCTCGTGAGTGCTTGTCTTATTTCTATTTGCATCTTTGCACACTCACATTTTATTGAAGATCTTTGTCTTCATGCTTATCACGGTGAGCATGTTGATTTTATTAGCTAAATGTTCTCACTAGCTCTTGGCTTTTTCAATTGGTTTTAGTTTCCAATTGGTATCCTTGAGCTTGTGAACATATTGTTTTTTGAAAAATCTTTTTTCTATCTTGGTTGGACCTATCTTATGATGAGTCTTTTAAATTGGTATCTTCTTATGGCTCAACCATATCCTTGGTGCAAGTGCTACGATTTGCTTTTGATTTATGCACTCTTGCACTTGTTGCGTGTTCTAGATGATTTTGGGGGAGTAAGGATTCCATATTTGTGTACTCCTCAATAGTGCATTAACATTGGGGAGCTTCTCCATTTTTATTTAGAACTCTTGTTTTGGATCTTTTTTATTGCCTATCTCCTTTGTGGAGATGTTTAGAATGACTTCATCTTATTTGCAATCTTTCGATCCTCAATATAGTTTGATTTCCTCTAACTATTCATCATTGGATATGTGCATTTGATTTCACTCATATATTGAGAAATGCACACCTTTTTGGAGGAACTCATATTATATTGGACTTCTAAATTTTTCTTCCCATTTTGGCAATTGATGCTAATGGGGGAGAAGTTTAGAGGGTTTAAGGGAATTTGGTTTTATGCTTTTGTTTGGTTCTTAAGCATTTGCCTTTAATGCTCCTGCACCCTTGCTTTCTTGTCTTGCAAGGTTGCTTTATTCATTATATAAACCCTCTTAAAAGGGATTTTCATCAATTATCAAAAATAGGGGAGATTGAAAGAGCATGATTGCCCCCATGTGTGGGTTTTGGTAATTAATGACAATCTCTATGGACTAATGTTTGTATTGAGCTACTTGTAGGTTGTGTCCATTTGCGTTGCTTGATCTCCATATGTTTGAGTCAAGGCTATGGGAAGAAGATTGTATGTTGATGAAGGCTAAGTGCGGGTTGATCAACACTCAAGTCCATGTGAAGATTTTTTCGAAAAAGTGGTTCTCCCATATTCGTGTATGGGGGAGCATCATGTAAGTCTTCACCGAGCGGAGCGCAATCAAGAAAGGTGATTCATCTAGATCAAGTGAATTTTGCGCAAGGCAAAGGTATGATCTTGATAGGGTTTCTATTTTACCGGTCTCATGATGTTAGTGAGAGACCGGATTATAGGATAGTTAACCGTACAATCAAGAGGGGCTCTCGACCGAGTATCTTGATCGTATCATTCGTGGAGAGCTCAAACCTTTGCATCATTGGCATCATCTTTATTGGTTCTTATTTGGCACTTATCGTGGTGTAGTCTTGGTGCTTGTCGTGCTTGTCATGACAAGGCCAAGTTCACCGAAAACGGTTTTCATATGCGTCTTCTATTGAGTTTTCGGTGTTGGAGATTTCACCGAAAACTTTTCAGTCTTCCATTTATTAGCAAAATCTATCTTGCTTGGTTTCAATATTTTCATTTTTTATTGGTTAGCATTTGTCGTCCTCTTTCCAACAAAATTGGTTTCACCCAATTCGGAGTTTATTTGCAGAAGTTATTGCGTTTTCGGTATCTACGTTTTCTAAACTAAAAAAGAAAAAAAAACAGCTGCCCCGCCGGCCTCCCGTGGTGTGATGCCGGCCCAAGGCCGGCTCCCAGGCCGGGCGGCTCGGGTGCCCCCCCGGCCTCCCCCTCTCTCCGGTTGGGCCTTGGCCGGGTCTCAAGGCTGGCGGCCTCGGTTGGCTCCCCGGCCCCCTCTATGCACGCAGGTCGGCCCAAGGCCGGGGTGGAGGCCGGACTTACTGCGGTGCGGCTGCCTCCTTTGCTCGCGTGCCGGCCTTGCCGGGCTTGTAGCTGGCCCAAGGCCGGGCTCCTTCTTCATTTTTTTTCTGCTGCTGCTCTCGTCGGATGTCCCGGCCAGAGGCCTGTAGCGCCCCGACCCGAGAACTATACAATGACGCTATGTGCAACCGGTCATGCTACACAATCGAAGGTTACTGGGGTTACCAATCCCAGGCCAAAACCTTTGGCAGACGTGCTCGGAGTGGATCACCGGCAACGCAACACTTCGATCATGCCATAAGCTCAGACATAGCTATCATGCATAATAGAGAGATCAAGACTGCGGAACAACTGGCACATCACAGACTCTACGACACAAATAGAGCATATAGCAACTCATATATGAGAAAGATACAAATTACAAGCAAAGGTCACAGACCCATCAGTACATCATACGGAAGCGAAGTAGTGTTTTCTAACAACAAGATCCAATATATGGCCTAAGAGGCCTACAGATAAACATCCCGTGCCAGCCTGTTCCAGGACGTCCCAAGCTGCTACCTGGGAACCCCAGACTACTCGTCGATGTCCACGAAGAACCCACCTGTCTGCTCGGTGTCGTCCTCCTCTGAAACAATTAATAATCAACAAGGAGAGACTGAGTACGACGTTAATGATGACGGAGGCTCTAAAGCTGTATAGTAGTTAATTTGCATAAAGCTAGTTTTCCTTTTTGAAAGACATAAATGACTCCTGGCATCGACTACTCAGAATGTTTTCATAAAAGGGATAAGATAGTAAACTTTCGTCTTTGGTTCTCATCGAACCATTAGTAACCAGAAACATCACTCGTCACCTCCAAGGCACTCCCTCGAATCACCCTCGAGGAAATGAACCTTTTAACACACGTTGAGTTGCAACCTCTAGCTGCCAAATTTTAATTAAAAAGGTTCAGGTTTTCTATGAGCTAATCCGCCTTTCCCAAGATTTTGTCCATAACCGTGGACACGGCTTTTCGAAAAGATTAAACCCTGCAGGGGTGTACTAATTTACCCACCGGTACCGTCCGACCCCTTGCCTGTACAATTAGCTCTCTTCCGGGGAAAGCCGGCAGGGCGGGCGCGGTTAAACCTTTACAATGCATAAGACTATCCAAGGGTCATCGTGGCGACAGGACAAGTTTACCCAGCCTATTTCAGCCCCTGTCCCCATCGCCACATCCTAAACACCACCAATCCTCATCGTTTCCTTTTTCCACCCACACACTCACACGCAAATGGAAATAGCAAACTAGAGGACCCTTGGATATGCCCGCACAAATTATTCGATTAGTAAGGGGCCCATACCCCCACCGTTGGAAGAACGCTCGGTTCTTGGTTCTAGCTAAAAGCACTCTCAGCCTAGGCGACAAGAATGAGGCAAAACACCATCCCTGATACCAAATCATCCAAGCCTTTTAGCATTTTATTATTTAACAAAAGTAACCACCATGTCCGAAACTTTCCATCAACATCATAATTATGGAATTTAGTCAACAGACAATATAGCATTCGACTAAGCATGGCTAAGCATAGCTAAGCATATATATACAACAATTATATCTCTATCTCCGGCCAACACATCAAACCTATGGTTCATAGGAGGGGAAACATGTGATGGTTCAGGGGACAATGCATATCATAGGATAGTCTATGTTTTGATCAAAGCTGACATTGGAATCGAATGCAATATTATGGTGGATAAAATAATTGTATAAAACAATAGGAGGATATATGCCAAGAAGGTTAGGTTATCTCTTGCCTTGTTGACGGGGCGTGTAGTACTGCTCGTCGAGATAGGTAGGGGAACCCTCGACTCCAGAATCTATCGATACCCAAACAATCATAGAAGAACAAATAAATAACACGAAGAAAAGTGCAATGCACAATCATGATGGTATGTCAATTTCATGCAATGATAACATCATATAACTTAACTAACAATATTAAATGGAGTGCCAAATAATTAGTGCAATTATTTGGAAGCAACCCCATATTTAACTTAATGACCTTATTGCTTATAAATTATTACATTACTAAAAGGTGGATTAAATATGCATGAACATGACATGATTAGCTAGGTATTGTTCTTCTGATCATTTTGATACCTTATTTGTAATTTTCCAATTGTCGAGGAAATAAATAATGAATTAAATAATTATTTGTATTTAATTCTCTTAACCAATTAAAGAATAACTTCAAAGGGAAAATTTGTGATCATGATGTGATAATAGCATGGTTTGATGGCATTTGTCATGTTGATCACTTTGATATTTTATTCACTAATTTTGGTTAATTATTTAACAAGTTGTGATTTTTCCCAAATTAGGTATTATTTAGGCCATTTTAGGATTTCCTAAATAAAGGCAAAATATTATACTCAAAAGAGCATGGCAATGTTACCAATAGGTAGGTATTGTTTTTCTGAACAAATTGATATTTTATTTGCTAAAATTGGAGCAATATTTAAATAGTTATCAATTGTTTTATTTGTTTTTATTTCCAAAAAGGGAAAATTAAAACACAGACAGGCCGGGCAGGCTCCCGTAGCGTCCGGCCTTTGGCCGGCCCAGACTGGGGATCCAGACCGGGATGGTGCCCGAGGCCTCCGGCCTTCGGCCGGCCCAAGCCGAGACCAGGCCGGGCAACTGCCCGAGCCAGCCGGCCTCCTGGCCGGACAGGCCGGTGCCCAGGCCGGGAGCACGGCAACGGCGGGGCGGCGACGGAGTACGTTGACCGGCGGCGAGGACAGTGAGAGGGGGAGCGGAAGAGAGCCAAAAAGAATGGCGAGCTCACCCTCGTAGCGTGGGCGCTCGCATCGGTGACGGAGGAGGGCGGAGGCGACGCGCGCGTGCTCGCCGGCACCCGGCCGACGCGGAAGAAGAAGAAGAAGACGCCGGCGACGATTCGAGCGTTCCTGGCTTGATTCCGCCAGTAGGGAGGGAGAGGAGGACGCGGCGGACCGATTCCCCCACGTCGATCTATTAGAGGAGGTTCCAGGCGACGGCGGCGAGCGGCGGCAACGGCGGCAATGGAGGAGCTCGGTCTCGGGAGAGAGAAAAAGGAGGGGAACGGAGAAGCAGGTGGAATGGGAGCAAATGAGGAGCAGGGCGTCATGGGCGTCCTCCATGTCCACCAGGGAATGGGCGGCATGGCGCTAGGGAGCGGCATCGGTCGGCAGGGCGGCATGGGCGCTGGCCCTGTGGCGACAGTGTGGAGAAGAAGATGTTTTTCGCGAAAACCCCCTTGGCACCATTTAATTTAATTGCAAATAGGTCCAGCAGGAGTTTAGTGATTTTTAATTGAGGCCCCAAACCAATTTCTAAAATTCTGAAAAACTTCATGTGGGCTCTCAATACCATCTAGAAGCTCCACAAAAATTGGGGTTGCAATTTAAATTGTTTTGGACAACATTTGTTCACAGGGTTTAATTAAGGCAAGTTTTTAATAATTTCCAAAATGTATTTATTTGGAGTACTTAAGCATTTCCAAAATTAATGAAATTATTCATGGAGTCTCATAATATAACAATGAAGCACCCCATAATTTTATTTTGAATTTTTGGAAAGTTTTAACTTGGTTTCAAAATCCCAAGTTGATTTGAACCATTTTGAATTCTCAGATTTTTATTTCTTTGCTTTTGCTTGTCAAGAATTTTTCTTTTGACAAGAATTATAATTGGATTATTGGTACTTCCCGAACAAATTGGAAGTTCAAATTTATTTGATTGCCAAGATGAGAAAATGCATTTGGGGTTGGAGTTTGAGAAGGTTTTGCTTCCCCATTGTAATTGCTTTCAATGTGGATTGTTAGAAGTGGCAAATTCCAATGCATGCCATGATGCAAACATGAATGCAAAACGTGGAAAGATTCTTCATATTTTTCAGTATCTTACTGGGGCTGTTACAAGGCCGGCATGGCCGGCCCGTTGGCCGGCCTCCCCTTTTTTGGCTGCGCGTTTTTGCCCCAACGGCCATATTTTTGGCCTCCCTTTTAAGGGGTCTTCTTCCCCAAGTAGCCCTAACTTTTGCCGAAACCTAGAGCTCTTTTCTCCTCCATTGTTGACATTTTCTTGAGCTTGAGATCTCTCAATCCCTCCAATAATTCTTGCTACTTTTTGAGGGAAAAGAGAGAGGAGATCTAGATCTACATTTCCACCATTCCATTCCTCCTCTAAGTGAGGGGAACCTAGTAGATCTTGATCTTGGATTTCTTGGTGATTCTTCTATTTGTTCTTCCTCTCTTCTCCCCCATAAGCATTTGTTGCTTTTGGTGGGATTTGGGAGTGAAGGATTGGAGCACTTCTTGTGTTCTTGCCATTGCTTTTGTTGCATAGGTTTGTGCTTCTCACGGTGATACGTGGGATTGAAGTTAGAGAAGCTTGTTACTCTTGGGTGTATTGTGTTTGCAAGAGGTTGTGCCTCTTGGGTGCATTGTGTACCTTAGACGGTTGGTGGTGTCGCGAAGACTTCGAGTTGTGAAGTTTCGGGCAAGGTTTGGGAGCCCCCGATTGAGTTGTGGGTGTGTGCCCCAAGATTGTTGTAAAGGCTCCGGATTCTGCTGTCGGCACAGTGGAAACCAGGGTACCACGGGCCGGCCCGCCAGGGCCCAAGGAACTCTTCAGCCTGATTTTCGCTAAGGACCAAGCTTCGGCCTGTAGAGGCTCTCCAAGCCTGTCGAGTCTCGACAGGGGATTTCTCTACAAGAAAGCGCCTCAAGGCGCCACCAGGATTTCGGCTAAGGACTAAGCCTTGAAGCTTGCCGAGGCTTTTTCGCCTCGGGAAGGCTTCCTTCCTCTCGAAGCCAGNGGTAGAGGGGAGAGGCAGAGCGTAGGGGGGGGGCCTCTTGACCACGCGGGAGCAGGTGGGCGGCGGCATGGCTCGGGGCAGCATGGCGCCAGCGCCCTTGGTCGCCACAGTGAAAGGGGAAAGAGAGAGAGAGGCACTGACAGTGGGGGGCCACTGTCAGACATTTGATCTTTTTCCATTTTCTTTTCTGATTTTTGCATAACAACAGGTTTGAGCGATTTAAAAGAGTCATTTAAACATTTTCAGAAATTATGTAAAAATTCATGTGGGCTCCTATGTCATGGGTGATCTCCACAAAAATTTGGGTAGCAAACTAAATTGTTTTGAGCAACCTTTGCTCATAGGGTTTAGTTATAGCCATTTTTGGTAATTCCCAAAATAGAATTATTTGGAGCACTTGAACAACTCCAAAAATAGTGAAAATATTCATGGAGGCTCTCACAATAATATTGAAGCTCCCCACGATTTTAGTTTGAATTTTTGGAAAACTTAACTTGGTTCCAAAATTAGAAATTGAATTAAGCCAATTTAAAACCTCATATTTATTTCTCAATTGACAAAGTTGGAAATTGAGAATTGGGGAAAGAAGCAAATTTGGAACTTCCTAAAAAAATTTGGAAGTTCAAGAATAAAGTATTTTGCCCACTTGAGCTTTGCATTTGGTTTGGCCATTTTGGGCAATGCATTTAGTTTGGAAAAGTGAGGAAGGGTTTTTTTGCTTCCCTAGTTTTTAATTTCCAAGTGTTGCTTTATTTAGAATTAGCAATTTTTAAATATGTATGCCATGATGCAATGCAAAACAAAAGCGAAAATTTGGCCCATATTTTAGGGTACCAAATTAGGGCTGTTACAACGAGATGCCCGTCGTCTCGCCGCTGCGGCCGGACACCTCACCCTCCCGCACCAGTGCCCAGCCCCGGCCATCCCTATCCACCAGCGTGTCATTTCCGTCGACCAGCTCACCCTGCTGCTACGCCGACGACGCAAAGTCCGTCGTCTCCCTCTACCCCGGCCTCCTCGTCCCGCCACCTCACCGCAAGCCCCCGTCCAGACCCCCACCTCGGGATGCTATATAAGGAGCCCCCCGGAGCAGCCAAGCCACACACCACTCCTCATCGCCTCCCAGTAGCCTTTCCCTTGCCTATTGCCTCCGGAGCTGCCCCAATCACCGCCGGCAAGCTTGACCTAGCCGCGTGGCCTCAGCCAAAATTTCCTCGCCCTTAGACCCCCTCTGTCCAATTAAACCCACCCCTAGACCCCTCGAGCACCGCGATGAAGATGACGTCCTCGCCAGGGTGAGTGGTGCCTGGCATCATCGTGTTCGTCACCGACCGCCCCTCAGGCGCCGCGGTCGACGACAACGCCGCTGCTCCAAGCGTCCCCACCATTCATTAGCACATCTACGGGCTGCGCAGAAACTCCCCGAGCCTCTCTGATTCCTCCCCCTACCCTCCCCGTCGCCGTAGACGATGGGAATCGCCGCCGGTGAGTCCGCCGGAGCCGGCAAGCCTCCACCCCGTTCCTCTATTTTTTTCTTCTTTTTATTTTTCACGCGTACCGGTTCGGCCAGCAGGCGCTGACCAGTGGGCCCCGCTAGTCAGGTTTTTAAACATTTCTTAAACGATTTCTATTTTTATTTTCTCTGTTTTTTTGAAAAGGGCAGATTCTAGGGTTATTTTTGAAAGGGTATAACTTTCTCAAAAATAATCAGAAAAATATGAATCTTTTTGCATTGGCTTTGTTTTGAAATTCTCTATCTAATGCCACTGGTTTCAAATATTTTGAAGATCATTTTCTTGCTGAACCTTTGGATATCATGAGAAGAGTTTTGACCCATGTTTTAAATCTTTTTAAATAGATTCCAACTATCCTATTGAAGGAGAAGTTGATCCCACAACAGAAGGCAAGCCATCAGCCCCCAACCATCTGTTTCCAAGTAGTCGATGCCTTGTTTGCAATATTTGTTGCCCGCTTGCGCGTTAGTTGCATCTCACATGCCATATTCATGCGTATTATTTCATGTGAACTAATATTATTATTTATTTCCTGTAATACGATAAACTCATGTTCCGTGAGTTGAGTTCCGATACCCTGCCTAAATACACGTTGGGTCCTGCCCAAGTGGATTGAAGCGGCTGCTTTTCTGTAGAGTTGTGGCGTGCGTTGGACGGTACCATGAACCACTCCCCATTCCGGCGATGATGGACTGGGGAACCGCCGCAGTCAATGGAATGGTGGAACGGGATCGTGTGGACGCCTCCACTAACTTTTGTAGTCGTCTGTGGCTGTCACTGGTCGGAGGTATCTCTGCCATCGCCCGGTTGACGCTAACCAACTGTGCTATTTTATTTTCTTTTACTCAACCTGTGGCTATCACAGGCCGGAGGCATCTCCGCCATCGCCCGGTTGATTGTGCTATTTTATTTTCTTTCACTCAACCTGTGGCTGTCACTGGTCGGAAGTATCTCCGCCATCGCCCGGTTGAATTTATTCGTCTTTGCTAGATTATTATGTGATTATTATTCATTATAACCTGTGGACTAATGTTTGTTTCTTGTTTGGTCACTAAGTATGAATCGTACTAAGTAAGTAATCCCCTCTGTCGACTAGATTGAGTCATATAGTGCCACTCGCCAAACACCACCTGCACAACCATGCGTCGTTGAAATGGGCAGACCGTAGCTTAGTAGCCTATCAAGCCTCTTTTGATGCTACCCACTTGGCAAGTCTAGTCGGTTACTGCATAGTTGTGGTCGGGGCTAGTCTTGCGAAGGTTCCGGAGCTAGGCGTTGCTCATGAGTTGGGGACGTGCCGGATTCACTTCGTCATAAGACTTAGCCCGAGTGGTAAGTCGGTAGCTACACAAGGAGTGTCTTGGTGGAGCAGACGGTTAAGGGGAAATAGGTTTGTGCTGCAGGTACCGGCGGTACAGGCTTAGACCCCAACGTGTGGATAAAAGTTGCAACCTCTTGAGAGTGTCAAATCTAGAATCTAGTATTGTTCCTACCTAAGGAACGGTGTTGGGTCCAGTCACACTAGAGTCAGTCCAGTCGAACACGGAGAACCAAACTCACTAAGAGGTCAGAGTTGGCTAAAGTTGAATGAGCTGAAAAGTGGACCATAGTTGGTCAAAAGCTGAGCCACGAGTTGGACCAAAGTTGGTCAAGCTTGAGAACCTAAGTGTTGAGAATATTGTTGTGTGGGAATGAGACTCGTTCTCATAATCCCCGGTTTCGTCACAGGTAAGTAGGTAAGTTAAGTCCAACCGTTTAGCTTGGACTCGCACCTTACCCTACCGCACCCATGCCATGCCATATAGGACCATTGGTTACGGTTGATTGTGGATTGATGTCTTGCGAGTACATTCCATGTACTCACCTGGCTTTTCATGTGGCCAGATCCTCCTACCCCCGTCGCCGAGTACCCCTTATACGAGAACTAGATCCGGTATCCAGGCAGAGCCCTGTGGAGTTAGGCCCTCTTCGTCGCACGCTTCCGCCAATCCGCTGACGCCCTCTGATGAAGTCATGTTAGATAAATAATGTACAAACTTTTGTGTGCGCTAGGGCGCAGCTTGTAATGAGACCCTTTGTACTCTATCGTCGGTCCTCGACCCCTTAAATAAAGTGGTTATGTTCCGTTATGAAGTTGTCATATATTCAGTGCTCCTGGGACTGATATATGGGATGTCTCGATCTCCGGATCGGGGTGTCACAAAGCTTGGTATCAGAGCCTAACTGCCTGTAGGATACCCTAGTTCTAAACGGAGCCTTAGATAGCGAACGTTGCGTTGCTTGCTTTTAATTGTTTCTCTATCTGTTTGTGTTTTTCTAACCCTGTAACTCACATTTTTGGTTTCTACCCCTGGTACAGATGAAGTTCGAGCTACCCGTAGAAACCCCCGCCTTGAACGTTCCCGGCATGCCGCAATTCCTCCGGGAGATTTGGGCACACCTCTACCCAACCTCTCCTCCCCCGACATAGCACGTACTCGCCTCCCGTTCTGGTGGTACTCACCCTGAGTTCGTCACCACCGTCTACTTGTGCGCCTCCCCCGAGGGTCGCGGACACACGTATGCCCTCTCCTCCGTCGTCACCCACCAGTCGACCCGGGCCATCCAGGAAGCCGCCGCAGATGCCATCATTCTTCTCCGCACCCACGACCCTGTCATGAGGAGGTGCCCCCGCTATGCATACCTCCCAAGGTTGGATTGGGGCAACGGAGATGTCCTCTTTCCCAACCCGAGGAATCCCTCTTCAAAGCTCACCGCCCTTCTCCAGTACACATCCTACCTCCACCAGTATCTGCACGACACACCTTCTCAACTATCTACGTTTCACGCTAGCATGGCTGCGGTTGAAGCAACAAGAGCGCCAGGACTTGGTCCTTCCCACAAGATCCCTCCGTACCCAGCCCACCTTCCCCGTACTCTTGACCAGCTTAGAGCAAGACTCGCTCTCACTCCCGCTCGAGCCACCACGTCCCGTAGTTCTAGCACCACTCCTCGCTTCTCCACGGGATACACTCGGGAGCCTCAGGCCCAGTGTCTCCACGTCGACATCGGCACACCCTTCCCCTCGTACACCCCCAGAACGCTGGGAAGGAGCATCAACGGCATCGACATCATCGCACCTGCTACTCCCCTCGAGATGTAGTTCTAGGCGCTAGCCTCCGGAGCAATAGCGCTTGCATCCTAGATATGTATCATAGTCGACGATCGCGTAGTCAGACGCGCGCATGAATAAAGTAGTGGTAATGGCTTGTATCTTGTATAATACAGTGTGTCATGTGTTGTGTAACCCAACTCTCCATTGTATAAAAACGCCTTGGTTTTATTTCCTGCTTTTGTTTGGATTTTCTCGGGTGTTGCATTTCTTTTACCCCTTATGGATGCTCATGGGACACCCCCCCACCTTCAACCAACCAGGATGAGGCCCAACACAGGTGCAAGTGTCCGTCAAGGAAGCCCAATCCGCCGTTCAGCCCGACAAGCCGGCGTGGACCCAATGCCCCCACAGCCGCCAACCCCACCCCCACCGGAACCAACTCCAAGCTAGCTATTGTTGATGATGGATGAGCGTCACCAACTGCACATGACTTAGATTATGAGAGAATTTGGCACCTACATGCAAGCACAGAACGCCCCTCGCCCGACCCGCTCCAAGCTGCAAGACTTCCAGCGTACTCAGCCACCTCAGTTCTCGCAGGCAACCAACCCACTCGAAGCAGATGATTGGCTCCGTACTATGGAGAAGAAGTTAGATATCGCTCACGTTGATGAGCAGGACAAGGTACCCTTCGCCACCCACTACCTCGAAGGACCAGCCAACGTGTGGTGGGACAATCAGAAAGATATGAGAGGAGATGGAACCACTGTCACCTGGACTGAATTCAAAGAGATCTTCCGTAAAGCCTACATACCCACAAGCCTTATGAAGATGAAGCAGCAGGAACTTCTAATACTCACTTAGGGCGGCTCAACTGTAAGTGAATACCTGACCAAGTTCAACGACCTTGCCCAGTATGCCCCTGAAGATGTCAACACAGATGAGAAGAAGAAGGATAGATTTCTCCATGGAATGCACCAGGCTATCAAAACTCAGCTTAGCGTCCTGCAGTTTCCCGATGTTCAAGCCATGGTTAACATCGCACTGATTTCCGAAAGGGAGCACCGCACCATCTATGACTCCCACAAGAAGTTTGAGTCTCGCAAGCACCAGCCAGAAGAAGCTCACAAGAAGCCACGTACCTGGCCACCCAATTCACAGGCCCCTGCACCTCCCACTACCTGGACCCCACCCAGAAAGGAAGAATACCCCCAAAACGAATTCTACCACAAGCGTCCACTCGTGGATGACTGCAAAAGAGATAACTCCTGCTTCAAGTGTGGCAAGAAGGGGCACTACATAGCTGATTGCCCATTGACCCAGAACAACAATGGCAGTAACAACAATCGCAACCTCAACAACCCTCCCGCCGGAACAATCAAGCCACCTCAAGTCGCTCGTGTCCACCACATGTCCGCCGAAGAGACCTACGAAGCTTCAGATGAGATGCTTGGTATGTGAACCACCAACGCTAAACTTGCAATAATTTTGTTGACCTTGGAACTTCCCACTCTCTCGTCAGAGGGTTTCGTTGCAAGGCACCGTTTTATGTTTTCATTAGACTGGGACCTAAGCCACGAGTTCACGTGTGAGAAATGTCCCCTTCAAAGTTTGGACAAGCCAGAACGCCACACCCACAACAGAGTCACAAGGTTAAATAAGGAAAAAGAGGATAAACCCACCAAAGAGAAGCCCCCTGGAAATGAGAGGATTCTTTGCGAGCAGAATAACCATACCTATTCCATGAGCAACCCGAATCTCGGGGACGAGATTCATTTTAAGGGGGGGGGAGGTTTGTAACATCCCGAATTTTGGCCCTATGAAATTTTCTTGACAAAACCAAAATTTGGATTTGGATTTGGATCTTCTGATCTTGGCACCTCTATTTTCTCCTACATTTCCAAAACCCCCAAGGTTCTCAAAATATTTGTCTTTTCTTTAAAATACAAAAACCCAAAACCCTAGCCTTCCAAAGGAGCTATATCAAGGGTGACCTAAAAAATTCTCCAAAAATTTCAGAGTGATCCCCAACTAGAGTAGGAATCATTTATGCAAAAATATTGGGTGACTTATTAAGGAAATATTTGATATTTTCCCTGATTTGTTTTCTGCCTAAAACTCCAAAACCCTAGCTTTCCAAAGGAAGTAAGTCAAGACCTTCTTAAAAAATTCTCCAAAAATTCCGGGAGGACCCCTAAACAGTATGTAACCTAAGTATACAAAAATATCCCATACCTTGCTAAGAAATTATTTGAGTATTTCCCTGTTTTACTTTCTTCCCAAAACATTAATATTTTTGGATAGCCAACTAAGTTTTTCTGATTTTATGAAACCACCCAAAATAGGTGCACTTGACCAGTACCTATCTTAGGGAATTTCCTTGTCCCAATTCCATTTGATTTGAAGCCCCAAAACATGGTTTTGCTTTTTGACCAAAGGTGTTCGATGAAATTTTTGTATAACCAAAGTTTCGAATTTGGAAAAAGTTTCTTCTGCAATCTTGTAGGATCTTCATTTTGGCACCGAGTGACGCAAGCAGATTTCAGTTTTGTGACCTAGGATGAGAGAGTGATCCTGATGCCGATGTCGGCATGGCCTGGACCGTGGCCACGGCCGGCATGGACATACCCGGCGGCGCCGCCAGTTTATGGTCGTCGCCGGTCTGCCTCTCCCCGCTGCTCCCCTTGCCCCCAGGCTTCTCCTCCTCTGCCTCGACCACCCCATCGGCCACGCGTCGCCGCCACCCTCCCATGCACCGTCGGCCGCATGCCGACACGCCGCCGAACAGGAATCGCCGCGGGACCCCCCCTCGCCGGTGGCCAGCACAGCGTGCCGTACCCGTTGATCCTATCCACCGCCCCGCGAAACCCGTCGTCCAGCTTCCCCCTGCAGCTACACTGACGGCGCGCCGCCCGCTACAGCATCGACAAGATGCCCGTCGTCTCGCTGCTGCGGCTAGACACCTCACCCTCCCGCACCAGTGCCCAGCCCCGGCCATCCCTATCCACCAGCGCGTGATTTCCGTCGACCAGCTCACCCCTGCTGCTACGCCGACGACGCGAAGTCCGTCGTCTCCCTCTGCCCCGGCCTCCTCGTCCCGCCACCTCACCGCAAGCCCCCGTCCGGACCCCACCTCGGGATGCTATATAAGGAGCCCCCCGGCAGCAGCCAAGCCACGCACCACTCCTCATCGCCTCCCAGTAGCCTTTCCCTCGCCTATTGCCTCCGGAGCTGCCCCAATCACCGCCGGCAAGCTTGACCTAGCTGCGCGGCCTCGGCCAAAATTTCCTCGCCCTTAGACCCCCTCCGTCCAATTAAACCCACCCTTGGACCCCCCAGAGCACCGCGATGAAGATGACGTCCTCGCCAGGGTGAGTGGTGCCTGGCATCGTCGTGTTCGTCACCGACCGCCCCTCGGCCGCCGCGGTCGACGACGCCGCCGCTGCTCCAAGCGTCCCCACCGTTCATTAGCACATCTACGGGCTGCGCAGCAACTCCCCGAGCCTCTCCGATTCCTCCCCCTACCCTCCCTGTCACCGTAGTTGCCGGGAATCGCCGCGGGTGAGTCCGCCGGAGCCGGCAAGCCTCCACCCCGTTCCTCTGTTTTTTTCTTCTTTTTCTTTTTTGCGCGTACCGGTTCGGCCAGCAGCCACTGACCGGTGGGCCCCGCTAGTCAGGTTTTGAAACATTTCTGAAACGATTTCTGTTTTTATTTTCTCTGTTTTTTGAAAAGGGCAGATTCTAGGGTTATTTTTGAAAGGGTATAACTTTCTCAAAAATAATCAGAAAAATGTGAATCTTTTTGCATTGGCTTTGTTTTGAAATTCTCTATCTAATGCCACTGGTTTCAAATATTTGGAAGATCATTTTCTTGCTTAACCTTTGGATATCTTGAGAAGAGTTTTGGCCCATGTTTTAAATCTTTTTAAATAGATTCCAACTATCCTATTGAAGGAGAAGTTGATCCCACAACAGAAGGCAAGCCATCAGCCCCCAACCATCTGTTTCCAAGTAGTCGATGCCTTGTTTGCAATATTTGTTGCCCGCTTGCTCGTTAGTTGCATCTCACATGCCATATTCATGCCTATTATTTCATGTGAACTACTATTTATATTTATTTCCTGTAATACGATAAACTCATGTTCCGTGAGTTGAGTTCCGGTACCCCGTCTAAATACACGTTGGGTCCTACCCAAGTGGATTGAAGCGGCTACTTTTCTGTAGAGTTGTGGCGTGCGTTGGACGGTACCCTGCACCACTCCCCATTCCGGCAAAGATGGACTGGGGGAACCGCCGCAGTCAATGGAATGGTGGAACGGGATCGCGTGGACGCCTCCACTAACTTTTTAGTCGATCTGTGGCTATCACTGGTCGGAGGTATCTCCGCCATCGCCCGGTTGACGCTAACCAAATGTGCTATTTTATTTTCTTTTACTCAACCTGTGGCTGTCACTGGCCGGAGACATCTCCGCCATCGCTCGGTTGATTGTGCTATTTTATTTTCTTTCACTCAACCTATGGCTGTCACTGGTCAGAAGTATCCCCGCCATCGCTCGGTTGAATTTATTCGTCTTTGCTGGATTATTATGTGATTATCGCGTGGACGCCTCCACCAAAGTTGGTCAAGCTTGAGAACCTAAGTGTTGGGAATATTGTTGTGTACGAATGAGACTCGTTCTCATAATCCCCAGTTTCGTCACAGGTAAGTAGGTAAGTTAAGTCCAACCGTTTAGCTTGGACTCGCACCTTACCGTACCGCACCCATGCCATGTCATATAGGATCGTTGGTTACGGTTGATTGTGGATTGATGTCTTGCTAGTACATTCCATGTACTCACCTGGCTTGTCATGTGGCCAGATCCTCCTACCCCCGTCGCCGAGTACCCCTTATATGAGAACTAGATCCGGTATCCAGGCAGAGCCCTGTGGAGTTAGGCCCTCTTCGTCGCACGCTTCCGCCAATCCGCTGACGCCCTCTGATGAAGTCATATTATATAAATAATGTACAAACTATTGTGTGTGCTAGGGCGTAGCCTTGTAATGAGACCCTTTGTAATCTATCGTCGGTCCCCGACCCCTTAAATAAAGTGGTTATGTTCTGTTATCAAGTTGTCATATATTCAGTGCTCCTGGGACTGATATATGGGATGTCTCGATCTCCAGATCGGGGTGTCACAGCATCACGTGGCGGCAAAGGCATTGGTCGCCAAGGCATTTCGGCACTGTTTCTTCTGGCTAACGGCTAGGGAGGATGCTATCAACATCGTCAAGACTTGTGAAGGTTGTCAGCACTACGCAAAGCAGACTCATTTGCCGGCACATGAGCTCCGGACGATCCCTATAACCTGGCCGTTCGCGGTCTGGGGGCTCGACATGGTGGGAGCCTTCAAGACCGCAAGAGGAGGCTTAACGCATCTACTAGTGGTGGTCGACAAATTCACAAAGTGGGTGGAGGCAAAGCCTATCAAGAAACTCGACAGAGCAACTAGCTACGAAGTTCATCGTCGAGATAACAACTCGGTTCGGCATACCACATAGCATCATCACTGATAATGGCACAAATTTTGCCGTCGGTTAGCTATCGAAGTTTTGCAGCCGATTGAAAATCCGGCTCGACGTGGCATCGATGGCACATCCGCAATCCAATGCGTAGGTAGAGCGCACTAACGGCATTATTCCGCAAGGTATTAAGCCGAGGCTTGATACCCCATTGCATCGAGCAGTCGGCGCTTGGGTTGATGAATTGCCAGCAGTCTTACGGAGTATTTGTACTACCACAAACAGATCAACCGATTTCACCCCTTTCTTCCTCGTTTACGGAGCAGAAGCAGTACTGCCAACCGACATGATCCACGACTCGCCTCGAGTCGCAGCCTACATCGAAGAAGACGCAGAAGAAGCACGACAAGACGGCTTAGATACCCTCGAAGAAGAAAGAGAGTTAGCTCTCTAATGATCCGCCATCTATCAGCAAGATCTACGGCGCTATCAAAGCCGTAGAGTGCGGAATCGATCTTTTCAAGAAGGCGACTTAGTGCTTCGGCTTGTACAAAACCGGCAGCACAAGTTATCCCCTCCATGGGAAGGACCTTTCGTTATCAGCAAAGCACTAAAAAACGGGTCATACTATCTCCTCGACTTAAGGGATTCAAAGAAAGATCCTAGAAAGAAAGGTCGCAAGAGGAAAAGGCATGTAGATGACGACTTAGATGAGACGAAACGTCCGTGGAATATCGCTCAGCTACGTCCCTTTTACACTTAGCAAATTCTATTGTAACCATGCCAATGTGATCATGAAATAAAAATTGGTTCCTCTCATGTGCAATTCGAGAATCTGTACCATCCTTTATTTCCCAATGATCTTATTGTTATTTTTTTGTTTACCCGAAATTGCCTATGTTGCTTGTTGGTAAACAATCTTTCATGTTTAATCCGCCTTAAGGTGTTGAAAAATAACTTTTTGCCAAAATTATGTTCTTCTGATAGCTTTTTGCGCCGGGTTGCTTTAAAGCGTTTCGGCACCGAAAGGCGGCGCTTGTTCTGAGTCTAAATAGATTGGTCCTACGTACACTGTTACTCATCAAGTTGTTCCGTAATAGGTTTGCCGGCGCTTAAAGGCTAAGGTGTCAAGGCTAGAAAAACTGATGGCATAAAAACTGCAAATTTGCAACCAAAAAAGCTAAATTAATATACAACAAAAGACTTAGTTGTTTATACAGACATACATAATGTTTGGACGACTTAACAGCATATGTTACATTTTCTGGGATGGCCAGCTCAAAGAGCTGTCTTTGCGCCTCCGCGTGCGCTGGAGCGAAGCCGTTCATCAAAAGACGAAGTTGCTTCGTCCAGTTCAGCCGGCAGGCCTGCAAGGTCAGTCAGTGGCTCGGGGTTGCCGGGTAAGAATTTCTCGACAAACTTCTTCCCTGAAGAAAGAATCTTCGGGAGGAGCTCCCCTACCTCCAAAATCCGGTCAAGCCAGTTATCCGCTAACAGCTCATGGCCATGACCCGCCGGAGCTGGCAAAAGCAAAGTTCAGCTATAAACTCAGAATGGCTAAGGCAAAAGGCAATGAGCGTGGGTTTTTAAATGAAACTTACTCAGAAGCTGGTCGTCAATAGCCACTGATTCATCGAGGCGTTTGTCAAGCCGATCCTGGACTTCATGGAGCGCATCTTTGTGCTTCTGTCTCTCCGTCTCCAGGACTTGTTCGGCTTTGGCGAGGCTCTTCTTGACCGTCTCCAGCTCCGCTGTCATTGACCGATTAAGCTTATTCAGCTCAATGTTTTCGTCGCGGAGCCGGTCGAGGCTGCCTGCGCTCTCGGCAAACTCCTTGGCTTTGTTAATGGCGTCTGCGTTAGACAAAGTGTCAGCAGTATAAAGAAAAGCCTGATACAAAAAGTTAAGGTTTCGGCATTCATACCTTGGTATGCGACGCGATCCGCCTCAAAGCCGGCGATGATGGCATCCTTGTTCGCCAGCTCAGTCTTTAGCCGGCGCATCTCCTGATTTCGCACACCCAAAAAATTGATGGTTTCAGCACCAATTTTGCGATGGATCTGCGTAAGAAGGTGCTAAAAGCCTAAAGCTACATTGACGAGCAAAATTGGCTACAGGACGACATTTCATCGCTAGGGGGCTAAACATGTGCATGCGCATTAACTCGGACCACTATGTTGGCTAGTTTGTAAACTTAACCCGGCATAGTGCTCGGGGGCTACTGGGGAAGATAATTACCTGGTAGTGCTCGCGGAGAAGGGTCATGCCAGCCTCAAAGCTTTCAGTAAAATAATTCTGCTGATCTTTAAGGATTTCTATGACATCAAATGTGTCATAGACCTGGGTCTCACCTGGCTCATCATCCCGAAGGGTTGTTCCCTTCTTCCGGGGCAGCCGTGGAGCTCTCATGAACCGGCTCATAAACTCCAGCTTGATGCACCCCTCTTCATCGAAAGCCTCCGCTTTAATCAGAGGAAAAGTCGGGGCATCATTAGCCGGAGCTTCAGCCCTTGGTGGAGAGGAAGGCTCCATCACCTTTCCCGTCATCTCTGTCCATTTGGTGGGAGGTGTAATTCCGGCTCTCCCGAGAGTCGGACCTCCCGCCATGGTGCGGGTGGAGGTTTCTTCCACTGGTGTCGGCTTAGAAGCCAAAGGAGTGGCGGGAGGAACAACGGGAGAGGCTTTCTTCCGCGTGGCTAACACCTTTTGTCTCAAAGGTGCGCCTTTCTTTATCCTGCAAAGACAAAGGGGTAAGATTAGAAAATCCGACAATATTGCAAAACAAAGAAGAGATGTTTTAGCCAACTTACTTCTTGATGGGAATGTTAAGCCCAGCAAGGGCATCATCGTCCTCGGACGACTTGGTGCCAATCGTGAGTGATTGGCTCTTCCTCTTCTGGCTCTCTACAGACGCCGAGGAAAAGGAGACGGGCCAGCTTGGTCGCCTTGCTGGATGATGATGCGTCAGCGGGACAAGCGGTAGAGACTCCGGGAATCTGAAAAATAATACATGTTAGTCCGATAAGGGCAAAGCCGAATCCCTAAAAGAATTGAACTTTGGTTCGGCAAAGTACCTTTGGGGGAGGGTTGGCAGCCGTATACATCGGCATCAATTCTTCGTATTGCCGGCCTTCGTTAGGCCGGGCTTTGATGAGCTTGTTGAAGAGAGCCTCAAAGAGGTCTTGCTCCAAGTCTTTCTCGCTGATCCGCACGGGATCAGAATTCCGTGTACTCGCACAAGAGGCGAGCACGATGTTGGAGGGGCTGGATCCGTCTCTTCATCCAGTAAATTATTGTGTCCTCCCTAGTCAGGGGAGGAGAGCCAGAGGTTAACTCCGTGATCCTTGCCTTAATAGCGTCAAGGTCAGCCGGCATCTTTGCTGCCGGCTTTTTCTTCAATGAGGGCAGGGGCGTGCCGGCTATATCCTCGAAGGCAGCAAGCCCCTGCAGCCTATTTGGAGGCGCCACGTCCTTGCAGTAGAAGAAGGTGGACGCCCACCCCTTAGCCGAATCCACGATCGGCACCTGAGGGTACCAATCTATATCTCGGCATGAATTGAAGCTGATGGAGCCAGCAACCAATAGCTCCTTGTTGACTGTCTGCCTCTCGACTCCAAAGCAGTACTGGAAGAAATCTAACCTGGGAACTAATCCTAAGTAGCCTTCAAACAGTGCTACGAAGCCGGATATGTACAAGAGGCTGTTGGGAGTGATGTTGTGGAGCTGGAGACCATAATGGTCCAGAATCTCAATCATAAAAGCCGAGGGCGGCAAAGAAAACCCCCGGGCAATGTGAGAAGAGAGAAGTACCCGCTCGTCCTTGATGGGAGTTGGAGACGGGTCACCAAAGGCAGATCACCAAGACGGCGCTAGATTCGGAAGATGGAGGGATGGCTCCATCTGCCGCCATTCCCATCCATAGTTGTCAGAATCATGATTCTACCATGCGATTCTACGACTTTGCGACCCAAATTGAGGCAAACGATTTAACGATTCTATTAAGTAGAATCTTAGATTTTACGATTCTGAAAGCTATGATCCTACGGTTTGCGATCCTATCATAGAGGTTCCGATCTGACTTAGAATCACGATTCTGACATCTTTGTTCCCATCAGCTCGCCATCGTCCACACCTGAGCGAGCCCAGTTGTGAGTAGGGTTGTTGGCGGCGCCTTCGTTGTCGCCAGCTTCCTCCACTTCTTCTTCTTCGGTGGCCCGAGCCTCCTCGGCCACATCGGCGGTGGTTGTAGAAGCCGAAGCTACCGTAGCCGTAGTTTCAGCAGCAGCTTTGGCGAGAGCAATCTCATCGCGGCTCGAGGTTGCGGCAGATGAGGACTCCACCGGAGCAGAGGAAGAAGAGGCCAAGCGAGCGATGGAAAGGACGGAGCCGGCGGCGGCGGTAGAAACTGCACCTCCCATCGGCAGCACTGTGTTGAGCGGCGTCACGTCGATGATGGGGGAGCTCGGAGCGCTGGAAGCCATGGAGCACGGGAGAGCGATGGAGGAGATAAGATCCGGAGAAGAAGGGCGCTAGGATTGTGAATGGAGTGATGGCCGTGGCGAAGACGAGGCGGCCCGCTTTTATAGCGGAAGTGCCGAGATCTGTGCAACGGCTCTGGAGCGAGATTGCCGCCACGCGTCACGGGATCGCACCGTTATGAGGAGATCCTTCCCTCCGACGCCTCGGTTCTTACACGGGAAAAACGGAAACTAGCCCCCGCATTCAAAGATGCCGCTCCACTCACTCTGCCGGGTCTGACAAATCCATCAAATCGCCGGACGCGTGTCAATACGCACTCAAGTGTTTTTCCGACATGATAAGCCGGCATGCAGAGATCGACAAAGCTGTTCGGCATGACTTGAAGACTACAAGTTTCTGGGAATGCTCCAAGTCTTACAACGGATGAAGAATTTCCCGGACAACACATTGCCGGAAGACTAAAGTCAACCGCTGAAGTAATTAAAGATTTCCGGGGGCTACTGTTGGGGATAGGCCGAACAGGTACCAACATGGAAGTGACTAAAGCTAGCGTACCAGGGTGGCCCATAGTGGTGGTAAGCCGAAATCCGGCTTACTGGGCGGCCCAGTATGATGAAGCACAGGAGGCCCATCCGGCTAAGGGAAGGTTCCAGAAGGCGGCCTACATTGTAGTTGACTTAGTTCTCATGGCAAGGCCCAAGCCGGATTAGAGTAGAACTCTGTAACTTAGTCGGTTAGGTTGCTTCCTGTAAGCCCTAGGTCCGGCCACCTTTATAAGTCGGCCTACGGGATGCCTTAGGGAAGAGGCTCTAACTTTCATTGTAATCGGCGCATATAGCCTTATAGTGAATTATAGCAGCACGTTGGGTTTCGCCACCGTTGCGAGATCCGAAGCTAGGGTAAATTCGTGCTCATCCCGTCACCGGAATTACCTACATCTCCTATACCCACCTCTCTACCTAGCCGGATGGCACCCCTGTCCCGGCCAGATTCGACAATACCACGATAGACTAGAACAAAGATATCAAAGATATA
The DNA here is from genome assembly GCA_012064385.1 of Puccinellia tenuiflora. Classification (NCBI taxonomy): domain Eukaryota; kingdom Viridiplantae; phylum Streptophyta; class Magnoliopsida; order Poales; family Poaceae; genus Puccinellia; species Puccinellia tenuiflora. Next base: position 359,656 of record QRDG01000823.1, read on the forward strand.
AACATCACAACTATAACTTAGTTAATAGTATTTTGCAGCAAAGCACATTATACTAAGGATGACAACTATGCTCTCGAAGAAGTGCTGAAAGCTGGATATGGTGACTCAACATGAAAATAAAAGATAGGCCCTTCGCAGAGGGAAGCAGGGATTAGTCATGTGCTAGAGCTTTTATTTATTTTTTATTTTTGATAGAAGTAAAACAGTTTTGAGACATGCATGCTTTCCTCAACGACTTCACAGCAAAGAAACTAGCTAGTCCCCCATAACAAGCAAGGCTTTTAGACTTGTGAGAGCGGCTGGTTTTAGAGGAACAAGTACATTCCTCTTTCTCCTTTGTTTCACCACTAACCAATGTTTGAGCTGATTTCTCAGATTTTCATTATGCGGAGGAGAATGGTGAGTTATATTTATATTTTGCTTAAGCCGCTCTCGGGTTAATTCAAGTGAGGACGTGAACCATCATCACAGGGTGAAAAGGGGGGAAATGACCTTGCTTGTCACAACTTATAACCAACTTCTTTTTGCTTCCTCATGAGCTTAAAAACAGGGGCACACAATGGAGAATTTTGAATATTTTAAAGATAGCACATGACAAATTTACTAGGAATGGCAGGGAAATACCACATATAGGAAGTTATAGTGGACACTTTGGGAAGACTGGTTTTAAGGATTTTGGATGCACGAGCAGCATTCCCGCTCAGTACAAGTGGAGGCTAGCAAAAGACTGGGAAGCGACAACTAGGAGAGCAATACTTGTCATGATCATGCTTTGCAACAAAACAATATTAAACAAGGCATACAAGTGATATCAATATCTTCGCGGCAAAAAGTTCAAGGAGGTAAAAGACTTTCTTTTAGTCAATCATGTGTAAACATGTGCCAAGTCAATCCAACATGAATTATCCAGAGGAGGATACCACAATACCATACTAAATTATGAATGAAGCAATACATGTCAATTTCTGCATGGCAAATTATTCACTCCTAGATAATTGAAACTAATCATAGGAAAATATGAACTACCAAGTCTACATTACTAATACAACTAATTATCAGGACGAGCCAAAGTAGGATCATCCGAACAAGTATATGTACAAAAGAGAAAACAAATAGAGTTCATACTAGCCCATTTACCATGTCCACTTCACCAAATATCATCATTATTGCTCTTTCACTTGCATGATCGAATGATATGAAAATAAATATCGAGTCCAAATGACGCTGCGAGAACTGGTCGAACCCTGCATCCACTATACAAAACGGAAGAGAAAAGGGAAAATATTTTTGGCTTTTCAAATTTTAAGAACAAAGGGAAGCAAACAAATAACTAAAGGAAATCTTTTTGGATTATCAATTTAGCAAGAAAAGAACAAAAAGAGAAACCGAAAAAGGAAAAGAAAAGAGAGTAAACAAAGGCAAACCGAAAACTAAAAGGAGAAGAAAAGAGGAAATGTTTTTGGGTTTTTGAACTTCAAAAGACAAAAACTACAGCGAGGACTAAATCAAGAAGAAACAATATGAATATACAAAGCAGAAATGTATAGACTGACTAGAATATATAAATGAGTGAAGTGTCGGTGAGAATACGTACTCCCCCAAGCTTAGGCTTTTGGCCTAAGTTGGGACTCAGTAGTGGCCGCCCCATGGGTTCCACCCTGGTGCATCGTAGGTGGGGTAGGTCGGCTCCGGTGGCTGTGACGAGGAAGTCCCTGCGTCCTGGTAGTAGTGCGAGGAGCCTTCCCCAAAATAATTTGGGGTGTATTCCCCTCCAGTTGGTGCAAGCTCCTGTTCGGCCGTATGCTCCTATGTGGCTTCTGTATGGAAGGTTGGCGCCCCAAGGTACACGTCCAGCTCGTACTCACAGAAGGACCATCCTTTCCTGTTGGCATAGTTAAACAAACAAGGATCCGACAATGCGACTTCTCACACAATGTCGTTAGTAAACATAATCTTATATAGCATGTTATCAAGTTGAGACCCATGAGAAACAAGCTGGTGCAACTTCATAAAACTTAAATCAAGTTTCTTAACAGGAAGTTGAGTATCTGAGGGGTCAGGTTCACGATGACGTGCACCAAGGAGGCGCGAGGCAATGACCCCACCATAAATAGCTCCTCTGCCATGGTTAGTAGCAAGACGGCGAACAATCAAAGTACCAATACTAAAAGTTCTATCTTTATCAATTACAGCAGTGATAATAGCAAGAACATGGGTTTGGGCAATGGTGGAGTGAAAGGTCGAGAGAGAGAAAGAATGTGGAGGAAGCTCACCATGTGGGGGGCCTGGTGGGCCCCAGGTGACACCCAGGCGCGGCCAGGGCCAGGCCGCGGCCAGGGATCACCTGCCCACATGGTGGGTCCCCTTTGGCAGCCCCTGGTGCTGCAAGGCCCCATTTAATGCATAAAAATTTTAAAGAAATTTTTCAGAAATTTTTGGCAACTTTGATTTCTGGACATTTTCAGGGTTATAAAAATGAATTCAAATCTAAAAAATGAATTTTCAAAAGATGAAAAACCAACCAAAAACTAAAATCACAGAAGTGCTAAAACAATCATCACAGCAACAATAACATGGAAATCATAGTTTCATGTATATAAAATAAATTTGAGAGCAAGGTTGATCAAGTCTTACTTCAAGCTTATTTTATATAACACAAATTTTTTTTGAGTTCCACCAAACAATCATGTTACCTCATACTTAATGGCTATTGTCCCAATCATCAAAAATTTATATTCCTTGTGATGGTCATATATGGGGCAATCAATATCTCCAATCTTGACGGTTTTAATATTTGCAATGGAATTTAAACCATAAACCTTGTCAACCTTCTTTGGAAAATAAACAGTGTGCTCCAGCCCCTGCAGTATTTAAGAAAGGTCTCCCAAGAATAATAGACATATTGTCATCCTCAGGCATATCGAGCACCACAAAATCAGTTAAGATAAGACAATTATTAGTCACTTGAACAGGAACATCTTCACAAATGCCAATAGGGACAGCAGTTGATTTATCAGCCATTTGTAAAGAAATATCAGTGGGTATCAATTTTTCCAAATAAAGCCTTTTATAGAGAGAAAAAGGCATAATGTTTACTCTTGCATCAAGATCACACAAAGCAGTACTAACATAATTATTCTTAATTGAACAAGGAATAGTTGGAATACCTGGGTCTCCAAGCTTCTTTGGGATTTTGCCGTTAAAAGAATAATTAGCAAGCATAGTGGAAATCTACTCATTAGGAATTTTCCTTTTCTTAGAAACAATATCTTTCATGTATTTGGAATAAGGGGGCAGTTTAATAGCATCAGTCAAAGGAATTTGCAAAAAGAGATGTTTCATCCATTCACAAAATTTATCATAATGCTCTTCTTCCTTTGATTTATAATTCTTGTTAGGGAAAGGCATAGGCTTTTGAACCCAAGGTTCCCTTTCACTACCATGCTTTCTAGCAACAAGTTCTTCCTCATTATACTTCCTATTTTTAGGAGGTCCTTCAAGTTCTACATCACTTCCTTTTTTATTGGGCTCATGGTCCTTATCAATATCATTAACAGGTTCAGTATCATCTTCAGATTCAACATCAGAAATAGAAATATTATTAGGATTTTCTATGACAGGTTCCTTATTAATCTCCAACTCATTAGTCTCTCCTACTTCTTGTGCTTCTTCTTTTTCTTTTTAGGAGGAATAGCAATGTTTTTCTCAGCTAATTGAGACTCTTGTTCAATTCTTTTAGGATGTCCCTCAGGATATAAAGGATCCTGAGTAGCAGTACCACCTCTAGTTATTACTCCACAAGTTGGGTTATCATTCTTTTTAGAGGTTTCAGCAAGCAGATCCTTTTGCACTTTAGTAATTTGCTCGAGTTGAGTTTGAACCATGGCCAAATGCTTAGTAAGTCCCTTAACATCATTAGCAGTTCTTTCTAAGACATCATGCAAATTTTTAACAATATAAATTTTTTCTTGCAGTTGATTTTGAACTTGCGTGTTGAAATGAGTTTGCTTAATAATAAAGTTATCAAATTCATCAAGACATTGATCAGAAGGCTTACTATGAGGGACATCACTAGCATTAAAATTAAGGAGAGAGTGTACCTCTAACATAGGTGGGTGAGTGGTAGGCTCACATAATGCTTCAATAGGTGGTAGATTTTTTACTTCTTCGGCTTTTATATCTTTCTCCTTAAGAGACTTCTTTGCTTCCTACATAGTTTCAGGATTAAGCACATGAATGCCCCTCTTCTTCGTTGGCTGAGTAGGCGCCTGTGGAAGTGCTGATGGCGACTCAGGTGTAAACCACTAATCATGGTTCCGGCCAATTTAACCAATAATTCCTTAGCTTCATCCGGAGTTCTTTTCCTGAAAAAACAACTAGCACAACTATTCAGATATGTTCTAGATTCATCGGTTAATCCATTATAAAAGATATCCATGAGCTCATTTTTAGGTAGCATATGTCCAGGCCGAGCCCTGAGTAAGGCACAAAACCTCCCCCAAGGTTTGGGTAGACATTCTTTCTCAACCTATTTAAAATTGAAAATTCTTTACAAAGCGGCATGTCGAACATGAGCAGGATAATATTTCTCAAAGAATATTTTAACTAAACCATCAAAGCTTTTAATGGATCCACTAGATAAATTGTTAAACCAATTTTTAGCTTCATCTTTCAAGGAAAAGGGAAAAAGCTTTGTTATGTAATGGCCTTGTTTCTTTTTGTCATCAGAAAACAACCTACTCAAAGTAGTGAGTTTGCTCATGTGTTCTATAGCACTATCACTTTCTTTTTCATAAAAAGGTTCATTTTCAACAATAGATATGAGTGACAGATCAACAGAAAAATCATAATCCTTTTCCTTAATGCTAATAGGAGATGTAGCAAACTCCGGATCATGAGCAGTTTTATAATTCATAGCATGTTTTTCAAGAAGTTTCTTCCGTATCTCAGGATCGGAAGTGTCCATATCCATACTTGCTCTAATAAACTCATCATCATTTCAACATCGGCAACATCAGGATAACTACTACCATAATTCCCTCTCTCAGGAGAGACAGCAGGTGTAATGACATTTTCATTAGGAATTTCATCAGATTCAATTTCTTTAGATTTATTAACCATAGAATCCAAAAAAAAGGGCCTAGAGAGCCAGACTCATCTAGTACAGTAGAAGCATCATCAAATTCATCAGACACAGTATCAGAACCAGCGGAAGCAACATGTGAAGTGTGTGGTGGTGGTGGTGTAACAAGCTTATTCAAAACAGTAGGTGAATCAAGGGCAGCTTTAGAGTTGAGAGCAGTACCTTTCCTTGTGGTGGAAGGTAGTATTGGAAACTTAGGATCACACTTATCCTTCATGATGAAGAATAAATTGCAGCAGACAAAATAACTCCCAAGTGAACTTATAAATAGAGCTACGCTCCCCGGCAACGGCGCCAGAAAATAGTCTTGATGACCCACAAGTATAGGGGATCACAACAGTCTTCGAGGGAAGTAAAACCCAAATTTATTGATTCGACACAAGGGGAGCCAAAGAATATTTATAAGCCTTAGCTTTTGATTTGTCAGATCAGCCACACCTGGAAAGCAACTCACTTGACGCAATTTATCAGTAGCAACAGTAGTGTAACAACAATAATTATAAAGCAACAGTAGGAATATTATGAAAACGGCAATAGTAACAATTATAATGATAGCAGGATTAAAACACCGTAGGCGTAGGGATGTAAATACGGGCGCTGCATGGATGAGATAGCTCATGAAATAATTACCAAGGGCAATAAGCAGATAACAAAATAGACAGTATCGAGGTGCTAAATAAACATAGGCATGTGTTCCGTAGGTAGTCATGCGTGCTCGCAATGAGAACTTGCACGACATCTTTTTGTCCAACCATCCCGTGTCAGCGGGGCCTTTATGAGGAACCGAAAGGTAATTAAGCCACTTCTTTTACAAAGTACCAGAACAAAGCATTAACATTCAATGAACACATGTAATCCTCAAGTCAAAACCATCCCCTCCGGTTATCCCATAAGCTGTCACTTTGGGGCCTCGGGTTCCGGACAATAACAGGTGCGAACAACTTGTAAATACGATCCAAAACAAATTTTATCATAATATGTTCAAATCTGAAAAACATGGCACTCGGGCCCTAAGTGTCAAGCATTAAGCACACCAAGTTGCAACAACGATAAATAAGCACTCCCACAAATACTAGACATCATGCCCTAACAATCCGACATCTTATTACATAAACAATCTCAGCCAATCCCTAACACCCCCTCAACATACAGCGGGGAATTACTCACACATGGATGGGGGAAACACTGATGGTTGATGTAGAGGAGGTGGTGATGGCGATGGCGATGATCTCTGATACGTCTCCGACGTATCTATAATTTTTGATATTCCATGCTTGATTATATATCAGTGCCACATGTTTTTACAATGTTTTATATCATTTTGGCATAATTTATGGAACTAACCTATTAACAAGATGCCCAGTGCTAGTTCCTGTTTTCTGCTGTCTTTTTGTTTCAGAAAAGTTGTTTTGAGAAGTTTCTCGGATTGCTCTCAAAATTTACGGGAATTATTTCCAATATGAAATGAAGACGGAGCCCGAAGGACAGCCGGAGGGGAGGCACAGGGGCTCCAGGAGCCACCTGGCCGCCCCCCCTCCTTGGCCACGCGTGGGGCCCACCTAGGGCCCCTGTCCATCGCCTCGTGTCGCTCCTTCGCCTATAAATTCCCCTCTGACCTAAACACAGGGGAGAACCGAACACAATTTCCAGAATATGTCCGAGGCCGCCGCCATCTCAAACCCTAGTTCGGGAGGGTTCAGAAGCTCTTCCCGGCACCCTGCCGGAGAGGGGAATCGACACCAAAGGCATCTACATCACCATGCCTGCATCCGGGTCCATAGCAGTAGCTAGATGGTTGTCTCTCCTCCTTGTACTCCATTGATTAGATCTTCTGAGCTGCCTATCATGATCAAGATCATCTGTTTGTAATTGCTACATGATTGTGTTTGCATGGATCCGATGAATTGTGGAAGTCATTACTTTTGTTCAGTTATGTGTTTCACCTGTGATCTTGCATGCTCTCCGATGCTAGTGGTTGCTTTGGCCGAGTAATTGTTAGTGTTGTATGAGGGAGTATTTATGCTAGATAGTGGGTTCATGCCTCTCTTTGTCTAAGTTCGGTGACAGGAACGATCAAGGCTAGAGATGTGCTGTTGCCACTAGGGAGAAAACAACGGTGTGATTTCTTTGTGTTATCTAGATTGCTTGCATTATGCACCTGTGAGCCACCTGTGGGCCACCCTGGTATACTGGAATATGTACATGTCGATGATACCCCTATTGGGTATATCCCCGACAGATTTGTTCTCAAAATTTACGGGAATTATTTCCAATATGAAACGAAGACGGAGCCCGAAGGACAGCCGGAGGGGAGGAACAGGGGCTCCAGGAGCCACCTGGCAACGCCCCCCCCCCCCTTGGTCGTGCATGGGGCCCACATGGGGCTCCTGTCCATCACCTCGCGTTGCCCCTTCGCCTATAAATTCCCCTCTGACCTAAAAATTGGGGAGAACCGAACACAATTTCCAGAATACGTCCGAGGCCGCCGCCATCTCAAACCCTAGTTCAGGAGGGTTCAGAAGCTCTTCCCGGCACCTTGTCGGAGAGGCGAATCGACGCCGGAGGCATCTACATCACCATGCCTGCCTCCGGAGTGATGCGTGAGTAGTCCACCACGGGACCACGGGTCCATAGCAGTAGCTATATGGCTGTCTCTCCTCCTTGTACTCCATTGCTTAGATCTTGTGAGCTGTCTATCATGATCAAGATTATCTATTTGTAATTGCTACATGATTGTGTTTGCATGGATCCGATGAATTGTGGAAGTCATTACTTTTGTTTAGTTATGTGTTTCATCTATGATCTTGCATGCTCTCCGATGCTAGTGGTTGCTTTGGCCGAGTAATTGTTAGTGTTGTACGATTCTGTCAATTGCCATGCTGTAATTTGTTTACCCATCATGTATATATTTTGGAGAGACACCTCTAGTGAACTGTGGACCCCGGTCCTATTTTCCTACATTGCTTACAACCGTTTTCATAGTTTTTCATCATCATTTGCTCGCTGGTCATATTTCATCATCATATTTTACATCCACACATTTAATTCTTTGTGTTTGGCAAGCCGGAGAGATTGACAACATCTCTGTTTTGTTGGGGCAAAGTAGTTTGTTTGTGATTGTGTGCAGGTCCGCGTTAATCTACAAGCGCCAGAGTGGATTGACACCTTGCTAAGCCTTCTCCAAGTCCTACTGGATTCGATAACCTTGGTTTTGTAATCAAGGGAAAACTTCTTCTATGCTGCATCATACCTTCCTCTTGGGGTCTCCCAACAACACGCCAACAATCTCCCCTTCGATCCCTGTCCCGGCAGGGTGCCGGAACAGGAACTTCTGGTCCCCGAATTAGGTTTCGAGGTAGCGGCGGCACTCTGTATCTCTTCTGGAAAAACGATCGGGGGTTCTGGCGTTTTTAGGTCAAAGGGCATAAGTAGGCGAAGGGGGCATCGCCAGCCGAGCCAGGCGCGGCCTGCCCTGGGCCGCGGCCAGGTGGCGTCTAGGGGTTGTGGCTGGCCCCCGCAGCCCCCCTTTTGGCTCTGTGGGTCTTCTGCAAAAATATAATTTCTGGAATTTTTCCAGATTTTTCCGAGAACTTTGATTTCTGCACAAAAATAAGACACCAATGCAATTCTGCTGAAAACAGCGTCAGTCCGTGTTAGTTCCATTCAAATCATGCAAATTAGAGGAAAAACAACAGCAAAAGTGTTTGGAAAAGTAGATACGTTTTGGACGTATCAGAGCCGCAAGTCAAGGTCGCCAAGGCACCCAAAGGATTTTCGACGACACTCCTCCCCACAAGAACGTCATCGAAGAAACATGGAGGAATCAAGACCGTCGCATCGTATGGTGTCCCCTCCTCATGCCAACACCAACATTGCACCCACGAGAAGCTCAAGCTCCAAGAAGGACAAACAAGTTCCCACATCTATGACGCCAAAGCTCAAGTCAAGCTCGACGAAGGATGTCCCTCATTATATGGTGTCTCCTCCTCATACCACCACCAAAAAGGCGTCCAAGAGAAGATCACGCCACACGAAGGACATCCTCGCCAAGCTCATGACAAAACTTGACACCTTCCGCAAGGAGTACGGTGAAGACATCGACCATCACCGCAAGACCAAGATCTTCGGCAACACTTCTACAAGCATATGGTCCACTTCTACATTTCAAGATAGAGGAAGACAAGGCCCCATATATGATGATGATGTTGACCCGAGCCCCACAAGCAACAAAGACATGGGCCTACTTTCCCATCTACACCAAGATGAAGACCTCCTATGCCCTATGTGCAATGGCCTCGGTCACATCATGTGGGATTGCCCCCAGAGCCAAGACACGCTAGATCAAGATGGTGAGAAGACGGTCAAGCATGAGATTTTCCCTTCGACCAAGGAGGCGAGCATGGAGTATGCTACCACTATGGACGTCGAGTCAAGTGGAGATGCGGATCATGGGATGTTCCCTTCGGCGAAGGAGTTGAGTGATGATGCCCATCTTACGGCATTCACCTTTGGAGGCAACAAGGTTGAGGAGGTTGAGCATGGGAGTTTCCCGTCAACCAAGGCGATGAATGGAGTTGAGTGTCGTGGTATTGTCGAATCTAGCCGCGATAGGGGTGCCATCGAGCTAGGTAGAGAGGTGGGTATAGGAGATGTAGGCGATTCCGGTGACGGGATGAGCATGAGTTTACCCAGCTTCGGATCTCGCAACGGTGGCGAGACCCTACGTGCTGCTATAATTCACTATAAGGCAATATGATCTGCCTTTTAGGCGTCCCTTAGGCCGGCTTATAAAGGCGTCCGGACATAGGGCTTAAAGTAAGTAACCTAACCGACTAAGTTACAGAGTTCTACTCTAATTCGGCTTGGCCTTGCCTTGAGGGCTAAGACATCCACATTGCAGGCCGCCTTCTGGAACCTTCCCTTAGCCGGATGGACCTCCTGTGCTTCATCGTACTGGGCTGCCCGGTAAGCCGGATTCCGGCTTACCACCTGATGTAGACCCACATGTGGACAACACCACAAATGGCCCAATGACAAGATCAAGAGTCAAGTCACTTCATGAAAAGGTGACCTCGCTCCTCTCAATGTGTGATTTCGACATTCCTTTGAATGGTTTGCAACATCATGCGGGTACCTTGTGCATACTCAGGATCCACCTTGATGACGATACAATGGAGCAGAGAAGATGAGCAAGAGGAGGTCCAAGATGATGGAGAAGATGACCAAGAAGATGGTCCAGGAGAAGATGAAGAAGGAGGCGGAGCTAGTCTTGCCGGCCTCCAGTCTGGCCTAGGCCGGCTCCCAGGCCGGCCACATGCCAGAGACAGCAGGACCTACAGGCCGGCCTCCCAGCCGGCCTAGGCTGGCTCCCAGGCCGGCCATCCAGAGAAACCAGCCCCCAGCCCGGCCTAGGCCGGCCTCTCGTGTCCTGCGCCCCCTTTGTACTAAGGCTATAAATAGCACTTCCCTCTTCCATTCTAGGGTTGGACTAAGAATAGACTTTGAGCTTTGCTCCTACTTTCCCTTTGTGGAACTCATGGCCACGCTAGATTCATCTAGGTGATGTACAAGGCCCCTCTTTGTGTACGGTCTCTCATGAGCATGATTCTATCCTCAGGTCTCTCGTGTTTGTGATTCTACCGTTCCCTCACCAATCTCTCCCGAAGATTCTACCTCGCGGTCTCTCTTCGGGATTCTATTGGTCCGGTTGATCCTACCGGTGAGGGAAAAGGAACTCCAAGGGTAAGTCCTTCTTATGGTTGCGATACGATACGGTCTCCCGTGTATCCTTGTGTTTTTCCCCTTTTGGTTCTTCGTGTTCATCGCTCTCCCTCCGTCTATCCGTGAAGATCGGGCCACGAGCTACACCATATGGTATCAGAAGCTTTAGGTTGCCACGGATTAGACCGTTGATTTGCCACTTTTTCCACCAAAATTTTTCTTTTTCTTGCCAAATTTCGAAAATCCCCACCAAAAATAGCCTCACGCAATTTTGGACCAATCTATCGTTTGGGTGCATTTTTGGTAGTTTTGATCCACTGATCTATCACCTAAGGACCCCATCCACCTTTCTATTGCGTCACTTTTAGCCAATTTTGCCCAGAAATTGAAGGATTTGGAGGATTTGCGGATTTGGTTATTTTCGAGTTCGTCACGACAGCCCGGCCTCCAGCCCGGCCTAGGCCGACTCCCAGGCCGGCCCCCTGCAGAAGCAACCGGCCTCCAGTCCGGCCCAGGCCGGCCTCTCTGCATTTTTCCCTCCATTTTCCATTTGTTGTTTTGGGCATTTTTTCCTTCGTGGTTTCTCCAATTGCGTTGATTTTCGACACCAACTTTGAAGGTATAACTTGCGACAAAACCCCATCCTCTTCGCGATCTAATCCTATAGGAGCTAGCTCTCATCAATTGCGGGCATTGTACAAGTGCGACACTGAGTGAGTGCATGTCTTGTTGTGAACATTACCATCGTCTAGTAGTCTCGGCTCGTGCAAAAAATCTATAAAAAAACGAGTCGAGGTCCTACAATCTTAGTCTTGCAAGCTCCAAAAGATCAAGAGTGTTGAGAGAGAGTGAGTGCGCATTTGTGCAAATCGGGTGCCCTTCAAAGCAATGGAGCTAGTTGTCCTTCGAGTGGTGTTGCGACACGAGCATAGTCTTCGTTAGGCCCTCTTGGCTCACCCCTATAGTCGCATCACCCACTTTCATCTCCACGTGTGTTCCTTTGTTGGTTTGTGTGGTTGGTTCTTTTCGTTTCGGATCATTGTGGTTATCTTCTACCTTTAACAATATCTTTTTCGTTGATTGTTCCATTTGCTTTGCCACCTTACCTACCGAGCTCCTCATAAGTGTGTGTTGGTGATTTGCTCTTGAATCGCTTCTTGCAAAACGCTTTACCCTTGCGACGTGACTTCTCACTCACCAAGGACCACATGGCTCAATACTATCTTCGAAGGTAAGAGATGGTTGGGTTAGATCTTCAGTAACCACCATATACATGAGACTCTTTTGTTGTCACCATGTCTAGGGAAATGGAACAAGGAGAAGGAGCGGGAAGTGACCCGATATATTTCACGCAAACTCAACATTTGGCACTACAACGAGGCACTCGTGAGGCATTGGGCCGACTTGAGGAACGGATGGACGCCAAGCTAACAAACCTCGAGCAGCGTCTCGACAACAACTTCGAGGCTCTTAGGATGGAAATTGCTCGGATGGGTCATCGACATCGACATTCTTCATCGTAAGTGCAAGCGGGTTTGGATCTTCCTCAAGCTCAAGGTCTCGCCGCCATACCCACACAACCATAACGTGGATGACCCTCATGCTCGCCATAGTCATAGTGGTGGTTCTTCACATCAAAGCCGCCACGCTCACAATGATGATATCATACCACATCCACAACATCATGATCGTCACCAACGATGCGAGGAATTCAACCCACCTCCACATCGCCAAGCTCGCGATCCCTCCCCTCGACGCAATGAAGAAGCCGCTCCACAAGGACGTCACGTTCGCGACCCATCTCCAAACCACCATGAGGATGCCGCCTCGCAACATGGACAACCTCGCGCAAGAACTCCGCCGCGGCCACGTGATAGGTGCCACCATCCGGCGCACAACCAAAATGGCCATCAAGAGCGCCATGAGGAGGAACACCAAGATCATCATGCTCAAGGAAACCTGCACCAACATGATGAGGAACTTGAGCGCCAAAGATGCCACCATGATGAGGAATTGGAGAGCAAAAGATGGGAAGCTCACATCACCAAAACCGTGCTCATCGTGAACTTAGTACTGAAAATGTGCAACACCACCGCCCATACTTCAATGCGGAAGAGAGGTTTGGGAAGCTAAAATTTAACATGCCCAAGTTCTCGGCACAAATGACCCTGAAGCGTACCTCTCTTGGGCTCTCAAGGTGGACAAGATCTTCCGCCTTCACAACTACCCCGAAGACAAGATGATAGCGATGGAATCACTTGAGTTCAAGGACTACGCGCTCCTTTGGTGGGAACAAGTACATATAATTCGTGAGGAGAATGATGAGGCGGCTATTGATTCTTGGGAAGACATGAAGCAAGAGATCCGAGCACGCTTTGTACCAATGCACTATACAAGTGACCTCTTCAAGAAGCTACAAGAACTCAAGCAAGGCATCAAGTCCATCGACGAGTACTTCAAAGAAATGGAAACATCCATGATGCATGCAAGTGTAGAAGAATTCGAAGAGCAAACAATGGCGCGCTTCATGAACGGCCTCAACTACCCCATCAAGAGGATCGTCGAGTTCCAACCTTACACTTCCCTCGTGGAGCTAGTACACCAAGCCACCAAGGCGGAGCACCAAGTAGCGGATGACATCAAGTATCAAAAGACCAATGCCTACTTCGTCGGCAAGTCTACACTACCCAATCAACCGACACCTACACAAGCTCCACAATCTAACGCAAGATCTACCGCAAGACCTTCAAGCACTTCTAGTCGACCTTCGACTTCTATCTTCAAGAAACTGGCACCGTCCATGCAATTATCTGAAGCTTCCACAGGCAAGTCAAGTGACATCACATGCTTCAAGTGTGGTGGCCAAGGACACAAGTCATTTGAGTGCACCAACAAGAGAGTCATGATAGCCAATGATAATGGCGGATCGGACTCCATGAGTGAGGGTGAATATGAAGCAATGGTTCAAGTAGCTACACTACACCATGAGGATGAAGAACAAGATACCCAATATTGCGACGGCGACACCCTTCCATCACTTGTGGTCATAAGGGTCTTGACCACCAACATGCATGAAGATGAAGACCAAAGATGCAATTTGTTCCAACCAAGAGTCGGCATCATGGGAAAGTCCATCAAGGTCATCATCGATGGTGGGAGTTGCCACAACCTAGCAAGTGAAGAAATGTGCGACAAACTCAACTTGAATCGCACCAAGCACCCCCATCCATATCATGTACAATGGCTAAGCAACGCCGGGAGTGTCAAGATTCATCAAACGGTCAAGGTCTCTTTCAAGATTGGCCCCTATGAGGATACGGTTGAGTGTGACGTCGCTCCCATGACGGTGTGCCACCTCCTTCTTGGACGACCATGGCAATTCGACAAGGGCGCCATGCATGATGGACGTACAAATCAATATAGCTTCAAGTGGCACAACAAGACCTTCGTCCTTCGCCCCATGACACCAAGTCAAGTTATTGCCGACAACGCCAGGACCGTCGCGAGGACTCAACAAGCACAACCTTCTAGTGAGATGAGTGGCGAGCGAGAGAACCACCTTCACGCGAGCGAGAGCCACAAGCCAAATATGAGTGGAAAAATGAAGAGGGTTACCCATGGAGTAGTTTTGTTAGCCACCAAAAGTGAGATGAGGGAAGTGAGAGCAAACCCATCGATTCTCAAGTTTGTGCTATTGTGCAAGGGAGATGGAAAAGTCACTAACGACCTAACAAATGTTCCTCCTTCAATAATGTCTCTTTTGCAGGGATTCGGTGACGTCTTTCCGGATGAGCTCCCTCCCGGACTTCCTCCTCTATGTGGGATTGAGCATCGCATCGACCTCATTCCCGGTGCCCCTCTTCCCAATAGAGCGCCATACCGCACCAACGCCGAGGAGACAAAGGAGATTGAGCGGAAAATTCAGGACCTCCTTGCCAAGGGACATGTGCGTGAAAGTTTGAGTCCGTGCGCCGTACCGATCATCCTCGTCCCCAAGCAAGACGACAAATTGCGCATGTGCATGGATTGCCGTCCAATCAATAATATCACAGTGAGGTATCGACATCCCATTCCTCGCCTTGACGACATGTTAGATGAGCTTAGTGGTGCCACTATTTTCTCCAAGATCGATTTGAAAAGTGGCTACCACCAAATCCGTATGCATGAAGGAGATGAATGGAAAACGGCTTTCAAAACTAAACTTGGTCTTTATGAATGGCTTGTGATGCCCTTTGGCCTTTCTAATGCTCCTTCCACTTTTATGCGTCTTATGAATCATGTCTTGCGCACCTTCATTGGCAAGTTCGTGGTTGTTTACTTTGATGACATACTTGTTTATAGCAAATCTTTGCATGAACATGTCAACCATGTGAAACAAGTTTTGTTGGCCCTTCGTGATGCTTTGCTTTTTGCCAACCTAAAGAAATGCACCTTTTGCACCGACAAGCTTGTGTTTTTGGGTTATGTGGTTTCTTCCAAAGGGATTGAAGTTGACACCTCTAAGATTGAGGCAATCACAAATTGGCCACCACCAACTAACCTTGCTCAACTTCGTAGCGCCCTTGGACTCTTTGGGTTTTACTGTCGATTTGTGAAAGATTTTAGCACAATAGCTTGCCCTCTAAATGACCTTACCAAAAAGAATGTACCCTTCATTTGGGGCAAGGCTGAAGAATTGACTTTCAATGAACTCAAGAAGAGATTGACCAAAGCTCCTTTACTTGCTTTGCTGGATTTCTCGAAAACTTTTGAACTTGAATGTGATGCTAGTGGCCTTGGCATCGGCGGTGTCCTCATGCAATGTGGACGTCCCATAGTCTACTATAGCGAGAAGCTAGATGGTGCTCGCCTAAACTACCCAATTTACGACAAGGAACTATATGCCTTAGTCCGTGTTTTGGAAGTTTGGCAACACTACCTTTGGCCAAAAGAGTTTGTTATCCATTCCGATCACGAATCTTTGAAATATTTGAAAACCCAAGACAATTTGAACAAAAGACATGCAAATGGGTGGAATTCATTGAGTCTTTTCCCTATGTCGTGAAATATAAGAAAGGCAAGGACAATATAGTCACGGATGCTCTTTCACGCAAGATGATTTTACTTGCCAAGCTTGAAATAAATGTTCTAGGCCTTGATGAGATTAAAGATCTCTATTCCTCCGACCCTACTTTTGGTCCTATTTTTGCAAAGTGCTCATGTGACAAAGGTTTCGATGATTTCTATTTGCACAAGGGTTTCTTGTTTAAAGCTAACAAACTTTGTATCCCCGAGTCTTCGCTTCACTTGTTGCTTTTGAAGGAATCACATGGAGGCGGCCTCATGGGACATTTCGGACGGGACAAGACCTATGCAATGCTTTCAACACATTACTATTGGCCACGAATGAAGCGGGACGTGGAACGCCTTGTGCTTCGATGTAACAACCCATGTTTCTATTGTTGTCTAAAACAGTTAATCATGAGCATAGCATGCATTAATTCTTGCATTAAGAAATTTTTGCTACTTTAAAATAAAAGAGAAACCCTAAAATGGTCATTTCCCCTCCTTATTTTCAAATATTGTCAAAAGTCCCCAAAAATCTTGAAATAATTTGTGGGGCCTCTTTATATTATTGTGGCCCAACATAAAAAGTTTCATAATTTTTGGAGCTGCTCTGGTAACCTAACTAATTTCCTCAAAACTTAGGGGGTTTTCTACAAAATGTCTTTTCTTTTCCCTTTCTTCTTCCTTCTGGCCATGGACAAAGCTCCACCGCCAGCCATGCCACCTCCTCCTGCCTGTGCCCTTGCTTGAGGGGATAAGACCCCAGAGACGTCCGCATCTCTCCCTCTACTCACTCTCCTCGCGCTGCCTCCCCCTGCTTCTCTCTGTTCCTTCCCCGGTCGAACCCTAGCCACGGCCGCCGGGCCACGCCATCGATTCCGGCCACCTCACCGCGAACCGAGGCCTCCATGAGCTCCGCCTTGCCCTGTGGTTCCTCCGTAGCAAGCCAATCGTGCCGGAACGCCGTAAATCGCGCGAATCGCCGCCAACTTCCCGAGCTCCGGCCACCGTCGCCGCGGATGGAACCGTCGTCATCCGGCCTCCTGCAACCCCGCCGAGCACCTGCTCGTCCTCGTGGTGAGCCTCTGGTGCTCATGCACCTCTTCTTCCTCTTCCCCTCACTCTGGTTCGAGCTGTCGCCGCGAGCCTCCATCCGCCGCCGCCAAGCACCGTCGCCGGCCACGCTCCGGTGGTCAAAATCGTGCGGCGCCGCCACCCAGTGGTCCGCCTCGGTCTTGCGCGCCTAACGAACCCCTCCGCGTGAGCCCTCGCGCCCTGGTCGTCGAGCCCATGCTCGACATGGCCATGGCCAGAGTCATGCTAACGTCATGCTAACGTCAGCGTGGCCTTTTCTTTTTCTGAAATTATTTTCTGTAAATGATAAATACCTGACAGTGGGCCCCGTCTGTCAGAATTTTAACCTTTTTCTACTTTACAGAAATTCCAGAAAATGTATTAATATTGTAAATTCAATATCTTCTATTCTGTTTATCAGAAAATTATGAATAAAATACCGAAATTTGTAGAAAAATGTAATTTATCTGTTTATGTCGAAATCATGCATGATTGAACAACTTAAATTAAGGTTTGTCTAGAATCACTAAAATGCCACTTTAGGCAATTGTGGAGTTTCTCCGATTACTATTCTTCGGACTCCATTTAAAATGGAATATAATGTGTAGGATTCTAAATTGCAATAATTGCAACTTGTCATGTCATCATTCTTGTATGCGCATTGCATCGATGCCATGTTGAATGTTTGTTGTCGTTTCTTTCCGGTGCTTCGTTTTTCTCCGGTAGAACGAGTCCGAGTTCGAGAAATTCCGAAGTGAAGATCAGCACCACCAATGATGAATGCATGGATATTGACGACAAATGGCGAATACTTGATCATCAATGATCAAGTCAAGCAGAAGATCCCAACTGCTTTATATTTTCTGTTATCGCTCAATAAGGCAAGCACAACCCCTTCTTCTATCTGATCCCATATTTTCAAGTATTGTTTTCTGATAAGCATCATATCGGTTCCAAAGCTTTTGGTCGATAGGTAGAGTCAGCCTATCTTGCATGTTCCCCCTTGTCGCCTAGTACCTGTTCATCCATCCTAGCATGATTAGGTTTGCTTGTGTATCGCCAGAGCCTATACATGTGTGTTGCTTAGCCATGCTTAGCTTTATGTTCTGATCCGTCCAGTTGATGAATCAGAGCTACGATCGAATCTAGCATGACAGGATAACGAGGAAAGTTGATGTGAACATGTTAATTTGACTAAAAGGCTTGGACAATGAGGCCACGGTGGGATGTGGTGGGTTGTCTTGTTCTTGCCACCTTAGGACCCGAGTTCTCGCCTCTGAAACCAAGACTCAGCGTACGACACACGCGGGCCCTTGAACCCCGCTCGGCTGTTTCTTGTTTAGGTGTGCCCGTAGGACACGTAGTTTGGCGTGTTCCATTTGCGAGTGTGTGGAAAAACGTTTTGAAGATAGGTCGTGTCTGGGGACAAGTGAAGGACGAACTGATCTTGGTCCCCACGCACAGAAATAGGGACCATCAGGAGATGGCCATCTCTTGTTAATGGCGGAATGGCCCTATTTGGGTTGGCTTATGGGCACATCTAGGCAACCTAAGAGTCGTGGTCGACCACCCTCTGCCGGCACCCTCGGAAGCGTGCTTATGGCCTGGCGTTAAGAGTCGGTTGGCACGTGTGGACTAAACTGTACACCCCTGCAGGGTAAATCTTTTCGAAAACCTGTGTCCACGGTTATGGACGACTTGGTAACGGATTCTGTGATCATAGAGAATATGAACCTAATCGTAAAATTTGACGACAACGTGTGTGGATTGCTTTCTCGAGGGTGAGTCGAGGGAGTGATCCTAGTAGAGCAGATTCAGCTGATGATGATTCTGGTGGTTTCCAAAGATGATTGAAGGAGATAAAAGTGTTCTCTTATCCCTTTTACAAAACTTCTGAGTAGACGGATTTCTACTTCGTCTCCCTCTAATCANAACTGATCTTGGTCCCCACGCACAGAAATATGGACCGTCAGGAGATGGCCATCTCTTGTTAATGGCGGAATGGCCCTATTGGGGTTGGCTTATGGGCACATCTAGGCAACCTAAGAGTCGTGGTCAACCACCCTCTGCCGGCACCCTCGGAAGCGTGCTAATGATCTGGCATTAAGAGTCGGTTTGGCACGTGTGGACTAAACTGTACACCCCTGCAGGGTAAATCTTTTCGAAAAGCCGTGTCCACGGTTATGGACGACTTGGTAACGGATTCTGTGATCATAGTGAATATGAACCTAATCGTAAAATTTGATGACAACGTGTGTGGATTGCTTTCTCGAGGGTGAGTCGAGGGAGTGATCGTTGTAGAGCAGATTCAGCTGATGATGATTCTGGTGGTTTCCAAAGATGATTGAAGGAGATAAAAGTGTTCTCTTATCCCTTTTACAAAACTTCTGAGTAGACGGATTTCTACTTCGTCTCCCTCTATTCAAAAGTTGGCTTTATGCAAAGATTAGCCCACAAACAGCTTTCTAACTTATGCATTACCGTAACGGGTTATAGTCTTGCTGAGCTCTGTACTCAGGCCTGTCGCTACTCTATTTTGACAGAGCCGAAGATACCACCAATGGAAGTTTCTACGTGGACATCGACGAGTAGTTTGGGGTTCCCAGGTAGCAGCCTGGAATCTGTAGTGTGGGACGTCACCGTTGCTTATTTCTGGCCTCTGAGGCCTTTTGTTAATCTTGTTGAATAGCAACTTAATTTGCCTTCCGTTGTATGATGTAATGTTGGGTCATGTGACCTCTGCGAGTATTTTGCTATCTTACTCTAATAAGAGTTGTATGTTGCTTTCTTGTCATAGAGTCACTGCCCTGTACCGGTTGTTTCAACCTCTCCCGTGCATGATGCGTGTATGGATATAAAGTGCATGGTTGAGAGGAAAGGTTCTTGGGCTCTTTGTTATGCAGTTTTGGCTATGCCCGTGTTATGGCTTAGCCGAGGGGTTGTGGTGCCAATGATCCATTCCGAGCACGCCTGCCGATGTTTACTCGGCCTGGGAGTGGTAAACCCAGTAAACCCTCGGCTACGTAGCATGACCAGTGACACATAGCATTTCGGTATAACCCTGAGGCCGAGTCCGACAGCTTAACAAGGTCCTACGATTCTTTGTTATGCCTTCGTGGTTATGATTAGTTATGGTAGTCTTCCGAGGGGTTTTGTGTGACCGGTGTTCCCGGCACGCCTGCAGTGAAATGCTACCTGGGATTGGTACCCCAGTAACTCTCGGCTATCATGCCTAATAGCACATAACACTTATGTATAGCTCTGAATCTGGGGTCGCTACAGGCTAACTCCCTTGCTTCCTCGAGTGCGTCGACCGAGTCCTGGCGAGCGAGTTCATTCTCTGTCTCGACGTAATTGGCAACTCGTGGCGAGTCATGCAATAAGTCGCTTGGCAGGACAGCTTCTGCTCCATACACCATGAAGAAAGGTGTGAAGCCCGTGGATCTATTAGGAGTCGTCCTTATACTCCATAGTACTGCTGGCAGCTCCTCAACCCAACACCCGGCGGCTCTTAGCAAAGGGACTCGGAGCCGAGGCTTAATTCCCTTCAACAACTCCTGATTTGCCCTCTCTGCTTGTCCATTGGACTGTGGGTGTGCCACTGAGGCTAGGTCGAGTCTGATGTTGTTCTCGCCGCAGAACTTGGCCATCTCTCCAACTGATAGGTTGGTACCATTGTTTGTAATGATGCTGTAAGGATATCCGAAGCGTGTTGCTATTTTCTTGAAAAATCGCACTGCTGATGCTCCGTCGACTCTGCTGACGGGTTCGACTTCCACCCACTTGGTGAACTTGTCAACTGCCACTAGCAAATGGGTCTTCTGGCAGGGCGACTTTGAGAAAGGACCCACCATATCAAGCCCCCAAACTGCAAACGGCCAAGTGATAGGGATAGTTCTGAGCTCTTGGGCTGGCACGTGGTCTTGCCTTGCGTACCTTTGGCATCCATCACAGACTCGTACTATCTTCTCTGCGTCCAGATGTGCTGTTAACCAAAAGAACCCGTGCCTGAAAGCTTTTGACACCAAGGATCTAGTGGATGCATGATGACCACAATCACCTGCATGAATCTCTTGCAATATTTGCCTACCCTCTTCTGGAGACACACATCTCTGGTAGACTCCAGTGACACTCCTTCTGTACAACTCGCCATCAATGACTGTGTAGGACTTGCATCGTCTGATGAGCTGTCTCTGTTTGACTTCATCCTGTGGGAGTTCACCCCTAAGGAGATATGCAAGGTAGGGCTCTGTCCATGCTGGTGTTGCTCTTACTGCTGCCACCAGTGCCGACTCTGGATCTGGGGAGGCTAACTCCTCCTCTGAAGGCAACTTGACTGATGGGTGGTGAAGTTCATCCACAAATACATTTGGTGGTACTTTCTCTCGTCGAGAGCCGAGTCGTGATAACGCGTCTGCGGCCTCGTTCTTGCGTCTGTCAATATGCTCCACTTGATAACCAGAAAAGAACCCGGCTATCTGTTCGACTGCTCTTCTATAAGCTGCCATGTTTGCATCCTTCGAGTCCCAGGTTCCAGATACCTGCTGGGCTACGAGATCCGAGTCTCCAAAGCACCTGATACGCTTGATGTTCATCTGCTTGGCCAGACGCAGGCCGTGTAGCAAAGCCTCATACTCTGCCATGTTGTTTGTACAATCAAAATGCAACTGAAGGACATATGCCAACTTATCTCCTTTTGGTGAAGTTAGAACCATGCCGGCTCCTGAGCCCTCTAGCTGTCTGGACCCGTCGAAGTGCATTGTCCAATATTTGGTACAAGGTGAACTCGGTGAGGATGTGCAATCAGTCCAATCGTTAACGAACTCGACCAAAGCTTGAGATTTGATTGCTGTCCTGGGCTCGTATGTGATATGGTAAGGTCCCAACTCGATTGCCCACTTGGCAACTCGACCTGTTGCATCTCTGTTGCGTATGATATCTGCTAGCGGTGCTGAACTCACCACTTTGATTGGATGCTCTTGGAAATAATGCTTAAGCTTCCTACTTGCAAGGAAAACTCCATAAACTAGCTTCTGCCATTGAGGGTACCTTTGCTTTGACTCTGTGAGGACTTCACTGATGTAATAAACAGGTCTCTGCACTGTATACTCTTTTCCTTCCTCTGATCGTTCCATAACTACTACTGCGCTGACCACCCTTTCGTTGGCAGCCACATATAATAGCATGGGCTCCTTATCTGTAGGAGCTGCAAGTACTGGCGCTGATGATAGAGTTTTCTTCAAGTTCTCAAAAGCATCATTGGCTTCTTTATCCCATATGAACTTATCTGACTTCTTCAAGAGTCGATAGAGAGGACCCGCCTTCTCTCTGAGTCTTGAGATGAATCTGCTGAGAGCTGCTACACAACCAGCGAGTTTCTGAACGTCCTTTAGACAAGTCGGCTTCTGCAGATTGTGAATAGCCTTGATTTTCTCTGGGTTTGCTTCAATGCCTCTCTCTGAAACAATGAAGCCAAGGAGTTTGCCTGCAGGGACTCCAAAAATACACTTGGTTGGGTTGAGTTTCATCTTGTACTTGCGCAGGTTACTGAAGGTTTCTGTCAGGTCTGCTATCAGAGAGTCAGCCTTTTGAGACTTGACAACTACATCATCCACATAAGCGTGAATATTTCTTCCAATCTGTTCCTTGAAACAATTCTGGATGCACCTCTGATATGTAGCTCATGCGTTCTTGAGTCCAAAGGGCATTGTTGTGTAACAAAATGCTCCAAAGGGCGTAATGAAAGACGTCTTCAGCTCATCCTCTATGTTGAGTCTAATCTGATGGTACCCTGAATAGGCATCCAAGAAACAAAGTAACTCTGACCCTGCTGTGGAGTCAATGATCTGGTCGATACGAGGCAATGCAAACGGGTCCTTAGGGCAATGCTTGTTAAGACCCGTGAAGTCGATGCACATCCGCAACTCTCCTGTTTTCTTTGGTACTAACACTGGATTGGCTACCCACTCTGGGTGAAAGACTTCCTTGATGAACTCGGCTGCGAGGAGCCGAGCCACCTCTTCTCCGATGGCTTTCCTCCTGTCATCATGAAACTTGCGCAAACCTTGCTTAACTGGTCTTGCGTTAGGGTTAACGTGTAAGCTGTGCTCGGCGAGTTCTCTCGGGACTCCTGGCATGTCAGATGGCTTCCATGCGAAGACGTCCCGGTTCTCACGGATGAACTCGACGAGCGCGCTTTCCTATTTATCAGAGAGGTGTGCCCCAATGGTGAACTTCTTGGAGGAATCACCAGGGGTAAAGTCGACCTGCTTTGTGTCCTGAGCTGACTTGAATTTCATCTTCTCCTCTGTGGCCGGCTTCTTAAGGACCGAGTTGTCCTCCGGGTCCACGTTCGCCTTGTAAAATTTCAGCTCCTCTTGAGCGCAAGCTGTCTCAGCCATAGCTGCATCACCTAGTTCACACTCCAATGCCATCTGTCTGCTGCCATTAACTGTAATGACTCCTGCTGGACCTGGCATCTTGAGCTTCAAGTACACATAGCATGGTCTGGCCATAAACTTAAACTATGCTGGTCGACCAAAGAGAGCATGGTATGGACTCTTAAGATCCACTACCTCAAAAGGCATAATCTCTGAACGAAAATTCTCCACTGTGCCAAAAGCAACCTCAAGATAAATCTTACCGATTGGCTTGGCTGACTTCCCTGGTACGATTCCATGAAAAACTGTCTCCGTGGGTATTAGCTGCCTATCTTGCAGCTGCATCCTCTTGAATGTGTCATAATATAAGATGTTGATACTTCTTCCACCATCCATGAGCACTTTATTCAATGTGTAGCCCCCAACTTGAGGTGCCACCACCAAGGCTAGCTGCCCTGGGTCGTCGACTCTTGGCGGATGATCTGCTCGACTCCATGTGATGGTTTGCTCTGACCACCTGAGCCACTGTGGAAGGGCCGGCTCCACTGCATTGATAGCTCTAACCTTTAATTTCTTGGCACGCTTGGACGTGCTTGTTGTGAAGACATGATAACTGCCACGACTCGGGTTCTGTGGCCGAGTTGTGACATAATACTGCCCATTGTTATCCTGAAGCTGCTTCGGGTTCTGCTGGAACCCGCCCTGTTGGTTACCTCCTCCCTGAGGTTGGTTAGGGTTATTGCCGGCTCCTCCACCGTGGTTGCCGGGTCCTCCATCACCATTGTTTCCTCTATATCCATTGTTGTTGCCTCTATTTCCTGATCCTGGGAGCCTAGCGCGCTGCAAATCCACGCACTGTCCCAAGGTGTGACCACACTTGCCGTTTCTGGCGTGTTTAGGGCATGGACTCGCCAGAACCTCCTCTGTGGTCAGCCTCCGTCCCTGATACCCTTGAGAACTGTTGTCCTTGCGTCTGACTCCAGTGTTTGTGTTAGCCACCAGGTCAGAGTTGTCTCCATATGGTCGCTTGTTACCTCCCTGGTTCTGGTTCTGATTTTGATTCTGGCTCTGACCATTGCCACCATTGTCCTTTAGATCCTTCCTCCTGATCCTTTGTTTTGTCTGTGGCCGCATGCTTGTTAGCACCTGCCATGATCTCGCCAATCGTAAGGGGAACACCTTGATTCAGGCTCTCCTTCATGCGACCCAGCTTCCAGCTCAAGGGATTGTAGCTGCAATTTCTCTCCATTGCCATTAGCACTGAAATTGTTGGGAGTCCTTGCGATGAGTTGATGATCTCCGAGACTCGCCTCATCCAATGCCTTGCAGACTCGCCCTTTCTCTGAACACACCGCTCCAAGTCCTCTATGGTACTAAGCTTTTTGCATGTTCCCTGGAAGTTCTGAATGAAAGCTGACTTCAACTGCTCCCAAGAATTGATTGATCTAGGAGGCAAGTTACGCATCCATACTTTGGCTGCTCCCTCCACCATAAGGTACATGAATTTGGCACACAGATTACCTGTGGCATTGCGGATACTCATCGCCATCTCGTATGTGCCCAACCAGGAGGTTGGATCCATGCTGGGCTCGTAATTGGGAACTTTGCGCGGCTCCTTGAAGTCGCTGGGGAAAGACTCGGACCTGATGGCATCTGACAGGCACTCTGGTCCTGTTAGTGAAGGAGAGGTACCAGGAAAAGTCACCTCTGTGTGCGCCCGGGTTGGCTGAGGCTGGTTATCTGGACCAGCTAGGGCTCTGTCCCTCTCAGCCTCCCGTGCCCTGGCCGCCTCCCTCTCTCGTTGCTGTCTTGCTTCATCAACCACCAATTGAGCTCGTGAGGCAGTTGGTATGATAACCCTGTTCCTCTCTTGCTCACGGCGCCTTGCGCTTGTAGAGTTGGCCGGGTGAGACTCGTCATGCCGACTCCTCGTGCCAGAGTTGAACGGTGTCGAGTGTAGCCTACTTGCATCTGGAAACGCTGGATAAAGAGCTTGCTGAGTCATTGCTGTCTTCAGCATCTCAATAGCACGGCGGGTCTCCTGTCCCGCTGCTCCTTCTGGTATCTCAATGTTCTCTAGCCTCATAGTTGCCGCATGAACGTTGTCCATTGGGTTAGAGTAATGCCTTCTGGCGTACGAAACCTGCCAGGTGGAGGTCCCATACCACCTGCTGATCCTCCTCCGACTCCTCCTTCAGGTGGCGGTCCGTTGGTACCATTGCCGCCGGGTCCTTCTGGTGGTGGTGGTGGTGGTGTTACTCCTCCTCCTGCGCCGCCTCCCGCAGCTGATGAGCTCCTTAGCCCAGCTCTTGCGCCTGGACCAGTGGGTGTGTTGAACAAAGCAGTAGGGTTGACAATGACTCCACCACGCAGGCGACTCCTTGCCCTGCGATGCTGAATAGAGGTAAGTTCCTCCTGGCGACTCCTTAGAACCTGGTCCTCAGTCTGGACCCGGGCCCGCTCTTCTGCTAATCTGCGATTTGCCTCGTTGATTTCCGCTAGTTGCCTCTCCATCGCAGCACGCGCGCTGGCTAACTCGGCTGCCCGTTCTGCTTCATTGCTTGCATTGATTTCCTTTGTTAGTAGACTTGGATCAAACTGATTTCCGCCGTTCCCAGACATGTAGACTCCAACGACGCGGGCGCGTACTGGCGACTCCACGTAATCCTCCTCTTCAATTCCATACCCAAGCCGATCCTCGAACAAGGGCAAGATAGACTCTGAATCGGCGTCGTAATCTGGCTCCATAAGTGGCTCCGCCAGCGACTCCTCTTCATGGTTGACAGCAAGTTGTTTCTTTGGCTCGGCGATGATGCCGACTTCTGACGTCCCAACCGACTCCTCGCCGTCGGACTCGACAATAGCTGTTGGCTCTGATACTGATTCCGCCGAGTTCGCACGAAGACCCGACGCGCAAACCATGCCGACGAACACGTTGATTCCTCCAAAAACAAACTGATAACCCTCGTCGACTTCCTCCATCTCTGGAGTCCAGCCGGAGTCATCGATCTCGGTTTCTCCATGCTCATCAGTGTAGACTCGCCCGATAGCGAGTTTCTCCATGGCCCGGCGAGCGGCTCCCATGATCTCAACTCCACGCATCTCCTGCCCCACGGTGGGCGCCAACTGTCGTGGGGTTGTCACGGCAAGTCCTTCCTTTGGGAAGGTGAGTTCTGGGGCCATCGATGCACAAAGTACGTAGGAGAGATTAATCTCGCCTAGGGACACGGATTTACCCAGGTTCGGCCCCTCTTGATTAGAGGTAAAGACCTACTTCCTGCTTCTCTTTATTGCTCTAGATCTGATATTGATTACAAGATTCCGGCTCCTCTCTGGGGAGTCGGCGACTTGGTATCTCTCTTAAGGCTTAGACTTCTAAGGTCCAGGTCCCCGCTTATAAAGGCTGCCGGGTCCCTGGACTTACAGGTTACACCGAGTCATACTAGAACGCGGAGTCCTACTCTACGTCTTGGTCTTCCAAGTTAGGGCTCCGGGTTGTACTTGGACTCCTTGCTGACGAGTCCCTTCTCCATCATGGGCCTTGGTCGGCTTGTCTCCAGCCCAGCCCATGTGACTTGATGCTTGACTCGGCTTTGTCCTTCTTGGTCTTGGCGGGTCTACTTTCCGGGTCCATGGGCCTACCTATAAAGTATCCCCCATCACTCCACGTTCTTGATCCCGCAAGAGGTGGTGGAGAGGCTCGAGATCAACAGCACGACGACGGCGGCGTGGTGTGTATAGTGGAGATCCGACAGGGCTTCGCCAAGCGGTGTCGGGAGAGAGGAGGAGGAGGGGTGCGGTTAGGGTTAGGGAGGGGGGCGGCGGCTAGGCACCTTGGGGGGGAGCACACAGGTGCGGCAGGCCAGGGGGGCTGCGCCCCACCCCCTCCTACGGCCGGCGGCAAGGGGGAGGCTTGGCCCCCAAGCCAACCCTAGGGTTTCGGCCGCCCCCTCCCTTCTAGAAGCTTGGCCCGGGTGGGCCTTTGAGGGTGTGGTGCGGCTGGCCCATTAGGCCAGCCAACTACCCCTTCATGCCTTGTGGGCCCCATACTCCTATGGGCCCCACTTCTAGACCCCTCTAGAACCTTCTAGAACTTTCTGGTACTTTACCGATAAATTCCCGAACCTTTCTAAACTTCCGGAAACCACTTTCCTTATATGAATCTTATTCTCCGGAACTCCTCGTGACGTCCGAGATCCTATCCGGGACTCCGAATCAATATTCGTTCTCACCATCATTTATCTCGAACCCTAACTACATCGAACGTTAAGTGTGTGACTCTGCGGGTTCGTGAATATGTCATATTAATAGAGGGACCGGGATGCCCATATTAATTCCTACATATTCGACGAAGTACTTTACTAGTCGAACCACAATGTCCGGGATTCAATTAATCCATATACGATTCCTTTTGTTTCACGATATATTACTTGTCCGAGATTTAATCCACTGATATCTCCATATCTGATTAATCTCGTTACCGACAAGTTCTCTTTACTCGTTCCCATAGAATAGGATCCCTTATGACTAGCTACTTAGTCATATGCTTGCAAGCGTTTGGATGCTATACTACCGAGAGGGCCCAGAGATATCTATCCAACTGTTGGACGAACAAATCCCAGTCATGAAACATGCCACCCAATAACTTATCATCGGAGAACCTGAAAGCCACCTTTATAATCACCCAGTTACGAAGTGACGTTTGATGTCCACAAAGCACTCCTCCGATAAGCGGGAGTGACATAATCTCATGGTCTAAGGAAACTATATTTGACATCTATTTAATTGAGTCTTGTCCATTATATCATCACCCATGATACAAACTTCGTTTATTAAGTGATTCATGAATCCATGGTTAGGAAACATCTAACCATCACTTAATCAGACGAACTAGTCACAAGAGGAAAGACTAGGGACACATTACCGTTTATATTCCACACATGTATTTGTTTCCGGTTAATACAATTCTAGCATGGAATTAAACATTTATCATGAACGGGAAATATGATTATCAATAACATTTATTATTGCCTCTTGGGCATATCTCCAACATCTGCATCCTCCCCTCGCCGCCGCCGGAGAGCGTGGCCGGGCGAAGCCCGCGCGACGCTGGCGGCGGCGAGGCCCTCTTCCCTCCCGCATGGACCAGGGGCGACGCGGGGAAGCCCCCCATGGCAGGGACGCGGGATCCGCGGTGGTCACCGGCGGCGGCGACGAGCGGACCCGGCGGCGGCGGCAGCAGCGCAGGGAGGCGGTGGTTTGGCGCTGCAGTGGTGGCGTCTGGACGGTGGCTGGCGGACGGCGGGCGGCGGCGATCTGGGACGGCGACCTCGGCGTCCTCTCTCTCCGTTGTGCATCGGTCAGGGCTTGGCATGCTCGGCCCTGCGGCTTGAGGAGTGGCACACGGCGACGCAGGCGGTGGCGACGGTGGTAGGCAGGCGGCTGCGACAGCCTCGTTGCTGCAGCACGGCGCAGGAGCTTTACGGGCCCGATCTGGGCCCGGCCGGGCCAGAGTGGGCCTGGTGTGATCCCGCTGTTGTGTCCGGCCGGCAACCGCCTCCGGCGGTGGAGGGTGGTCCCCTCCGGTTGGCTGCTGCGCGCTAGTCCTTCTCGTCCGATCCGCCGGCTGTGTGGTGTGCCGCCTCACGTCTTTGGCTTGAGTTTGCGGATGCCGGGGCGGCGGCCCTGGGTGGCGGGTCGCATGGATGGCTCTCCGGCGAGCAACATGACGACGGTGGTGGCTGCGTCCTTTGGTTGTGTGGGCAGCAATGGATGCAGCGGCGGGTGGCTCAGGCGCGGTCTTCCGGCGGTGCCTTGATCTGGAGCTGGATGTTTGCTTTTTCGCGTTCGTCCTTCGGCCCTCTTTGTGTCACGGGGGAGTTACCGAGCGAAAGCTCCGTGCTTCGGCACCGACGGCGTCGACGCCCGCGGGTGTCGTTCTCCTCTTGAGGACGTCGTCGAGGTGCTCCTCCCCGTGGCAGGGTTCCGGGTGAAAACCCAAGTCCGTTTGGACTCGGCGGCGACGACGCTATGCGCCGTTACCCTCTTGGGGGCGTTGTCGTGGAGCTCAGCTGCCATAGGGCATGGCGTGGAGTTTAAACATCCCGGAGTTCTTCTTTCGGTTTCATAGTCATGTTGGTTCGCCGCTTGGCGTTTTCGGTGTGACTAATGTTGTCCGGTTACTTTAGGATCATCTTTGTAAGAGGGTTACCTCACTACTTTGTATCTTCGGCCGTATCGGCTTTATTTATAAAGCGGGGCGAAAGCCTATTTCGATATATCCAGCTCCCTGAAACGTAGCTAGTAAGTTCTGAAGGTGTGTAGCACAACATCATAGGTGATGGAGGCTACTGATTCTACTCTGATCCGACAGCCGCGCACGCAGCACAGCCGCGACGACGGAGCTCAGCGCGTCGGCGGTCGAGGACGACGCTTCGGAGACCTCCGATGCCACGCCGACGCGTCGCCCCTCTGGCTCTGACCGCCTGACGAGCTGCGCCATAGCCGGCTCCACATGTGCCCCTTCTGTGCTTGTCCTTCTACGCCGCCGACTTGAGCCCCACTAGTTCATCTATTTCCCCGACACCATCCGACAATGCTCGTCAGTCGTCAGCGCCCGCCGCCCGGCCAACGACGTCCCCGCATGCAAGGAACACCACATACTAATCTATTGGTCTTGGGCCGGCCCAACTACAGTCCTGGGCCGGTGCCCGGCTACGGGAATATTTCTGCGGCGCCGATTTTGCATCCGCAGGTCACCAGTACGATTTTAACTTGTCATCCTTTTACGGCCAGTATGAATTGATATCAGCCTTTAGATGCGCGAAAATGAATGGCTATTATTCATTTAGGGGTACCACAGAAGACCTCTTTCGACATAGAGGCAGTGTTGCACGGAATAGGAGTGTCATGGCTCCATCTCCATCTCAGCCTGGTGTGTCATGTCATGGTTAGCAACCGGCCGTCATATTGCCGTACGGTACTTGGCATGATTTAAAGTTGGTACCAACAATGGTGTTAAGTTTTTTTTTTTGAACTTCAATCGGCTTTATTATTGAATGATAACACAGTCATTTACAATTACGGTCATTTACTGCACGTCACGTCCAGTGACCGAATGTTTTCAACGGCTGGGTGGACGACTCGTACGGCTTGGAAAAGATGAGAAATGAGAGCATGCAATCACTTTCAAGCTCAAATTTTCGTCACAGCTTATAACAGAGAACGCGCATGCCGTTCATTGATACAGTAGTTCTAACCGTCGGTTTGTCACTGCTTGTGTTAGATGGTTAATTAACGCGCACAAGAAAGTCAGTCACTGGTATGGTGGTTGACTTGTTGTGGGGTAGCGTAGATGCAGTAATGATATGGATATCAGCGGGAAGTGGGCACTGCAACAAAATCCTACTACTCCCACTTGCTTCGGTCCAACTTTCAGGAAAGAAGATACGTAAAACGAAGAACTTTCAGAAAAGCTATCTGAAGGCATGCTCAGGGGAGGGAGGGACCTTTGACTGTCGAAAGAGGACATGGGTCGCTGCCTGTACCGCGTGGTACTAGCTAGCTACGTACCTTCGTCACCGTGGTCACGTCACCGGGAACACGTAAGAATTCGGTCACCCTGGTTTTGCAGTTCTGCCTCGAGCATTAAGCCCCTGAAAGCATCTTGCAGTTTTCAGACTGATCATCAAAGCTCAATGTCTGCCGTACGCCACGAACAGTTGTGTAAGGTCAGCTGATCGAGAAATTTAGCTTGTGGTTCGCGAGAAGCATTTCTTTGACCTAGTTTAGACCTGGAATTCAAAGGTTGATTACAAGTAATGGTGGGAACCGTATATATGCGCCTGGTGTAAGTCTTGCTTTGGGTCCAGTACGTACGTGTCTGTTTAAGTCATGCCTAGTGTGTAGTACGTAGTTAGTAAACTACACACACACAACGACATACAACCGCGTGGTTCCTTTATCACGAGTGGCTTGGCTTTGCACTGATTGTAGTTTCGTACAATCTACTCCCTCCGTCCAAAAATAAGTGTCTCCAATTTCACAAAAAGTGAATGTATCTATATATAAAACATGTCTAGATACATCCACTTTTGAGCAAACTTGAGACACTTATTTTTGGACGGAGGGAGTAGTTAAAGATGGTCAAATGGAGTATACATGACTGAAGAGATCGACAGCGACTCCGGATGTTTAATGAGTGGTACCCTCCGTGTACTGGTTTTTCCAAAGGTCATAGATATGGTATCTCATGAGCCCCCCACCACCAACCGCACAAGCATGAATCACATTTCACTCTAGCTATTAAGTTAATTTCCGTTAATGAGCATCATGGATTGCTTCACCATTTTTGCTACATCAGCAGCATGGCAGCAACATCCCATGTTGGGGGTTCATTTTAATACACAAATGTTACGTACTGCGCTACTACCACTTTGGAGTTTTCTTAAATTTTCGTAGAGCGCTTTGGATTTTTGATAATTTCTGCCTCATAATTTTCGAAGATATAATGTATTGAGAGTATGATTTTTCATAAATCCATTTCAAGATTAAAGTAAACAAGCACAACCCGTGCACCTATATGTGCGGAACCTCCGTAAAACACAGTGGACAATGATAGAAGTGCTCATGCACATCGATCTCATCGGCTACGACATATTTCAACAAACTCTACCCGTTGCACCTCCTAAGTGTGTTCCTGATGTTCTAGAGACAATACAAGCACACATTGGGCAGGGGACCATTAGTTCATTCTAGCCGGTAAGGACTTACGAAAAAATCATGCTAATTTTACAACTAATGCTAGTACTACTTGCTAGTCATATTAATCTCTATAGCTACTAGTTGGGGAATTAGCACACTTATAAACGGGACAAAAAATACACAGCAGAATAAATGTTTAATTTCATTCTCACTCATGTACTATCTCCAATGATCGTTACTTAATCACGGAAGAAAACATATTCATCAGACATATGCGGAAATAGTACGTTTCACCTGAAACTAAGACAAGTCCTGATGCGAACAACAACAAGATAGGACAAGTACTAGCTGATTTTAGCAAGCTAGTAGGACAAGTCCTATGTGCTCTCGTTGCAAATGTGCAACAACAAACATCAAAACAGAGACCCTAAATTTACGTGGACCCCCCCCCCCCCCCCCCCCCCCAACTTGAGGAAAACAATCACGGGAGCCACCTAGATCTTCTTCCACTATTATCAAATGTGGCATCTAACAAGGTCTTCTATAGAGAGCACTAGAGGATCTCATACATCAAGATTTAAAGCACAAAAGTAAGGGATCGGAACAATCACAACAAAAATGGTGGAATCACAATTTGAAGGAGACAAGATGGTGAAATAATAGTTTGAAGGAGACAAGGTAATGGATCTGAACTTCACAACCTCATGGGGAACACCCGGTGTTTGATATCAAACTTTTCTTTCAACTTACTTTTCTTTCCCGCTCTCTTAGTTTTATTTATTTATTCTCCAATGGAGACTAATCTGGGACTTCTATGACTCCACTTAGTGGTTGCTGGATGAGAGACTTAACACCCCCTTTCTTCATATGCAAAAAAAAAAAAAAACCCTGAGTCATGATCCTAATTGGCAGTTGGCTTGTGCACCTATTTGGGATGTCTGAAAGGCTTAAAATGGGAATATCCTCACAACCAGCATGAGGAGGATACCCAACAAATTCACCCTTGTGACTCACGAGGGGAGAACCACCCAATACCTTGTAACATACATGTAGCTTCTCACTTAGCAATGTTTTGGTCATCATATCCGAACCATTGTTGTCGGTATGGATCTTCTCAACTGGTACCAACTTGGAATTCACAACATCTCAAATTCAATGATACCTCACATCCTGGCGCTTTTATTAGCCGCCTTGCATGCAAGCGAAGCGCTATTGGCGGCAATTAATAGCTCACTGAGCGATGATTGATGCAGTCAGTCAGTGCCCTCGATTATTCCTGATAGAAGGATCATGGCGCCCCGGAAGCATTCCATCCAGCAGCAGCATCTGACAGAAATAAAGCATTGGGTCGAACTCTTCTTTGGTGTTAAGGTAGTAGCTGTGAATAGCCATCGACTACCTGGAAAGGGTAGAAGAATAGGACCTATTCTGGGACATACAATGCATTACAGACGTATGATCATTACCCTTCAACCGGGTTATTCTATTCCACTTCTAGATAGAGAAAAAAACTAAAGGAGAATGAATGAAAAAAGACATAGTTTGGAAGTTAGACCCTTTTATTTTATAAGACTCTCTTGCAAAAAAGAGGGCGTTTGAAATTTTTAACAAGTGTAATCGTGAGTCAACAAGTGACTCGAACTTTGTGTAAGAGAAGAAGCATTTTTTATGATGACCCATTGTTGTCGGTATGGATCTTCTCAACTGGTACCAACTTGGAATTCACAACATCTCAAATTCAATGATACCTCACATCAATGTGTTTGGTTCGAGAGTGTAAACTTGAATTGTTCACTCTTACTATCACAAATCGAACTCTATTTATCTTTCTTTATTCCCAGATCTTGCAAGAAGTTCTTCATCCATAACATTTCCTTGCAAGCATCAAATGCTTCTCTGTACTAACATCTGTGGTTGACAATGGAACACATTTATGCATCTTTATTACCATGACATAGACCCCCTGCATAAAGTCACCATGTATAATAAGTAGACTTTGACAAATCTTGATCACCAGCATAATCTACATTTGTATAGGCTTGCGGTACATGATTATCACTTCCAAAACATAGGAATGATCTAGAAGTGCCTTTGAGACACTTTTGATAATCCACTTCATTGCATCCTTGTGTGCTTCACCGAGATTTTTCATGAGCGGACTAACAAATCCAACATCATAGGCAATATCAGGCCTTGTGCATACCATGGATTACATCATACTACCGACAATAGATTGGTACAATACTTTATTAATTTCTTCTTTCTCCTTCTTGCTTGTAGGACATTGTTTTAGCTCTGTTTCTGATGCCCCACGCTAGGAGAGGTAACATACCTTTGTCTTTAATAATCAACCTTCCAAGTACCTTCGCAATGTATCTTTCTCGTGAGAACCAAATACTTGAGAATTGGCAATTCAATATGGTCTAGTTTGTGTGAAAATGGAGATGCCATTTTTCACCATATTCTTTTCACTTGCTCGACACAAAAAAAATCCATTATTGGCACTTGAAAAATGAAAAAATAATTGTGAAAAAAGTTGCAAACTCTTTTTTTGGCACAATTGTCTGTCATGGAATGATGCACCTTTGTTAGAGATGCAAGTGGGTCACCATTAGGGTACCCTGACCCTACTTAGTTCAAAAAAATTGAACTAGTTCTTTAAAGTGATGTGATTTTGGAATTTTAGTTCATTTGATTGAACAAAGTAGGGTCTGAGGGTACCCTAACACTGACCCACTTTCATCTCTAACCTTTGTGCAAATTATGCTGACATTATGATGAAATATGCCATGAATATGGCAATTAACATGGTGATTTGGCTCGAAAGTCATGGAAGTTCATGCATGATATTCCATTTTATGAAGGTTGTTTTACAAAACATGTCAATTCACTTTTTTCTTACATCTAGTACACATAAAAGGTCTATGCTATTTCAAAGAATCTTACTTGGTTACTCAAAAATGACATTTGTAATTTTCTACGATAAAGCTAGAAAAACTTGTTGTCAAAATTTTAATTACTTTCGATAGATCGACTAAAAGTTATTCAATGGGAGAAAGTACCAAGAAATTGTTAAATTATAATACTTGGAAATTGGTCTACCAATATGGTCTACTTTGTGTGCAAATCGTAGAGATGCCATTTTGCACCATATGTTTTTGCACTTTCTCCACAAAAATCTAATTATTGGAACTAAATAAAAAATGTGACAAAAGTTGGAACTCCAGCTGCCATAATTGTTTGTCATGAAAACATGCACGTTTGTGCCAAATGTACTGACATATCATGGGATATTCTATGGGTATGACCATGAACATGGACATTTGGCTCGAAAGTCAGAAAAATTCATGCATGATAGTCCATTTTATGAAGGTTGTTTTACAAATATGTTAAAATTCATGTTCATCATTTTTCCTTGTGTCTGGTACACAGAAAAGGTCTCTATGGCAATTGATTTTATTTTTGATATTTTATTCATTTATTTTATTTTTTCACAACAAGGTCAAAATCATCGGCAGAACATTCATAGCTAGGGACTAAATCTTTCAATACCCTATGTGGCAAATGCATAGAATCGTAATTCGGTACCTTAAAATGAATTTTGGATTTCGTAGAAGCATACTTGAACACACTGGTTTTTCAAATTTGAATTACTTTCGGGGAATCATTCAAAATTCATTTAGGTAGGCGAAAGTAGCTAAAAATGGAAATTCCTAATACTTTGGAATTGGCCATCCAAGATGCTCTACTTTATATGAAATTTTGAGAGGTGCCATTTTCCGACATATGATTTGCACTTTATCTATGAAAAAACATTTTAAAACTTAAATATGGAAAGCAATTGTGATAAAAATTTGAAAACTTCTTTTGACACTACTGAAAAAAGTTCACTCATTATAATCGAAATGTATATGTTCATACTATTTTATTTTAATTGTTTGTAGAGTGTTTAAAGAAAAAACACCCAGGAAAGCTAATCCTGCTGTCCGTCTGCCGGCAACCAACGTCTGAAAAAGTTAAATATGTAAAGTGTTTTTAATTGGCGAGTGCACATACTCGGCAAGCGACTCACCGCTGAGTATGTCGAGTGCTTTTCTTTGCCGAGTGCATACACTAAAAAACCCACTAAATATGCCGAGTATTGTTTTTGTGCAGAGTGGTTTATGATGATAGTCGGCAACGTCGCCTATTTGCCGAGTGCCCGATAGAACACACTCGGCAAACAGTTCAACACTCGACAATGCGGCCAATTCCGATAGTGATAACTTGGCAGCTAAAAATTGTAATTTCCATCAATCCCATTGAAATAGAAACTGCAATAAAATATTGGTTTCGCCTACAATTGCGTGAAAATGTT
This sequence comes from Puccinellia tenuiflora, assembly GCA_012064385.1. Taxonomy (NCBI): domain Eukaryota; kingdom Viridiplantae; phylum Streptophyta; class Magnoliopsida; order Poales; family Poaceae; genus Puccinellia; species Puccinellia tenuiflora. Next base: position 396,080 of record QRDG01000823.1, read on the forward strand.
CTTACAGTTTATCAACTTTCTTGTCTATTTACTTCGTCTTGAAATCTTTGGTAGATACTCCAAAATTAGAGAAAGGAAAGAAAATATTCCAACTTGTAGTTCAATTTTCCTCTAAATATGCTCATATCATTTGGGCTGTATAATAGAGAATTGGTCCCATCTGTTCACGTGGGCATATATGTATATCTATATTATTTGTGATGTGCACCTACAAGGAAAGCGAAGACCGAACTATACAGGTGTCCAGAAAGCAAACACGGAAGCATGGAGCTTATCCCACAATGATGAGAACCGAGCGAAATTGGGAAGCTTTTAGATAAAGCTTAGTTCCTGTGTAGTATGCATATATAGAAGTTTTAGATAAAGCTATCTAGAATTGAATTCTGTGCACACGCGCCTGTGAAAGGCTATGTACTGTGCTGTTTATTCTTGACCAAAAATAATTTCGTTAATTCCGGATGTACTCAGGTCTCAGATTGCAGCACATGCATATGTAATCTTTAAACAATTATTTTCACTGAGAATATGTAAGCAGCAGCGGACATATTGATGCAAGCTACTTGTTGGATCTAAAATCTGAATCCAACCTTTTTCCAAAGAAAATGTAAATTCAGAATGGTACTTTTTTCAAGAACAAATTCAGAACGGCACTGTTTGATTTCGATCACCTGCATGCGCCTACACCAGTGAAAAATATTTCGACCGGATTTCGCGAAATAAACGATTCTCGGTTAGAGGCGAGAAATCATGATTTGGGTCGAAATTATTTTTGGTCAAATTGAATTTATGCGTGAGATCACACTTTAAATAAGGACACAACATGTTCTTGCTACGAAAATGGCTGGAGTGAGAACATGTGGGGATCCCAGGGGCAGACCCAAGAAAATATATTCAGTGGGGGCACACACTTTGACTGGGGGCATTTCTATTGTAAACTCAAAATTTTCATATATTTTTCTTCAAACTTTACAAGGATTTCCCAAATTTGAGTGGGGGCCTGTCCCTTCTTGGGTTCGCCCCTGGGGGATCCTTTCTCATTTTCCCACCAGGCTCCCGTGCCGCTCCCATGTGGGCGACCCGGGGGCGACCCGAACCCTAGCCTCTCTCCCCCCCCCCTCCTCCAGCCGCCTCTCTCCCTCGCTGTCGCTGCCGGCGGCCGCCGGCCGGCCAGCGGCGGCGATGGGGCGCCTCTGAACCCTCCTTCTCCAGCCCTGCCTCTCCTCTCCCCTCCTCTCTCACCTCGTACAGCCTCACCTCTCTATGACGACGACTTTCCGAGGCGTTCTCCGGCTGCTGACGAGCTAGGCAATCAGATCCACCCATGGAAGGGACTCACGCACGGCTAGGGTGCATGTGCGTGGCACTGCCCCATGGTGTCTCCGCGTCCAGATGCAGATCGAGTTTTCATCAGATCCAGACCGCGGGCTGCTCGATCAGCTCTCGTGTGCGTAGGGGAGGAGCAAGGTGGTGTGGGAGACGAGGAGGATGATGTGGCAGGTGGTTGTGGAGTTGTGCCTGCTGCGGTGGCCGTGGTGGCCGGTCTCGCGCGAGCAGCTCTTCTTCGGTGACGGGCAACAGTGGACTCTCTGGATGCTAGGGCGGCGGCCCTGGTCGGTGGGAGCCATGGCGCTCCGGCGGTGGTCACGGTTCGGGTGCTGCCCGGTGGTCATGGTCGCAAGGGCAGCGTGATGAGTGGGGAGTGGCCTGCAGTGGGTGTTGTGACAACAGTAGCTGGTCACTCTCGGGTTCGGATATGGACTTCTGGCCGGGGTGAAAACCTGCCCGGCGTGTCCGGGGCCGACGGCGGCGACGCCCATGGGCGCCGCTTTCTTCCTGAAGATGCCGTCGCGGCTCCCTCCTGTAGCTTCGGGTGAAAACCCTTGATCCCTCGGATCGGGCAACACAGAACCTTTTGGTGCCACATCCTTCCTGAAGGCGCTGTCTTGAAGCCCACTGTATGTCTCTCTGTCGGCGGTGGTGTTTTGGCATTGGCGGTGAAGCTACTGGGAAGCAATGTTTGCGACGGTGGTGTACATGTCTTGGCCTCGGCCTCCAGTTAAAAAAATGGCTGGAGCGTGTTGGTGGACGCCGTAGGTTTTCGTTTGGGTGGTTCTAGGTTTGTATCCGCTAGACGTTATATTTTTCCAAAAATAATTTGGACGCCAGACTTCAAATCTGCCCGAAATTTTCGAATTTTTTCTACAAAATTTCGCAGTTTTCTCGAAATTCACGAATCTCTACAAGGAAAAAAAAAAACCAGAAACGAAGGGGTGCAACCACGCATGTCATGTTGCGTACGTTGGGTGAGGTTTCAAAGTCCAAAAGATGCCGCGTTCGTGCTTAATTAAGACCCCACAGATTTAAAATTCGTGAAGCAAGCGCGCACCTGCTCCATGCGCCCAGCAGCTAGCAGGTTCCCACTGACGCAGAGAGCACATGTATATATAAGCGCACAGTCACGCACTTCTCTGCAGCACTAGACAAGGAGAATAATACTCACCATCTCCAACAATCCAGACCATCTTCAGGAGGGCGCTGACTGCCGGGAATCCGACGGAACGAACCACGACACCACGCGCCACAATTTGAAGGTTTTTGCCGGCACCAGCGTGCTTACGTACGTACGCGGTGATCGGTTTCGATCGGGAGGTTACAACTTGCAAGAGGAAGGCTGGCCACCATGGCTAAGGTTGGGAGCAAGAGCAACATGGTCAGCTCCAGTGGCTGCTCTAATGGAGCTCATAAGAGGCTGCTGCAGCAGGATAGCAGTGACGGCGGCTATGTCCAAGAGCAAGCCAAGAAGTAAGTTAAATTCATGCCATATGAATGGAAGGTCGAGCTAGCTTCTTTTTTTGCGAAAAAACGTGCAATATCCAAACTATCTAGGATATGATGGAGTTGCTATATGCTTGGTTCTTGTTTCATACTTAGTTCTTAGTGCATGTGAATATGTGATGTTCTATATTTTCTCAAGTTTCCTTCCGTTTCAATTAAATAGGAAGGCTCGCATCGGAGGCACGAGAACAGACTACACATATGCACCGTATCATGATGGCTTCCAGTGGAGAAAGTATGGGCAGAAGATGATCCGGGACAATGCCTTCCCAAGGTTTGTGTGCATATTATCCCGTTACAAGTTTAGATTGCTTTACAAATTTGTGAGATGTATTTAGGTCAAATAGGGATAATCTGCCAATTGTAATCAGGCCAAAGTCTGAAGTCATATGTAATAGGAGCTCTATGGTTCAAAATAGTTTGAAGGAAACTTCAAAGTATCCCAATTGTAAGTTTTTTTTTACTAAATAGGTTGCTTGATATGGAGGAAACATACCATATGTGAATATTTTAGCATTTCTATAGTATTGTACTATAGACATCTAACAACCACCTCCATCTATAATCCTACAAAGGAAAATTGATTTCTTTATTTTCTAATTCTCTAATTTTCACGTGTCTTCTTATCACACTTTTGTATCTGTTCTAATGATGTGCTTATAGAATCATACGAATCTTAGAGGTCCTTATTATGACAGAGGTATAGGACTGATCTTAGTTTTGTACTGTTTCAATAAATGTTTCATAAGTATGGCATACATAGTCAATCTGGCACAAAAGATTTCTGAATCTTTGACTACAAATGCTACATGATGTCTTCAAATATTTAAATTTACCTTGTTGAAGCCCAAGAAAACAATGAAGGTAGTACAACACACACTGTACACCTGAAACATGAAAACAATTGACAGATAAGAAAAATCATGAAAGACATGCTGAAATGAGGCACATTTTATGCATGGGTTGGTGTGTCGCATAAGATTCTAGTAATGAACAAGATAGGGTTATATCAAAAGCTTCTACAATGATATGTAACCCTTACCTAATTCGAACACAATATAACCCAATATCACTGTCACACACCATAGCGGATGCTTCCGTATTGGTTAAGTGCATGTGCTTGATATCGTTGCAAGGTTTTCCCATGCTAGTTAAGTACTAAGTATATGTTTTCAGTCTGACCGTTGAGATGTTTAACTAATCGTCTCAAGCCAGAAAGGTCCCTATTGCTGGTAGTTTAATCGCAAGTGCGCTTCGGAGCCAATTAAGGGGATATAGTATAGGTGATGCATGTGCGGTTTATTAGATTGTCCATTTGCCCTGCTCGCATCAGGTTGTGACGTTGACCTTTACGCTGTCGTTTGCATATAAACCACATGCCTGAATGGGAATCTGAAGTTATCAAGCTAGCGCAACCAACCAATTTGGGAAATGAAAAGGAAACTTATTCCTAATTGAGAGCACCATAAGAAGTTGATGGAATCATTGCGTTCAGCTTTCGTGCATTCAGCTTTCGTGCACTCTACCGGGGGTTTGTTTATTAAGGATAAGTTAGGTCTCTCCAGCTCAGCTTGCGTTTCATGAAACCAAGCTTTTCTATTTTTGTTTTTTTGCTACGTTTGGTTACCAATCTATTTTACCGTAATACGTTAAGGTAAGTGTGTGCGCATAATGCCATTTCTTTGTTCCGAGATTGCTTAAAATTAGATACTAATTATTGCAAATATTTTGGAGGCGTTGTCATGCATATTTCTTAGAGAGAAAAAAATCTTTTTTTGACAGGCCAACAGATAATCAAAATGTCTATCACGCTTGTCGAATATCGCGCCACGGAACCCCCCTAATTGCGGCCAAACTCCCAAGTTGCCGACTGCACGCCGATCACCCCGCTTGGTATGCTAGGACGTAGCATACAATGTCCGCTTAGTAACGCCGCAATAAAAAACCTGCCGATCCCCGCGGATCTACGACCACTTGAACCTGCCGACGCCCAGATCCTCTGCCCGCCGCCACACCCCAAACCCCTACACACAAAACCATGCAAATTTTTTCACGCCTTCGCTCATATCGGCTACACCGATCGACAACATCGGGCTACGCGCTACATTTGCTCGGCTATTGTCATCAAGAGTTACACACATTTAGCAACTTATAGATAGTACCAGGTCATTCGTTTCCATGACCTCCCGCTTTTGCGGGAGGGGCGAGACAGAGAGGACCAGAAGGGGACGGCTATCCTGGAGGAGGTGGGACGCGCATGACTTCTCAGCGCAATCTCCGCTTTCCGCACGACGAGGGCGATGTTGACACATGTCGGCTAGATTAGAGAAGAATAGGTTAAGACCTTCTGTATTCAAGTCCCACCACCCATGTACTTCTATATATAGCCCCGTGAGGGTCAAATTCATCAACACAATTGTAGGGTTCTCCCTTCTACCTAGAAGAGTGAAAGTGAAATCACAAATTAATTAGGTCAAACACACCAACCGCGGTAACCGAAAATCCGAACCCCCCGGATTTTTTTTTTCCTACCGGGAATCAAAACCTTGATATCAAAGGGGGCATGCATGCCTGCATGTGATTCCCCACACCTGGGGATGCTCCTCCACACTGACACGCTGTGATATTCAAAGCACGCACGCATGGGATCAGTACTCCTTTGGAGCGAATAATGCATGCATGTCGGCAAGATTAACAATTTTGATCATCCCAGTTGCGCAATGCGGTAATGCCAGGTGGTCTCATGTGCCACGATCCACGATTTTGGTTGCCACATGCATGCATGTCGATCCACAAGACCACAACCACTGTTTTTTGTTATCCTTCGAGGGATGCATGGAGAAGCGAGCGCTGAACAAAGTACCCCTTCTATGCAGGTGTTACTACAGGTGCACGTACCACCAGGATCTTGGCTGTCCGGCGATCAAGCACGTCGAGCAGCACAACTCCGGCGACCCGCCTCTGTTCCGTGTGGTCTACACGAACGACCACACCTGCAGCGGCGTCACCGTTGCCGGCTCGAACTACATGGTTTCATCGATGCAAATCCAGCAGATCGCCGACGCCTCCCTGAGAAAGGTGGCGGCGCCGGAGGTGGAAATTAAGCCGGAGCCGCTCACGCAGCTGGCTTGTTGCAGCCGTGGCTTCGCCGCCGCGATAAAAGAAGAGAAAGACGCCATCGTCTCTTCCCTGCTCGCCGTCATCCGGGGGTGCGACGGCGTCGTCGCGAAATCGGACCACTCTGTGCGTCTGAATTACAACGACTCGTTATTGGCTAGTAACTGTTACGCGGATTCACCGGCGGTGGCCGGAGCTAGCCATGAGGACAGCAGTAGCTCTGCGCTTTCGCCCGTGGTGCTGCCGGCGCAGGATGACCTGGGGCTGGACTTCATGGTGGAGTCCAACTGGTTCGAGCCTTTGGATTTGGGTTGGTTCATAGAATAGTTTGAGTGTACGGATTTGCCTAGCTATCAGTTTATAACACGTCCTTTCTTTTCTTTTTGAGTTGTGGTGGGTAGATGTGTTGTCACCATATGCCATATTTGGGTAGAAGTGAGACCCTAGCGGGTGAGTTTGCAACTATCTTTGTTCACCATTGCACTGTTCAAGAGTTCTCCGTGACGTCGTATCACATCTTTTTTTCATTAAAAATCTTAGAAAATGAAGATAAATTCAAAAATACAATCCTTCAGCTTAGAGTCTTTTTATGTCTACATGTTTTTTTTTAGATTCAAAGGGATTCTCTCCCAGGATCCATTTCCTCAGAAACAAAATTTAACCACAAGTGTGTGAGCATACAACAAGTATTTCCCGCAAAATAAAGACTGCAGTTAAACTAGCAGTTTTGGAGGAACCAAAACAGGATGAAAGAATGGCCCTCGGCCAAGTGCTGGCCCCAACATAGCACAACACCTACAAAAGCAATAACTACTAATTTTCCACTCTCCCTGTATTACATTTTTTCCAGCCACTTGTGAGCTCAAGCAAGTACAAATAATATCGTGAAGAATGGAATCACTCAATTTGACCGCAAAGTAGACCATATTGAATGGCCAATGCCCCAAATATTTTTTAATTTTCTCAATTTTTAGCTACTTTTTCGTATTGAAATGAGTTTTTGATGATTTTCTAAATGTAATAAAAAATTGAACTATAAATATGGTCTAGTTTGGTTATATTTTTTAATAGTCATTTTAAGATTCCGTGGTTGGATTCTATGTAGTAGCCCCCCCCAATTCAAAAATTCGACCACTTGCTATGGTAAGGCATGGTAGCAATTTAAACCCATTTTGGAAAAAAAAATCAAAGAAAAAATGACAGTAATTACAAGAAATGCAATTCTTCCGCATGAAGTACTTTTTGTGTACTAGTTGCCTTGAAAAATACCAAAATTGTAATATGCCAATTTTTAAATAAAATTTCTCAAAATAATACCATAGCCATTTCCATGAATTGTTCAATATAATGTGCTCATACTTGGCACATAGATGAATCTTGCTATGGAAAACAATAGTGCCAAAGAGATATTTCAAATTTTGGTACCAAAAAAGATTTTCCACTTTACAAGTACCAAACATGTGTTTTTTTTGGAAGGTAGTGGAAATAATATGTTGCGAAGTGGCACCATTGTAATTTTCACACTAATTAGATCATATTGGATGGAGAACTCCCAAATATTTGGAATTCGCGAATTGTACATACCTTTTCCCATTTAAATGAGTTACGGTCGATTTCATGAAAAGTATTCAAAATTTAACTAGAAGTGTACTCTAGTTATTCCTATAATTTTCCATAAATAATTTCAAGTTATAAAAGTAGGATTCTATGCAATAGCTACAAAGAAAGGTTGAAGATTCAACCGCTTGATACAAATTTCCATGCCGACCATTTTGATCTCATTTTGCAAAAAAATCAAATAAAATGAAGGTAAATTCAGAAAATGCAATTCCTTTTATGTGTACTAGTTTCAAGGAAAATACCATACTTGTAATATGAAATATTAAAAAGTATTCTCAAAACAGACTATCATGTCTGAAGATTCATGACTTTGAATCCAAATTACCAAGGTCATGGCAGTATCCATGACATGGTTCATGATAATGTGCTCATATTTCGCACAAACTTCTTGCCATAAAAAACAAAGAGAGTTTTCAAAATAAATATAAAAACATATATTCCATTTTATAAGTATGAACAATGTTTTTTTATAAGCAAGTGCATAGAATATCGTGAAAGTTTGAATCAATCAAATTTCAAGCAACATAGACCATAAGTTATGGCAAGTGCCTAAATATTTTGTTTTCCTCGCTTTGGAGATACCTTTTCAAATTAAGTGAGTTTCCACCAATTTCCCGAAATTAATTAAAAATAAACTACAAACATGCTCTAATTTGATCATAATTTTTCTCAAAAATCATTTTAAGTTACCCAAGTAGGATTCTATGTATTATCCACAAATAAAGTTCAAAGGTCCAACCACTTGCTATGATAAGGCATGCTAGCGATTTCAACCCAATTTTGAAAAAAAAAAATCAAATACGATGATGATAAATAAATAAAAAATCCTTCTGCATAAAGTCCTTTCATGTGTACTAAAAATGCCGAAAAAATACCAAACTTGTAATATGCCATTTTTCTGTTAATCTTTTCTCAAAATGGATTATTTTTTTTAAGTACAAACAGTGGGAGAGTTTCCCACTGCAATTTTTATAAATTTTCCAAGTGTCTGTACTCAAAATGGATTATTATAGCCATATCCATGGAATGGTTCATGATAATGTGCCCGAATTTTGGACATAGATGAATCTTGCCATGAAACACATTAATGCCAAAGAGAGTTTTCAATTTTTTAAACAAAAAATATTTTCCCACTTTATAAGTGCAATTTTTTTAATTTTGGAAGCAAGTGCAAAGAATATGGTGTGAAATGGCACCATTCAAGTTTCCACGCAAATTAAATCATATTGGATGGACAACACGTACATATTTGGATTTTTCATGTTTTGTAGCTACATTTTCCCATCTCAATGAGTTTCGAACATTTTGCAAAATTAATTCAAACTTTAACTAGAAGTGTACTCTGGTTGTTACTATAATTTTCAAAAAATCATTTTAAGGTGCCAAAGTAGGATTCTCGCAGTAGCCACAAAGAAAGGTGAAAAACTTAATCACTTCATTTCAACAACCATGACGTCCATTTTGACACCTCTTTGAAACAATTCAAATAAAATGGAGATACATTAAAAATGCAATACTTGAGCTTGGAGTCCTTTTATGTGTAGTAATTGACATGAGAAATATCAAACTTGTAATATGACAATGTGAAAAAAGTAGTCTCATACGGAATATATATATCATGTTTTAACATTCAGGGCATTCATGCAAAATAAGCAAAGTCATGGTCGTAGCCTTGATTGTTGGGAATATGCCCTAGAGGCAATAATAAAATGGTTTATTAGCATATTCATGTTTATGATAATAGTTTATTCTCCATGCTATAATTGTATTAACCGGAAACATAATACATGTGTGGAATATAAATAACCAGATGTCCCTAGTGAGCCTCTACCGGACTAGTTCGTTAGTCAAGAGATGGTTAGAGTTTCCTAACCATGGACTTGTTATAGTCACTTGATAATGGAGTCATATCATTAGGAGTAATGATGTGATGGACAAGACCCAAATAATAAAGAGTTGCAATTGATCGTGTCACACAGTTTCATTGCCAACACTTTTAGTATGCCAAGTATAGTTTCCTTAGACCATGAGACTATGTCACTCCCGTTTACCGGAGGAATGCTTTGTGGACATCAAACGTCACTTCGTAACTGGGTGATTATAAAGGTGGCTTTCAGGTATCTCCGATGGTATTTGTTGGGTGACATGAATCAAGAGTGGGATTTGTCCTTCCTTGTGACGGAAAAGATATCTCTGGGCCCTCTCGGTAATATAGCATCAGAAAGGTTGCAACCATGTGGTTAAGTGTTAATCACGAAGATCCTATATTATGGACGAGTAAAGAGAATTTGCCAGGTAACGTGATTGAACCAGATATGGAGATATCGACGATCAAGTCTCGCGCAAGTTAAATATCGGCGAGACAAAGGGAATCATATGTGAGATTAAGAATCTCCGGCATCGTGGTTCAATCGATAAAGAACTTCGTTGAATATGTAGGATTCAATATGGGCATCCCGGTCCCGCTATTGATTATTGATCTGATCATGTCTGCATGTTCTCGAACCCGTAGGGTCACACACTTAAGGCTTCGATGTAGCTAGGGTTTTAGTGAGATAAGTAAATGGTGTAATCAAATGTTGATTCGGTGTCTCGGATGAGATCCTAGACATCACGAGGAGCTCCAGAAGAGTCCGGAGGTAAAGTTTCATATAAGGAAAGTGGTTTCCAGGGTTTCGGAAAAGTTCGGGAAAATCCCGGCAGAGTACCGGAAGATTCTATAAGGTTCCAGAAGGTTCCGGAGGGCCCCACCTTGGGGGCCACGAACCTGGAAGGGCAACTTGGGCTAAGGGGAGGTGCAGCAACCCACATGGGCTGGCCGCACCCCTCCCTAAAGGCCCATGAGGCTGGCCCAAGGGAAACCCTAACCCTAAAGGGAAAGGGAGCCTTGGGGGGCAAGTTTCCCCCCCTTTGGCCGCCCCAAGGACTTGGGGGAGGGGCAAACCAGCCCCCCATGCCTATATAAGGAGGAGGGGAGGGCTAGGGCGCACCCTAACATACCCTAGCCGCCGCCTCCCTCTCCCATCTCCCTCCTCTCTCCTGCAGCTGCTTGGCGAAGCCCTGCAGGAATTTCTCCACCATATCCACCACCACGCCGTCGTGCTGCTGGGATCTCACGAGCCACTTCCTCCTCGCTTGCAGGATCAAGGAGAGGAAGTCTTCATCGAGCTGTACGTGTGGATACCGCGGAGGTGCTTCCCGTTGTGGCACTTCATCGGATTGGATCTTCGAGGAAATACATCTCCTCGCGACTAGATGAGTCTAGTTGCGGGGATCGACTAGCCAACCCCTGCACCGAAAAAACGCATTTGTTCGATCTTCAAGGGTAAGAGATTGGATCTCACATTCGCTACCTTCGTCTAATAGATCTAAATCCTTGGTGTTTCTTCCGCTTGTTTCGTAGGAATTTTTTTGTTTTCTATGCAACGACCCCTTCAGTGGTATCAGAGCCTAGATCTATTCGTAGATGTTGGTGCGATTAGAACACAAGTGTTGTGGGCATTGATATTTTATGTTGCTACCTTCTCGCGTGCATTTTGCGTCTTTGCGGTATTGTGAGATTGAAGCGGCCCGGACCAACTTTACTCGTCCACGCACGAGAGACCGGTTCCACGATAGACATGCAACTTGTATTGCATAAGTGGCTGGCGGGTGTCTGTTTCTCTCAGTTTAGTGAAGATGCAATTTTCAATGGAAGGCCTTTTTCAAAAGGATGAGTAAATAAGCAACTATTATATCACCGTTGTGGTTTTGCGTAGATTAGAACGGTTCTATCTCGTTGACCCAAGCCACGTAAAAATTGCATAAACAAAGTAGAGGACGTCTAACTTGTTTTTGCAGAGGGGGTCATGTGATGTGGTATGGCCAATGTGTGATTTGTGATAATGTATGCAATGATCATGTTTGTAATCTTTCATGACTTGCATGTCGATGAGTACGGCAACCGGCAGGAGCTATATGGTTGTCTTTTTATTTTATGTGACCTGCGTGTCATTGAATCACCATGTAATTGCTTTACTTTATTGCTAAGAGTAGCATTAGTTGTAGTTGCAATAGTTGGTGGACAACCATGGTGATGGCGCCACGATGATGGAGATCATGCCGGTGCTTTGGAGATGGAGATCAAAGGCACAAGAAGAAAGGCCATATCATATCACAATTATGAATTGCATGTGATGTTAATCCTTTTATGCACCTTATTGTTATGCTTAGATGTGATCGCTACGGTAGCATGATAAGGTGATCTCTCACGTTAATATCAAGAAGTGTTCTTCCCTAGTATGCACCGTTGCGAAAGTTCGTCGTTTTGAGACACCACGTGATGATCGGGTGTGATAGATTCAACGTTCACATACAACGGGTGTAAGCCAGTTTACACATGCGGAAATACTACGGTTTCCTTGACGAGCCTAGCATGTACAGACATGGCCTCGGAACACAAGAACCGAAAGGTTAAACACGAGTCATATGGACGATATGATCAACATGGCGATGTTCACCTTTGAAGCTACATCATCTCACGTGATGATCGGTTGTGGTGTAGTGGATTTGAATTGTGTGTCACTAAACAACCAGAGAGATGTTGAGTTTAGTGGGAGTTCATTAAGATGAACTGAAATTATCATAAATCAAAAGTCCAGATGTCTTTGCAAAAATCCTTATAGATCATGGTCGACTACGGTAGTCTGTTCGCTACTAAAAAAAAACTGCGTCTCCGTGGGTCAATTTTGTTAAATGGTACCTGCGTCTGAGAGAAGTCCTACACACCAATGCTGAGCTCTACGTGTTAGATGAACCATTAGAAGTAAAACCAAACATTTCTGCAAGCTATAAAGAGTACATGGAGTGGTCTTGAACCACCTACTTCAAAGTCAAGTGGATGATGTGCACCTTCATGAATTCTGACCTAAGTAGACAATTCAAGAACTTGATTGCAATGGAGATTGTTGATGAGCTGAAAAATAGTTTTTCAGCACAAGTTAGAATTGTAAGGTTCGAATGTCTGAACGGTTTTCTTTCACTCAAGATGGAAGAGAACACTTGCTTGGAACAACACCTGAGGATAATGCATGAGATACATCATCGTCTAGTGCTTGTTTGGAACCACGAGATGAATGACGCTTTCGCGATAGATGGGGTGATATGCTAGCTTCTCCACAACTTCAAGAATTATGTCGGAGACTATGTCATGGGAAGGGATTTGATCACTTTCTATGAGTTTGTGTCTCGGCTGCGTCATGTCAAAGTGGAACCCATAGCAAGAAAAGTTGACAATGCAGAAAGTATATATTGATATACAAGTTATAAGTGTTTAAGTCCAAATTGCAATTGTGGCAGTTTCGATAAGTATTTGATACTCATTCTGTTTTATGAAAATAGAACCTGCTGCTTGAGATTTGCATAAAGGATATAGGAAGACGTTGCGGAATGATGGCAATCAAGGAGTTGATGCTGGCAACGATTTGTCTCTACATTTATCGTTATGGATTAGAGGATTTGAATAAGTTTTGTAATCGAATTAAGTGTGATTTTAATTAGTGTGTCTTGCTTATGTGAGACGGTTATTCATGTTAAAGACAATGGTTGTTCTATTTTCATGAGTGATCCTTTTTGGAAATCACAAGTTTTCGATTATAGGTGTATTATTCTTATTATAATCTAGATGATAAATTAGTTAAACATTTATAAAAATATGTGACATACTAAAATATCCAAAACTTAATAATGACAATTGTTTTGGTTGTGCTAAATATTGAATAAACATTTTGATGTTTTATCAATGCGCCTTATTGTAAGGAGTATGACTAAAATGCCACCCTTTTGGAAGAGTGCAATGAGTTGCCGAAAATAAACACAGTGTTGGTTGTATTTTCAGCAAATGTTAAATGTCATTATTTTGTGCACTCCATCATAAATGATATGTGTAAATAGATGTATTGTTCAAGTTATGATATTTGATGAGATCAAATAAAATTCTGGAGTTTAGGATATTAAGTTAACAAAAAAATTGAGTCTTTTGATTTGATCAAAAGAGACAAAATATTTGAGTTATT
>QRDG01000823.1:414845-582631 GCA_012064385.1 Puccinellia tenuiflora
AAAAGGTGTTTAATGGACTCATCATACACACTTTTTGCTCCCATACCAATTGCGTTTAGCAAGGTTGTCTTTTGTAAGAATTACTCCACGACGAAAATACCACGCAAACACCTTCGTTTTGAGCGGTATCTTCATCTTCCAAATTTTCCTATTTGAATCGACAGGAATAACAGGCTGGATTAGAGCTCTATACATAGAATCAACCGAGAAAATACCATTCTTAGTTGGGATCAATCGTAGTTCATCTGGGCCTTCCATGAGATGGACAGAGTCCAACCGAAGAAGCAATGCATTCCAAGATTCTTCTCTAGGCCCTAATAGCGTTATTCTGAACGATACATTCTGCGGAGAAGTATTCATCACCTTAGCCAGCGTATCGCCTTTGTAACGCACAACATCATACAGAGCCGGATACTGTTCACGAAGAGTAGTTTGGCATAGCCACCTATCTTCCCAGAACCGAATTTCCGATCCATTTCTAATGAAGAAAAAAACATGTGGGAAGAAAAACTTCTTCGTGGCCATGAGGCCAGCTCTGTGAATCACCAGGCTTCCAAACAACCTGAAATACAGCTGTATCTCCCACATACTTCCTCCTTATGACTTCAATATTCCCCGTCCCTACCGTAAAAAGGCTCATTTTATTTTACTGCCTCAGAGTGATGGGCCGGTTATTCCCTTAATTTGAACAAGCAAGTCAAACGCACGGCAGCATGTGCGCTAGAGAGAGCAGAGTGTCTCCACCTACTTTTCTGTACAGTATACTACACTGGCAGATCAGACCAACGAGTGACAGACCTCCACACCTAATTGCTTTTATTCTAGAATAATGACTTTTATAACCTTTGGAGTAGCAAGCATATTTTTGTTCCCTCAAAAAACTTTGTACGCGGAGCCCTAGTTTCCAACGCGAACATGCACCCGAGTCCTTACTTGCCATAATGGCCATGTGCTCCTTCCTAGCCCTGTCCTGCCTGCTCCCCACTTGCCCATATCTCATCTGTGGGGATTTTAGTGACACTATCTGACTTGACTTTGTTTATTTTGACCTCTCCTATTTGTCACACTTTTCTTTGCGAGTTGATTATTTGCCCTCTGACAGATCGGGCCCACACCCAATGACGAAAATACCCTCACATGGGTGGAACGAGTCCAGCTCATTCTCCGCTGGTCGTATCGCTCCAACACTTGAACAGAGGAACCAGGCGACGGCGGCACCCTCAGGCGGCCGGAGCCTAGAGGGCGGTTGGCGGCGGAATTTCGAAGAGCACGACGACATATACCCATCTAGGCACGACCTCCTCCCTCAGGACGGCGCACCCCCGACATCTAAGAGCTAAGGCTAGGATTTAGGGGCTCCTGCGGTCGGCGACGAGCTGGCTAGTCGCCGCTCCCTTCTTTTTCTCTTCTCTTTGATTCATCCATCGGGCAGCAACGAGCAACGAGCGCCAACGACTGATGACCCACAAGTATAGGGGATCTATCGCAGTACTTTTGATAAATAAGAGTGTCAAACCCAGCGAGGAGCAGAATGTATTGGCTTGTAGATATGAGTAAGGTTTCACAGCAAACACTAACAAAAGTATTTTTATGGGGTTTTATACTAACAAATAAATAAAGTGCGAGTAAATAAAATAGAACAATAATTATTGTAGCAAGTGGCCAAATCCTCTTTAGCACAAAGGACAAACCGGTGGTTCTACTTATGATGGCTAAATGCTCTTGAGGACACATTGGAATTACGTCAAGTCACTTTTGCTTTATACCGCTGCTTAATGTTTAATGTTTTGCTAAGTGTCGTGTGGGTGAAACTATGCTAATGAACCGCCCTTACTTGGACTACAACACACTTGTGATTACACTTCCCTACAAGCTTGCACAAATGTAAGGAAATATTTAAGAATTAACTAACCACAAGCTTAAACTCTAAGATCCTACACTCCCTCATGCACTAGTTTACCGGTGGGGGTTTGGGTTTCTGTCATTCCCGCAACCACCTCACAAGCAAGCTGAATACACAATGCATTCCCCTAGGCCCATAAAGGTGAGCTGTCATGTAGTTGATGTTCACACAACACCACTAGAAGAATAGCGCCACAACTTAAATATCAAACCATTAAACATTACTCAGCATAATTCCACTACTTGCAATGAGACTTCCCCGTGTCCTCAAGAACTAAACGAACTACTCACAAGACATCATATGGATCATGATCAGAGGTGATGAATGAATGATTAACAATCTGGTCATAAAAGTATTTCACCGATAAAACTGAATAAGATCAACTACACAGGGCAATCAACACCGAAAAAGTGATCCCAATGAACTACAACAAGTATAACTCTAGATGCAACAGCGGAACGGAGTGGAGCTGTGGATGTGATGGTGCTTTCGGTGAGGATGATGTTGATGATGATCCCGATGAAGCTTGTGACGATGACGATGACGATGGCGACGATCTCCCCTCTCCAGGAAAGAATTCCCCTGGCAGATTTCTCCCTGCCGGAGAGCTTTTTCTCTCTCTGTGGTTGGCGGCGGAATTTCGAAGAGCACGACGACATATACCCATCTAGGCACGACCTCCTCCCTCAGGGCGGCGCACCCCTCACAGCTGAGAGCAAGGGCTAGGATTTAGGGGCTCCTGCGGTCGACGACGAGCTGGCTAGTCGCCGCTCCCTTCTTTTCTCTTCTCTTTGATTCATCCATCGGGGAGCAACGAGCGCCAGCGGCGACGCCGGTGACACCTATGCGAGCGGCGGAGCAGGCGGCAACAGAGACATCTGCGGCCGCGCGGGGGGACAGCATCGAGCAACTAGCGGCCAACGGCGGCGCGCAGCTAGCTAGTTCATCCGTTTGGCCACTAGCTGCAAGCTAGTTCATCCGTTTGGGACGAACAGGGGAGAACAAATTTTCCAATCCCTACGGGCAGGGGTATACTTGTCTTGCATAGATTACCTATTCCCACAAAAGAGAATTGAAAAAATTCAAAAGGGCAAATGATCACATGCCAAAGAAAAGTGTGGCAAATAGGAGATGTCAAAATAAAGAGGGACAAATCGGATAGCCTCCAAATAAAACGGGAAAAAAATCAAATTCCCCCTATCTGTTGGGTGCCAACTGATTCTCCTCACACGCCCCAGCAATGGCAGCTCGTCGTCCCCAGCAGTGGCAACTCCCCAGCACCGCCTCCCTCCTTCACAACAGCACCGCGTCCATGAGCTCTTCTCAGGTGCGAGTAACTCGTCATTGTCGTGACCATGGGAGAAGGCCAGAAGCTCCTTGCACTAGTAGGAAAAAGGTTACCCGTGGCGCACCAATTTTACTTGCCCGTGGCGCAGGGCCCTGCGCCACGGATTGCCACGCCACGGGTAACACTTTAGCGGTGGCGCACGTGCCCCGGTGCGCCACGGGTAAAAAATTTAGCCGTGGCGCACCTCCACACCCTGCGCCACGGCTAACGTGCGCCACGGGTATGTAACTACATGCGCCACGGCTATGTTTTCCGGAAATAAAAAAATGTCGCCGCCACCCGTAGGCGGCGTACGGATCACGTTCGTTCTTGCAGGCACAGGGGGATTCACGCCGGTCTCTGCTGCCCAGGCACGGGGAGCTTCGCGGCGGCCGCGCGACGATATGGGGCTTCGCGCCATTGGCCTCGTTTGCCTCCGCGCCGGCCTCTCCTCGTCCTGGAGCGTCGTCCACGACGCCCTTGTCTCCTCGCACGGTGGGCTTCTTCTGCGAAGGAACGGAGAGAGAGGAAGATAGAGCATCGGCCACGGCGGCCATGGAGCATCGGTTGGTGGGTCCGTTCCGCCGTTTCCGTCACGGCTCCGTCTACACCGACGAGCTCGTCTCCGTCGCGAGGTCCTCGTCCCATCATCTCCATCGCGTTGCTGGGGCCTGCATGATCGACACTGCCGGCGCTCTGTCCGCTCCATCCGCGTAGAGAAGAAGTTGCAGAGGGGCGGCTCCGGCCGGGACATCATGGGTTTCCCCGTCTCCGGTCGCCGCCATCGATGTGTCCCTTTGGATCTGGACGCAGGCGGGCCTTCGGAATTCGTGCACCACGGGGGGCTTCGGATTTCATCGACTACGGCGGCGCCCCTCTGCCCGCGTTCGAGCTCACGGCCACGGGGGGCTTCACGGCCGGCCGCGAGGGGCCTCGCGTCGATCTGTACAGCGGGCGGGCCGCTCCGGCAGCCACGGGTTGAGGCGCGCGGCCTCCGTCGGCGGGAGCACGGGGGGAGCTTCGTCCTCTGCTATAAGTCCGGTCACCAGGATCCATCCTGCTCGAGCTCGACGGCATGGCCTTGTCCTCCGCTGTTCGCCATCGTGCTGGGGAATTTCTTTTCGCTGAGGCACGGATCGAGAGGAGGCGCAGCGCGGATCGAGAGGAAGCGTGGCCTCGCCCGTGACACTCTGCAGCAAACGTACGAGTTGTTTTTTTCTTTTTTTGAGATGTACGTACGAGTCATCAATCCAGGTTCCTTCTCCTCGGCCAATAAGAACGAAGCATAGGATAGGATGAGGATCATGTGTTTGTTGAGAACAATGAGAACCGTTGGATGCACGAGAACCGTTGGATAGGTGAGAACAGATCGCACAGGAAAAACATGTGCTTGAAAAGTGTTCGAGCCGGGACCATGTATGTCGGTGGCGCACACGTACACAGTGCGCCACGGCTATTTGAGATTAAAAATTTGACAACCGAAATCCAACATACTCGTGGCGTATCGTTGTAGGGTGTGCCACGACTATCGTGTTTGCCATGGCGCACCATACTTTGCTGCGCCACGGGTATCTCTGCGCAGGCCAACCGGGTAGGGTCCATCTTAGCCGTGGCGCAGCGACACAGTTGGTGCGCCACGGCTAGTTTGCTTACCTATAAGCCTTTTCCTGCTAGTGTTGCCAGCCTCCACGCCTAGCACCTCAGCCACCCATCGAAAACTCCTCCTCGGCTCCCCAATAGCGGCAAATCATTGCCTCCTCCCCGGCTTCCCAATGGCAGCAGATCATTGCCTTCTCCTCGGCTCCCCAACGGAGAAGATCATTGGCTCCTCTGCCGCTACCCATCAGCAGCATATCAAAGTAGCTACTCCTGAATATCAAGTTCGAACTACTACTACATGAACAACAAAAGGTTGTTCGGGCAGTGTAGTTATCGGCTCATGTGGGGCGTGGCCTTGGGGCTGGCGTGGATGTCAGAGCGGTGGCACCGGATGATTCCCTCCGTCGTGTTATGTTGAGGTGTTAGGGCAACTCCAACGCGTTGACCCATTTCGTCCGTTTTGCTCCGTTTCCGTCCGTTTGGGTCGAAACCTGGGCCCAACGCGCCGACGCAAACGGACCAACGTCCGTTTTTCGTCTGCGGCGACCCAATTCCGGCCCAAATTTGAGCCGGGTTTGCATTTGCACGGACGCGTCTGGACGCCGCGCGGAGTCCTGCCCGTTGGACCTCCTGGCCCAGCTGTCAGTCGCACCGAACGGTCAACAACCGTCTTAAATGTGGCAGGAGATGTATTTATATGGCCTCCGGCGAGCCAAACCCTAGGTTCACAAAAACCTAGCGCCCCCACCGCACACCCTTCCCCGGCGACGACGACCACACATCCCCGACCGCGCAGCACCACCTCCCCCGCCCTCCTGGATGGATCCACCATAGCACCTCCTAGACTAGATCGAGCGAGCGCGCTGATGTCTACTACGCGCATCTATTCTTGTAGACAGTGTTGGGCCTCCAAATGCAGAGGTTTGTAGAACAGCAACAATTCTCCCTTAAGTGAGTAACCCAAGGTTTATCGAATCCACGGGAAGAAGAGGTTGAACGTATCCCCTCTCAAGCAACCCTGCAATTAAGATACAAGAAGTCTCTTGTGTCCCCAACACACCTAATACAATTGTCAGTTGTATAGGTGCATTAGTTCGGCGAAGAGACGGTAAAATACAAGTGATATGGATGGTAAAAGGTGAATTTGTAATTCTGTAATAAAAATGGTAGTAAGCAAACATGTAACAAAAGTGACTAAAAACGGTGTTCGGATGATTAGAAACAAGGCCTAGGGATCCTACTTTCACTAGGGATCTCTCTCAACACATTAGCACAACTGAAAGCAAGCAAGTGCTGCTCGGAATTATCCTTCTTGATAAAACAAGGGTACTATGGGTAGGGCTACAAAAGCACACCTCAAAGTCTGAGTAAACAAACACCACAATTCCACAAATAATAATCAATGATAAATATCACTCTAGATAATCTATCATCCAAGGAGTCACTCACGCCCCGTTCTGTCACCAAGGCTTTGTGCCACTAACTCCGGAAATTATACTAGACAAACCAATTGAGTAGCATAACATTACATAAGAATTCAGCCATACTAACAATGCTCACGATCACATAAAGATCACACCATGGGAGAGAGAGAGATAACCACATAGCTACAGTAGAGCCCTCAGCCTCGATGAAGAACTACTCCCGCTGCATCACGGGAGGCAGCAACGGCGATGAAGATGACTCCGGGGGCAATTCCCAATCCCGGCATGGTGCCGGAACAGGAACTTCTGTCCCCCGAATTAGGGTTTTTGGTGGCGGCAGAGCTCGGGAACTTTTCTGGAGAAATCGATCAGGGGTCGTCATTTTTAGGTCAGGAGGGTCTTTATAGGCGAAGAGGCGACCTGAGGTGGTGGAGGAGGCGGCCAGGTGACCCCTGGCCGTGGTTCACTTTTGGGCCACGCCCGGGCCCCGTCTGGGCTCTGTGGGGCCCATTTTGGAAGATGTCTTAGTCCACGTCGATCAGCGGAAAATTTCCAAAACTTTTGCGACCAGACTTTTTTGATTTGACGTCGTCTTCGGGTCGGTTAGGGTACATCTTTAAAAACTATCTGATGGAGACGGATTCGGGGTTCCACCTTCGGCTCCTTTTACGATCTTGTCAATTTTCCTACACATCAAAGTGTAAAAAAAGAACATTGTACACTTTTGCCACTGTTAATAGGTTAGTCCAATAAATCCATAAAATGATATAAAATTATAATAAACACATGTGGCAATGTTATAAAACAAGCATGGAACATAAAAAATTATAGATACGTCTGGGACGTATCACGCGCCGGAGCGCGCAAGGGCGCCACCGTGGTGTTGGGAATATGCCCTAGAGGCAATAATAAAATGGTTTATTAAGCATATTCACGTTTATGATAATAGTTTATTATCCATGCTATAATTGTATTAAATGGAAACATAATACATGTGTGGAATATAAACACCCGGAGTCCCTAGTGAGCCTCTACAGGACGAGTTCGTTGATCAACAGATAGTTAGAGTTTCCTAACTATGGACTTGTTATAGTCACTTGATAACGGAGTCATATCATTAGGAGTAATGGTGTGATGGACATGACCCAAATAAAGAGTTGCAATTAATCGTGTCACAAAAGTTTTGTTGTCAACACTTTTAATATGCCAAATATAGTTTCCTTAGACCATGAGATTATATCACTCCCGTTCACCGGAGGAATACTTTGTGGACATCAAACGTCACTTCGTAACTGGGTGATTATAAAGGTGACTTTCAGGTATCTCCGATGGTGGGTTGTTGGGTGATATGAATCAAGAATGGGATTTGTCCCTCCATGTGACGGAGAAGATATCTCCAGGCCTTCTCGGTAATATAGCATCAAAAGTCTGCAGACATGTGATTAGGTTGTAATCACCGGGATCCTATATTATGGACGAGTAAAGAGAACTTGCCGGTAACGAGATTAAACTAGACATGGGGATGTCAACGATTATATCTCGGGCAAGTAAAATATCATGAGACAAAGGGAATCATATATGAGATTAATTGAATCTCCGGCATTGTGGTTCAATCGAGAAAAGGTTTTCGTTGAGTGTATAGGAATTAATATGGGCATCCCGGTCCCGCTATTAATTATTGATATGATCATGTCTATGCATTCTCGAACCCGTAGGGTCACACACTTAATGTTCCGATGAAATTAGGTTTTGCGATGAATTAAATGATGAAGTGAACGAATGGTGATTCGGAGTCTCGGATGGGATCCCGGACGTCACGAGGAGTTCCGGAGGAGTCCGGAGAATAAGATTCATATATGGAAAGTTGTTTCCGGAGGTTTCGGAAAAGTTCCGGAAATTATTTACTCAAAAGGATGAGTAAATAAGCAACTATCATATCACCGTTGTGGTTTTGCGTAGATTAGAATGGTTCTATCTCGTTGACCCAAGCCACGTAAAATTTGCATAAACAAAGTAGAGGACGTCTAACTTGTTTTTGCAGAGGGGGTCAAGTGATGTGATATGGCCAATGTGATTTGTGATAATGTATGCAATGATCATGTTTGTAATATTTCGCGACTTGCATGTCGACGAGTACGGCAACCGGCAGGAGCCATATGGTTGTCTCTTATTTTATGTGACCTGCGTGTCAATGAATCACCATGTAATTGCTTTAGTTTATTGCTAAGAGTAGCATTAGTTGTAGTTGCAATAGTTGGTGGACAACCATGGTGATGGCGCCAAGATGATGGAGATCATGCCGGAGATGGAGATCTTGCCGGTGCTTTGAAGATGGAGATCTAAGAGCATAAGAAGAAAGGCCATATCATATCACATTTTTGAAATTGCATGTGATGTTTATCCCTTTTATGCACCTTATTGTTATGCTTAGATGTGATCGCGACGGTAGCATGATAAGGTGATCTCTCATGATAATATCAAGATAATTAAGTGTTCTCCCCTAGTATCCACCGTTGCGAAAGTTCATCGTTTTGAAGCACCACGTGATGATCGGGTGTGATAGATACAACGTTCACATACAACGGGTGTAAGCCAGTTTTACACATACAAAAATACTACGGTTGTCTTGACGAGCCTAGCATGTACAGACATGGCCTCGGGAACACGGAACCGAAAGGTTAAACACGAGTCATATGAATGATATGATCAACACTGAGTTGTTCACCATTGAAGCTACATCATCTCACGTGATGATCGGTGGTGGTGTAGTGGATTTGGATCGTGTGTCACTAATCAACCGGAGAGATGTTGAGTTTAGTGGGAGTTCATATATTAATTTGATTAAGTTGAACTAAAATTGTCATAAACAAGTGTCCTAAAGATGTCTTTGCAAAATCCTTGTAGATCATGGGCGACTACAGTAGTATGTTTCTTGCTGAGGAGCTGCGTCTCGATGGGTCAAACTTTGCTGAGTGGTACATGCGTCTGAGAGAAGCCCTACACGCCAATGACGAGCTCTACGTGATAGATGAACCTTTAGAAAAACGCCCTGAGGTTACTGCTGACTATGAAGGGTATATGGAGTGGTACGATCAAAAGACCACCTACTTGAGAGTCGAGTGGCTGATATGCACCTTCATGGATTCTAACCTTGGTAGACAATTTGGAAACTTGAGCGCAATGGAGATTGTCGATGAGCTGAAACGAA
The DNA here is from genome assembly GCA_012064385.1 of Puccinellia tenuiflora. Lineage (NCBI taxonomy): Eukaryota > Viridiplantae > Streptophyta > Magnoliopsida > Poales > Poaceae > Puccinellia > Puccinellia tenuiflora. The sequence continues at coordinate 424,307 of QRDG01000823.1, forward strand.
GGTTCATAGCACAAGTTAGAGTTGCAAGTTGAAAGAGCATGGTTGCCCCCATATGTTGTTTTGGTAATTAATGACAATCCCTATGGACTAATGTGTGCTTTAAGTTATATTTGCAGTGTTGGTCCATAAGGAATGCTTTGACTCCATATGTTGGAGTCAAGGCTAAAAGAAGAAAACTATATGTTGGTCAAGGCTAAGTGCAAGTTGATCAACGTACAAGATTAGGGCATGTGAAGAAGAAGATCATGTGTTGATCAAGATCCTATGTTGTCCATGGTGGATGGCGTCGCGTGGTGATCATCATCAAGATAAAGGCCATGTGAAGATATGTCGAAGAGTGCCTCTCCCATCATGGTGTATGGGGGAGCAATATGTGTGTCTTCACCAAGCGGAGCAAAATCAAGAAAGGTGATCCACTTGAGAGTAGACCAAGATCGTCATCATCGAGCTCAAGTGGAATGCGCAAGGCAAAGGTATGATCTTGATAGGGTTTCTATTTTACCGGTCTCGCGGTGTAGTTGGGAGACCGGGTTTTAGGATAGGTAACCGTTCTATCAAGAGGGGCTCTCAAGTGAGCTTTAGCGTATCGGTCGTTGAGAGCTCAAACCTTTGCATCCTTGGCATCATCTTTATTGGTTCCTATTTGGCTCTTATCGTGGTGTGGTACTGGTGCTTGTCGTGCTTGTCATGACAAGCCCAAGGTCACCGAACGTTCTCATATGTGTTACCTATTGAGTTTTCGGTGTCGGAGATTTTGTCGGTCCATCTATACGGAAGGTTTCACTCTTCCAATTATTAGCAAAATCTCCCTTGCTTGGTTTCAATATTTTCACTTGTTATTAGGTAGCATTTGTCGTCCTCTTTCCAACAAAAGTGGTTTTGTGTTATTCGGACGTCATATGCAAAAAATATTGTTTTCCGGGTTTTAATAAAAGGGTTTTACCTCTCACCATTTGGCTTTACCATATCTTGTTGAACAATGATGTTTCTATGAATATTCTTTTTGTGCTCGTTGTGACGATTCCAACGAGTCCAAGATTACTGAAAACGGAGTTCGTATGAGGAAGTTCTTGCGGTTTCGGTATCGGTCGCTTTTAGAACAGAGTATTAGAGGGAAAAAGAAAAAAGGGCGTGACCGAACCGGCCTGCCGACCGGCCCAGGCCGGGTCCCTGGCCGGCGCGGTCGGGTGGGCCGCCGGCCGCCAGGCCGGCCCAGGCCGGGTCTCTGGCCGGCCGCGTCTGGCAGGCTCCCGGTTCCCCAGCCGGCCCAGGCCGGGCCACAGGCCGGCGCGGTCGGGTGGGCCGCCGGCCGCCTGGCCGGCCCAGGCCGGGTAGCAGGCCGGCTGTTGCGCCCGGTGTGCTGCCCTCCTCCCTTGCCGGCTCCCAGGCCGGCCCAGGCCGGGTTGCGGGCCGGCCCAGGCCGGGTTGCAGGCCGGCCCAGGCCGGGTTGCAGGCCGGCCTGGGTGCTGTTTCCCTTCTTTACCTTTTTCCAACGGCTCCTTTTGGAGCCCCTATTTAAAAGGTTTCTTCTCCAAAATAAACCTAACCTTTGAGCCAACTCTAAGCTATTTTCCCCTCCTCCATTGTTGACCTCTTGAGCTTGGCTTTCTCTCTTTCTCTCCACTAGTTCGTGCTACTTCTTAGAGAAAAGAGAGAGGAGATCTAGATCCGTATTTCCACCGGTTGATTTCTCCTCTAAGTGAGGGGAACACTTTGGATCTAGATCTTTGGAGTTTCTTGGTGTTTCTCCTTTGTTCTTCCTCCTTAATCCCTCCCAAGCATTAGTTGCTTTGGTTGGATTCGGGGTGGAAGAACTTGTTCACTTAGTGTGTTCTTGCCATTGCATTAGTTGCATCGGTTTGAGTTCTCCACGGTGATTCGTGGAAAGTGAAGTTGAGAAGCTTGTTACTCTTGGGTACTTTGGTGCCCTAGAGCTTGTTCCTCTATGGCACGTTGGTACCCTAGACGGTTTGATTTCTCGGAGTCTTGGTGGCTTACGGGATTTGTTGGGAGCCTCCAATTGTGGAGTGTGGCTCAACCTTGTTGCTTCGGAGCTTTGGTAGCTACGAAGATATTGCTGGGAGCCATCAATTGAGTTGTGGTGTGTGCCCCGGCCTTGGGCATCGAGTCTTGGCGGCTCGGTGCATTTGGTGAAGACCCTCCAACTTGTGGAGTGAGCTTCACCCTTGTAAAGGTTCTAGTTGTCAACCTCAACGGCAACATAGTGACAAGTGCCTCGCCACATTGGTGGTAAGACACAACGAAGATACTGGTGTGCCATATTAAGGCTACTCGGTGCTTCACATTGGTGAACACCGCGCCGCTCCAACGGAGACTAGCTTCCATTGGGAAGTGAACTTCGGGATAAATCATCGTCTCCAAGTGCCTCGGTATTTCTATCCCGAGCTTCTTACTTATGCTATTTACTTTGTGATAGACATCAAGCTTAAAGTCATATATCTTGCTATCACCTAGTTGATCATATTGCTTAGCATAAGTTGTTGGTGCACATAGGTGAACCTAGCTAGTTTAGGTTTTGGCTTGATAAATTAAACGTTAGTTTTATTCCGCATTTATTCAAGCCTTAACCGTAATAATTTTAAATCGCCTATTCACCCCCCCCCCCCCTCTAGGCGACATCCGTGTCCTTTCAATTGGTATCAGAGCGGGTTCTCTCTTTATAGGGCTTCACGGCCTAGAGAGTAAAGATGTCGTCTAGTGGTTTAGTGCACAATGATTCTTTAATATTCGATGGCACTAATTATAATGATTGGAGAAATCGCATGCTAGATTATTTTCGGGACATTGATCCATATATAGAGCAAATTCTAGATATGGGTTTTTCTCCTCTAGAGGATGAGGAAAATTCTTATCTAGATGATGGAGCTTCTAACGTGATTTTCAAGTCTTTGAGTAATGCAGTTGCTTTGTCGATCTCTCCTTATCGGAATGGCCATGAGCTATGGACCAAGCTTCAAGACAATTATGGTGTGTCCATGGATAGTGAGAATGATTGTTCTCACTCTACCTCCGGGCGTAATGAGTTCTCAACTTCTTCTACCTCACCTACATGTGGCAAGCCACAAAATAATGCAATGGTGAGTAGGGATAAATCTTGCAATAATGATAGTGAGCTTCTTCTAGATAATATTTCATCTCTATCTCATTGCAATGATTTATCTTTGGACTTAAACACATCTAGCACTATAAATGTTTCACATGCTTGTGTTGATAGTCCTTCCATATCTTCAAAAAATTACTTATATAAATCTAATGATGATGAAGAAAATTATGATGAAGATAAGGATAATAGTTTTGACCTCCTTATGAATAAGAGTGGAATGGTTGAACGTGCTCTTCAAAAAGATAAAAATGCTCATGATAGTTTCATAGAATTCATAACTACCTTTGTTGGGTACAAGCAAGAATTAGATGATTTGGAAGCACGTGAAGATGAAAGTCTTCGCCGCGAACGTGGTTATGCGAACACGATTGCGGATCTTAAGGAAGCTCTTGAAGAAGAACAAACCACCAAGAAATCTCTTGAGGGGACATTTACTCTAGAGTTATCCAAAGTAAATGAAACCTATGATAGAGCTCTCAAGGTGGCTAATGATTTTAAAATTAAAAATGATGAGCTTGTTGTTGAAATTGTTAGACTCCTTGAGGCTAATGTGAAATTTGAAAAGGATGTCAAGTCCTTGGAAGATTCTCTTGCACATCTCACTAAGTCTCATGATCAACTCCAAGCTCAATTACTAAAAGAGCTTCCTACTTGTTCTCCCATTTCTATTAATGTTGATGCTTGTGCTACTAACTCTATTTCTTGTGAAGCATCCATTTTAAAGGAGAATGTTGAGCTAAGGGCTCAACTTAAATTTCTAACTAGCAATTATGAGATATTGGAAGAAAGTCATGAGAAGCTCTCGAGCTCTCATGAAGATCTTCTCGTATCTCATGATAAGTTAAAGTTAGCTCATGAGGCAATTGCTACCAAGGTAATATCTAGTGAGCCCCATGTGGACAATGGCACAACTTCTAATAAAAATGCTAAAATTCCATGTGCTAGTCCTAGTAATTCTTCATCTCACACTAATGCTAAATCATATGTTGAATTACATTTTGTGCCTAGTTGCTCTAACAATGAAGCTTCAACTTCCTCTAGTACTTGTGTAGCTACTAACCTTGTAGGGAAGACTAAAGAGCACAAGGCACAAGCCACTTCTTTGAAGAAAGATGTGGAGAAACGTCATAAAGGGAAGGCCACACTTGACAACATGTTGAGTGTACAAAAATCCCCCAAGGACAAGAGTGGACTTGGATTCAACTCCAATATCAAGAACAAGTCCAAGAGTAGCAATAAGAAGGGCCAAGAATAAGTCAATCACTCGGCCAAGATTGTTTGCTTCAAGTGCAAAATTGAAGGGCATCATGTTAGAGATTGCCCAATGAAGAAGAAGCCTCTTAGTGAGAAGCAACTAGGGAAGAGGCCTATTGTTCAATCTCTTGCTCAACCTCGGGTTGAACAAAGGCAACCTCCTAAGAAGACTCAAGTCATTGCTCCTCAAGTTGAGGTGCCTATTAAGAAGAAAGAAAAGAGTCGATATTGCTACTTATGCCGTGAGAAGGGCCATTTGGCCTCTTCATGCACAAACGGTACTCTATCCAACCCCATAATTATTGATGATGTTTATTCTCTTAGGAAGGATAGGGTTGGCAATGTGTTTGCCAATGTGGGAACTCAAAGTGGTGTCAAGAAAAGAACCATTTGGGTTGCCAAGCCTATTGTGACTAACCTCTTAGGACCCAACTTGGTTGGGGACCAACAAGCTCAAACTTGATCAATAGGCTGTGATGAAGGACATTGGAGACTTGGCTATCCTTGAAGAATTAAGGGATCTTCTTGATGATTATTTCCACTAGCCAAATTATTTGGATTATATTGTCATATCTCATATCCAATGCTCCTTCTTGCGGTAACTTATATTTAAATTATATATATTCATTGAAAGTTGCTTGCTCCCTAGCATGTGTTAGTTTTGTTCCTAGCATGTGCTTGTATATGTTGTGCTTATTACTTACCTTAAACAATCAAGTTTGTGTATGTTAATGTGCGCTCCATATATGTGTAAACTTTGTGTTGAGTCCTTATTGGATCTTGTGTTGATTTCAATGGGCTCTTTTGAGAAATTAATGGACTATCCCATTTTGGGGGAGTGATATGCTTTGTGCACTTCACTAACCTAAAAATGTGTGTATATGAGTAACACCACCTAGTATTGATATATCAAGATTATCTAGTAACTATGTGGTGTGTCATGCTCATGAGAAATTTAAATTCTATAATGTCTATTAATTATCTCTATTTGATTTTATTTGCCTCTTGTTAAGAAGAAATGAATTATCACATTGTGGGGGAGTAATAAGCTATGTGCATATTACAATCCTACAAAATGTGAACATTTGAGATTTGCCACTTAGATTTGATATTGTAAATTATCTTATTCCTATGTGGCATATTAGCTCGAACAAGTTCCAATTTGCTTTCTAGCTATCGTTTGGCTCTTGTTTGTGTGAGTTTGCTTGGTGTGGTTTTTCGCTAAAATGCATTTCCATACATTAGTTGAGAAACCATTTGTTCCATATTATTCTAACCATGGCATTGCCGGTTGGTTTGAATAGTTGGAACTACCAACAAAACTTATTAAAATATGGTGTTTTATTTCTTATCCCTTGCCATATGTTTTATCTTGTGAGGATATTCTTGGATACCTCTATCACCGGGAAAATAATTCCAAATGGTCATTGTCCTTGGACAATCCATACTTATGTTTATGGTAGAATATTTTTGATTATCCTTACATTGGCATTGGTGTTTATTTGCCACATCTCTTGCCAAAATATTTATTTTGACTCCCATTGCCTTCCTTGCCTCTTGCTAGGATCCTAATTCTCAAATTGGTAGTGTTTAGTGTTGTAAATAAAATATGAAGAGTAATGATCCCTTGTGTGTGCATTTTGTATTCAAATACAAATATCAAAAAAATAATGCATGAATCTTGGGGGAGCATTCCTTTTATTTAGAACACTATCCTATCTATCAATATTTGATCCTTACAATTGGCATTTGATTTCTATCATATGTGTTTATGGAAGACAAATCTTTTCTCTTGATGCTTAGTGCCATCATGAAAATTGTAGAGGGTGTTTGGTTTATTTAGTGTAACCTTGCTCTCTCTTGGGAGTCTTGCAATATCATCTCTTGTTTTATCCTATAGAATGAGAAAATCCTTTGGGCATGTCTCTTTCTTTCATCTTATATGCTCACTGGCCTTGCCTAGGTACCTTCAATTGGTATTAATTGGAATTTAATATCTCCTCCATAGATATTTGTTTCAATTGATATTTATTGTAGAAATCTTGATACCTTATTACTTTATTTTACTTTACTTGATTTCGGTCAAGTAGTAACCTCCTCTTGGTATCTTGTCTCCTAAATGGTATCTTATTTTTCAATTGGTGTCTTATCTCTCATGTGTTGTTTGATTTGATTCCTATTGATGTCACACTTCATGTGTTGACGTGTTTTGGAATCAATCATATGTTGATTTGATTTTTCCTCAATCATGTGTTGATTTGGATTTTGATATAATTTGGACAACCTTTTTGTGTCACACTTTGGTGTGCTCTCTTCTTGGTTTACTTAGTGTTTTGTCCAAATTGTATCTCATTCGGTTCTCGTAAGTCCATGCAGTCATATTTACTAATATATTTATTTTATGGCATGCTAGTCTTTCTTGATCCAATATATATAGGGGATACTCCACCAAATCCTAATTTGGCTAAGATGTGCATGAAATTCAAGTTCATCTATGTGCACATATTTATGTGGAGTGCTTCCTATGTATTGTAGTGTATCTAACTACTATGGAACCCAATGAGTTTGGGAACCATGTTGTACTTGAATTTTGTTTTAGGTACAATGGAGATGCATTGGATGCTTGCCTCATTTATAAGGAAGGTGTCCTCACCATGTGATTATTAGAGTCAAGCTTTGATGATAAACAGAAATTCTCATCTTCATCATCACCAATGCTATTTCGGTAACAAGTATCTATCCCATGCATATTTTTCTTGTATTCAACCTTGTGTAGGTTGCCCCCTTGGCATGAAAACTTTAAATGTACAATTGTTGTGACTTTGGCTCCTTTCTTCACTGGTATATCGTTGTGATATGTGTGATGGAAATGCAAAAGTTTTTTTCTTCAATTGGTATTATTTCTTTGTGATACTTGTTGCCTATCTCAAAGCATCTTCACTATCTTTTATTCCCTTAGTGACATGTGGGATGTCTTTGATATTTTTGAAGTTCATTCATATACAATGAGATAAATTTGAGCTATGTGCTATGCTTTTAAGCAATAATATCTTTTGTATATTCATGACTTCCTTTTTGGATACCATGGTTTCCACTTTATCAACCATTTTATATGTGCAAGTTTCTTTGTCGACGAATATCATTGTCTACTTAGAAACCTATACATATGAGAGAGGTCACCTTTTATGTGGTATCCTACTTTCTTGCAAGCCACCTTGTCTTTTATCTATAATTCTTTGGTGGCTCCAAGTTTGACTCGTGAGTGCTTGTCTTATTTCTACTCGCACCTTTGGGCACTCACATTTTGTTGAAGATTCTTCTCTTCATGCTCATCACGTGAGTATGTTGATTTTGTTGCCTAAATGTTCTCACTAGCTCGTGGGTTTTTCAATTGGTATTAGTTTCCAATTAGTCTCCTTGAGCTTGTGAACATATTTTTTTTGAAAAATCTTATTTGTAAGTTATGTGTGTCAATACTCGATATATAACTTATCTCCATTTGGTCAAGACTATGTGTCTTATCAAATTAATTGTCTTGTCACACACACACATACTCTTGGTTGGGTCTTGATTGATAGTTTCTCTTAATTGGTATCTCCTTATGGCTCAACCACATCCTTGGTGCAAGTGCTCGGTTTTGCTTTAATTTCCTTTTTACCCTTGCACTTGGTGAGTGTCCTAGATGATTTTGGGGGAGTGAGGATTCCATATTTGTGCACTCCTCAATAGTGCATAGACATTGGGGAGCTTCTCTAATTTTATTTAGAACTCTAGAATAGGATCTTCTTGCTTGCTTTTCTCCTTGGTGGAGATGTTTAGAATGATTTCATCCTTTTGCAATCTTTGGATCCTCAATATAGTTTGATTTCCTCTATTATTCGTCAATGGATATGTGCATTTGATTCCACTCACATTTTGAGAAATGCACACTTTATGGAGAACTTCATACTATATTGGCCTTCTAGAATTTTTCTTCCCATTTCGGCAATCGATGCCAATGGGGGAGAAGTTTTAGAGGGTTTAAGGGAATTGGTTTTATGCTTTAGTTTGGTTCTTAAGCATTTGCCTCTCATGCTCATGCATCCTTGTCTTGCAAGGTTGCTTAATTCATTATATAAACCCTCTCAAAAGGGATTGTCATCAATTACCAAAATGGGGGAGATTGAAAGAGCATGGTTGCCCCCATGTGTTATTTTGGTAATTAATGACAATCCCTTTGGACTAATGTGTGCTTTAAGTTATATTTGCAGTGTTGGTCCATAAGGAATGCTTTGACTCCATATGTTGGAGTCAAGGCTAAAAGAAGAAAACTATATGTTGGTCAAGGCTAAGTGCAAGTTGATCAACGTACAAGATTAGGGCATGTGAAGAAGAAGATCATGTGTTGATCAAGATCCTATGTTGTCCATGGTGGATGGTGTCGCGTGGTGATCATCATCAAGATAAAGGCCATGTGAAGATATGTCGAAGAGTGCCTCTCCCATCATGGTGTATGGGGGAGCAATATGTGTGTCTTCACCAAGCGGAGCAAAATCAAGAAAGGTGATCCACTTGAGAGTAGACCAAGATCGTCATCATCGAGCTCAAGTGGAATGCGCAAGGCAAAGGTATGATCTTGATAGGGTTTCTATTTTACCGGTCTCGCGGTGTAGTTGGGAGATCGGGTTTTAGGATAGGTAACCGTTCTATCAAGAGGGGCTCTCAAGTGAGCTTTAGCGTATCGGTCGTTGAGAGCTCAAACCTTTGCATCCTTGGCATCATCTTTATTGGTTCCTATTTGGCTCTTATCGTGGTGTGGTATTGGTGCTTGTCGTGCTTGTCATGACAAGCCCAAGGTCACCGAAAACGGTTCTCATATGTGTTACCTATTGAGTTTTCGGTGTCGGAGATTTTGTCGGTCCATCTATATGGAAGGTTTCACTCTTCCAATTATTAGCAAAATCTCCCTTGCTTGGTTTCAATACTTTCACTTGTTATTAGGTAGCATTTGTCGTCCTCTTTCCAACAAAAGTGGTTTTGTGTTATTCGGACGTCATATGCAAAAGATATGGTTTTCCGGGTTTTAATAAAAGGGTTTTACCTCTCACCATTTGGCTTTACCATATCTTGTTGAACAATGATGTTTCTATGAATATTCTTGTTGTGCTCGTTGTGACGATTCCAACGAGTCCAAGATTACTGAAAACGGAGTTCGTATGAGGAAGTTATTGCGGTTTCGGTATCGGTCGCTTTTAGAACAGAGTATTAGAGGGAAAAAGAAAAAAGGGCGTGACCGAACCGGCCTGCCGACCGGCCCAGGCCGGGTCCCTGGCCGGCGCGGTCGGGTGGGCCGCCGGCCGCCAGGCCGGCCCAGGCCGGGTCTCTGGCCGGCCGCATCTGGCAGGCTCCCGGTTCCCCAGCCGGCCCAGGCCGGGCCACAGGCCGGCGCGGTCGGGTGGGCCGCCGGCCGCCTGGCCGGCCCAGGCCGGGTAGCAGGCCGGCTGTTGCACCCGGTGTGCTTCCCTCCTCCCTTGCCGGCTCCCAGGCCGGCCCAGGCCGGGTTGCAGGCCGGCCTGGGTGCTGTTTCCCTTCTTTACCTTTTTCCAACGGCTCCTTTTGGAGCCCCTATTTAAAAGGTTTATTCTCCAAAATAAACCTAACCTTTGAGCCAACTCCTAAGCTATTTTCCCCTCCTCCATTGTTGACCTCTTGAGCTTGGCTTTCTCTCTTTCTCTCCACTAGTTCGTGCTACTTCTTAGAGAAAAAGAGAGAGGAGATCTAGATCCGTATTTCCACCGGTTGATTTCTCCTCTAAGTGAGGGGAACACTTTGGATCTAGATCTTTGGAGTTTCTTGGTGTTTCTCCTTTGTTCTTCCTCCTTAATCCCTCCCAAGCATTAGTTGCTTTGGTTGGATTCGGGGTGGAAGAACTTGTTCACTTAGTGTGTTCTTGCCATTGCATTAGTTGCATCGGTTTGAGTTCTCCACGGTGATTCGTGGAAAGTGAAGTTGAGAAGCTTGTTACTCTTGGGTACTTTGGTGCCCTAGAGCTTGTTCCTCTAGGGCACGTTGGTACCCTAGACGGTTTGATTTCTCGGAGTCTTGGTGGCTTACGGGATTTGTTGGGAGCCTCCAATTGTGGAGTGTGGCTCAACCTTGTTGCTTCGGAGCTTTGGTAGCAACGAAGATATTGCCGGGAGCCATCAATTGAGTTGTGGTGTGTGCCCCGGCCTTGGGCATCTAGTCTTGGCGGCTCGGTGCATTTGGTGAAGACCCTCCAACTTGTGGAGTGAGCTTCACCCTTGTAAAGGTTCTAGTTGTCAACCTCAACGGCAACATAGTGACAAGTGCCTCGCCACATTGGTGGTAAGACCCAACGGAGATACGGTGTGCCATATTAAGGCTACTCGGTGCTTCACATTGGTGAACACCGCGCCGCTCCAACGGAGACTAGCTTCCATTGGGAAGTGAACTTCGGGATAAATCATCGTCTCCAAGTGCCTCGGTATTTCTATCCCGAGCTTCTTACTTATGCTATTTACTTTGTGATAGACATCGAGCTTAAAGTCATATATCTTGCTATCACCTAGTTGATCATATTGCTTAGCATAAGTTGTTGGTGCACATAGGTGAACCTAGCTAGTTTAGGTTTTGGCTTGATAAATTAAACGTTAGTTTTATTCCGCATTTATTCAAGCCTTAACCGTAATAATTTTAAATCGCCTATTCACCCCCCCCCTCTAGGCGACATCCGTGTCCTTTCAATTGGTATCAGAGCGGGTTCTCTCTTTATAGGGCTTCACGGCCTAGAGAGTAAAGATGTCGTCTAGTGGTTTAGTGCATAATGATTCTTTAATATTCGATGGCACTAATTATAATGATTGGAGAAATCGCATGCTAGATTATTTTCGGGACATTGATCCATATATAGAGCAAATTCTAGATATGGGTTTTTCTCCTCTAGAGGATGAGGAAAATTCTTATCTAGATGATGGAGCTTCTAACGTGATTTTCAAGTCTTTGAGTAATGCAGTTGCTTTGTCGATCTCTCCTTATCGGAATGGCCATGAGCTATGGACCAAGCTTCAAGACAATTATGGTGTGTCCATGGATAGTGAGAATGATTGTTCTCACTCCACCTCCGGGCGTAATGAGTTCTCAACTTCTTCTACCTCACCTACATGTGGCAAGCCACAAAATAATGCAATGGTGAGTAGGGATAAATCTTGCAATAATGATAGTGAGCTTCTTCTAGATAATATTTCATCTCTATCTCATTGCAATGATTTATCTTTGGACTTAAACACATCTAGCACTATAAATGTTTCACATGCTTGTGTTGATAGTCCTTCCATATCTTCAAAAAATTACTTATATAAATCTAATGATGATGAAGAAAATTATGATGAAGATAAGGATAATAGTTTTGACCTCCTTATGAATAAGAGTGGAATGGTTGAACGTGCTCTTCAAAAAGATAAAAATGCTCATGATAGTTTCATAGAATTCATAACTACCTTTGTTGGGTACAAGCAAGAATTAGATGATTTGGAAGCACGTGAAGATGAAAGTCTTCGCCGCGAACGTGGTTATGCGAACACGATTGCGGATCTTAGGAAGCTCTTGAAGAAGAACAAACCACCAAGAAATCTCTTGAGGGGACATTTACTCTAGAGTTATCCAAAGTAAATGAAACCTATGATAGAGCTCTCAAGGTGGCTAATGATTTTAAAATTAAAAATGATGAGCTTGTTGTTGAAATTGTTAGACTCCTTGAGGCTAATGTGAAATTTGAAAAGGATGTCAAGTCCTTGGAAGATTCTCTTGCACATCTCACTAAGTCTCATAATCAACTCCAAGCTCAATTACTAAAAGAGCTTCCTACTTGTTCTCCCATTTCTATTAATATTGATGCTTGTGCTACTAACTCTATTTCTTGTGAAGCATCCATTTTAAAGGAGAATGTTGAGCTAAGGGCTCAACTTAAATTGCTAACTAGCAATTATGAGATATTGGAAGAAAGTCATGAGAAGCTCTCGAGCTCTCATGAAGATCTTCTCGTATCTCATGATAAGTTAAAGTTAGCTCATGAGGCAATTGCTACCAAGGTAATATCTAGTGAGCCCCATGTGGACAATGGCACAACTTCTAATAAAAATGCTAAAATGCCATGTGCTAGTCCTAGTAATTCTTCATCTCACACTAATGCTAAATCATATGTTGAATTACATTTTGTGCCTAGTTGCTCTAACAATGAAGCTTCAACTTCCTCTAGTACTTGTGTAGCTACTAACCTTGTAGGGAAGACTAAAGAGCACAAGGCACAAGCCACTTCTTTGAAGAAAGATGTGGAGAAACGTCATAAAGGGAAGGCCACACTTGACAACATGTTGAGTGTACAAAAATCCCCCAATGACAAGAGTGGACTTGGATTCAACTCCAATATCAAGAACAAGTCCAAGAGTAGCAATAAGAAGGGCCAAGAACAAGTCCAACATGTTGAATGCTTGGATGATTTTCTTTCAACTAAGATGGAAGAAAACACTTGCTTGGAACAACACCTAAGTAAGATGCACCGGCTGTATTATACTATGGTGGATGTTTGGAACCATGAAATAACTGACGAGATGGCAATAGATGGGGTGCTGCGCTTGCTTCCCCCCAGCTATAAGGATTATGTCAGGAACTATATCATGGGAAGGGATTCGATCACTTTCTGTGAGTTTATTTCCCAGCTGCGTCAAGTTAAAGTGGAACCCATAGCAGGAGAAGTAGTCAATGCAGAAGGTATATTTTGATATACTAGCTATAAATGTTTAAATGTCCCATTTACACTTGTGGTGAGCTAAGTATTTGATACTTGTGCTGTTTTATGAAAACAGGGCCAGCCGTTTGAGAAGTGCATGGAGGGACTGAGTGGATTTCGCGGGAAGATGGCAATCAAGGAGTTGATGCTGGCGATGTTCTACTTCTACATTTATCGTTTTAAATTAGAGGATTTGAATGAGTTTTGTAATCGAATTAAGTGTGATCTTAAATTAGTGTGTCTCGGTTTGTGAGACGGTCATTCATGTTAAAGACAAATGGTTGTTCTGTTTTCATGAGTAATCCTTTTTGGAGATCACGTTTCGATTATGAGATTATTGTCCTTTGCTAGATTTAAACGATAATTAGTTAAACACTTATAAAATAAGGACATACTAAAAATATCCTATACTTAATGATGAGAATTGTTTTAATTGTACTATTAGTGTCAAAAGCATCTTGATGCGCACCACAAAATAGTGTGGTTAAAAATGTCATTTTTCTGAAAATGCCATGAGTTGCTGAAAATAAACACAAGTGTTGGTTGTATTTTTCAGTTAATAAAAGACATCATTATTTTATCATGAATGAGTAAATAGGAGTATTTATTCATGTCATGATGAGATTTTGGAAGTAGAGGATATTAAGTTAACAAGATAATTGAGTCTTTTCGATTTGATCAAAAGAGACAAAATATTTGAGTTATTGTTTAGTATGGAGACTTGTGACAAGTGTTATCGCAAATTACAATATTTAGAGATTATTCAAAAGTGTTTTGATAAAGCTAAAGTATTGTAGTCACATTATATTTCATATTATGTGGTCATAAAGAAGGGTTTTTGGTTTTAAGGTTTTATTTGTATCATTTAGATTTATTTTGATAACACTCTGTTTTAAATAAAGGGTCTATTTAATGATTTGCGTTTCGCATATGAGTTATGTGAAATAATGAGTTTTTGTAGAATATTCATATGAGATTATGAATAGAGATTCCACAATGTGAGACTAAAAGGAACAAACCAATGTGTTTGGTTATGTTGTGTATTTTAGTGATTTTATCGTGAAATGGTTTCATGGATAAAAGAATTGTTGGAATGAATTTAGAAAGTTTAAACCTTTCATGTTTATGTATCAAGTGGCACATTTGTAAAGTGCTGTGTTAGTTGAAACTTGACACATAAAAAGTTATTAATGATGGTGATCATTGAATTTTGGTTTAGCTTGTCTAAAGAGAAGTAGGGTTCAAGAATATGAATTTTGTCAAAAGTTGCAAAGTAATATTCATGATTTACTTGTCATGTTTGGGAAACAAGACATACCTGCAAAACTACAAAAGAAGAAATAGAAACTTTAAATACGAAAGTGACTAAAAGTCATTCTACTTTAAGTTTAAATCATAAAGTAATCGTTACTTGATTTTGTGAAAAGAATGTTTCACATATTTATTTTGCAAAGAGTTTGCGTGGAATAAATAAAACTTAGAGCTGGCAAGATGCTGGCGTTTCGTATATGAGTTCTCGAATCTTAAGAGTTAAGAATTTTGGAGGAGTCCAAATTGTCGAGAAAGTGCATAAGAAACTGAGTGAGATCTAATTAAGATATGTGGTGACATATATTAAGTTAGAGCAGAAATTAATTTCCATAATCAAAATATGTGGTGACATATGTTTGAGTGGGAACTAGTTAGTCATGGTCAAATATAAAGATAACATATTTCTGAGTGGGAGCCACAGTGTTTTCACAATTTAATATGTGTATGGTGTATATTTGAGTGGGAGTTTACAACATCTTGTTTGTATGAAATGGAGATTTCATAAATGTTGTAAATGTTGTCATGGACCAATGCATAACTTATGAAGTGAGTTTGAACGTCAAATGTTCATGTATATGAATGTATCTATGAAGGATAGATAAGTTTGATAAACATTAGAGTCAGATGTTTAACCTAAATATTTTTTGAAGGAGTTCAAAATAAAACAAGAGAAGAATGGTTCATCTCATTGTAACGTATAGGTGAAACATTGAGTTAGAGAACTCAGTACAAAATTGATGGTTGAAGGATATGTTGGAATTCAATATGAATTGTTCATAGGTCTCAACATATAAGAACCATGTGTTTGTACATGATGATATGTGACCCAAGTTCTTAGTTGTAAGAACATGTTAAATGAGGAGTCATTTTTCATGAAATTGAGATAAATTTAGAAAAATGGTAGACTTGGTTGAAGTCATAAAGCCAGACTAAATTGGAGATCTTTTAGAGTCAAAGCAGCGCAGCGAAAGCATGATCGGAAATATCGAAGTGCAAAGTTACACTGTCGATTTGTTAAGTCTACAAACATATAGGAGTATATGATTAATTTAAGGATTGAAATAAGATATAATATTTTGGTTTGAGAAAGTTGTTTCAAGATTGAGTGAGTTCCAGATGCATATGTTGTGGGAAAGTCCATTTGACTGATCATACATATAGGCATAAAAGGATATGAATATTTCACTCTATAACCAAACATATTATATACATTATATGATAATGAGTATTATCATAGGATGATAGGAAGTTTATCATGTGATGATAAAGTAATGTCAAATTAGATGACAGTTACAATTTTTTTGCAAAGGACATAAAGAGCTGTAAAGTACAGAGCACGGACAGGACCTCTTCCACAAGAAAACATGATCAACACTGAGACTTCATGAGTGTGACTCCATGAGTGTTAGATGGAGGAAATGTAAACTAGATTATTGACTCTAGTGCAAGTGGGAGACTGTTGGGAATATGCCCTAGAGGCAATAATAAAATGGTTTATTAAGCATATTCACGTTTATGATAATAGTTTATTATCCATGCTATAATTGTATTAAATGGAAACATAATACATGTGTGGAATATAAACACCCGGAGTCCCTAGTGAGCCTCTACAGGACTAGTTCGTTGATCGACAGATAGTTAGAGTTTCCTAACTATGGACTTGTTATAGTCACTTGATAAGGGAGTCATATCATTAGGAGTAATGGCATGATGGACATGACCCAAATAAAGAGTTGCAATTAATCGTGTCACAAAAGTTTTGTTGTCAACACTTTTAATATGCCAAATATAGTTTCCTTAGACCATGAGATTATATCACTCCCGTTCACCGGAGGAATACTTTGTGGACATCAAACGTCACTTCGTAATTGGGTGATTATAAGGGTGACTTTCAGGTATCTCCGATGGTGGGTTGTTGGGTGATATGAATCAAGAATGGGATTTGTCCCTCCATGTGACGGAGAAGATATCTCCAGGCCTTCTCGGTAATATAGCATCAAAAGTCTGCAGACATGTGATTAGGTTGTAATCACCGGGATCCTATATTATGGACGAGTAAAGAGAACTTGCCGGTAACAAGATTAAACTAGACATGGGGATGTCAACGATTATATCTCGGGCAAGTAAAATATCATGAGACAAAGGGAATCATATATGAGATTAATTGAATCTCCGGCATTGTGGTTCAATCGAGAAAAGGTTTTCGTTGAGTGTATAGGAATTAATATGGGATCCCGGTCCCGCTATTAATTATTGATATGATCATGTCTATGCATTCTCGAACCCGTAGGGTCACACACTTAACGTTCCGATGAAATTAGGTTTTGCGATGAATTAAATGATGAAGTGAACGAATGGTGATTCGGAGTCTCGGATGGGATCCCGGACGTCACGAGGAGTTCCGGAGGAGTCCGGAGAATAAGATTCATATATGGAAAGTTGTTTCCGGAGGTTTCGGAAAAGTTCCGGAAATTATTTATAGGGTACCGGAAGGTTCCGGAATGTTCTAAAAGGTTCTAGAAGTGGGACCACATATTGTATGGGGCCCACATGGACCAAAGGGGTGCTGCTGGCCACTTGGGCCAGCCGCACCACTCAATGGCCCATATGGGCTGCGGCATAGGAAGGGGGGGAATCCCACTCCTAGTTGGACTAGGAGTTGGGCCCTCCACCCTTTAGGAAAGGGAGCCCAAGGAGGAGTCCTAGATGGACTCCAACTTGGGGGGCAAGGCAAGAGGGGGCCGGCCGGCCCCTACCCTAGCCCTAGCCGTCACCTATATCACTACTAGGAAAAGGCTTATAGGTGGATTAAATAGCCGTGGCGCACCACCATTTTGATGCCCCACGGGTATATAGCCGCGGCGTACGAAAAGACGGTGCGCCACGGGTGGTCCATTACCCGTGGCGCACCAAAATGGTGGGGCGCCACGGCTATGTGGTGGCCTGGCTGGCTAGCGAGCCCCCTCCTTACCCGTGGCGCACCTTATTTTTGTGCGCCACGGGTAAGTTGCTACCCGTGGCGCATCGCGGCGACGTGCGCCACAACTATTTGTACAGAGTACAGACTCGCTTCAATTCGCGCACCCCACCTACCACGCTCCCTAGCTCTCTCTCCCCCTTATCCTCTCGATCCCCTTCGCCTCATCTTCTTCCTCGAGCGCCGCCAGCATCCTCTCAGCGGCCGCCCTCCCAGGCCACCCCTCACCTCCGCCTCCCAAGATCTTGTCGTAAGTGCCCTTCTCCCCGGCCAACGCCGCGCGAGCTGGACCCCCGCCTCCCCGGATCTCCTCCTCCACCTCCCTGGCTCGCCTCGGTGCCTCGGTGGCCGCCCTCCCAGGCCACCCCTCACCTCCCCGCGCTCCTGCTGGTGGTCGCCTTACCGGGCTGCTCCTCCCGGCGTCCACCCGGAGCGGCTGCCAGGGTCTTCTCCGACAACGTCTCCGAGGTGCTCCTGCCAGCACTGCTTCCCCGGCCTCGGCACTCCTGGACCCCGCCGCCACTGTTCGTCGGCGTGGTCTAGACCAGCGGTGGTGTCCGTTTGCCGGCGGACGGCGCTTCCATCCGCGCTGAGATCAAACATCGGCTATAGTCCGTCTCGGGTGAGCTCGAACTCCTCTTATCTGCTCTATCGTCACGCCATGGCGATGATTTACTTGGATTAGGCTACAAATCTGCAAGAAGAACTCCAGTTTCGTTGTTTTAGTCACACCTACTAGCTTTGATGGGTGCTGATGTAGCCTTTTTAGGTATTAAGTTTGTTACTACCTTGCTGCGATATAAAGATGCTCGATTTCTGATCATGATTGAAGTGCGTTCTGCTGTGAAAGTTTGTAGCTAAACTGAACCATTGAATTCTGTAGTCAGCTGTGAGCAGATAAAGAAATGGCTAGTAACTAGAGCACCAGTGCTATCTCCGGGATGTAGATTTAGGTTTTTATTCGACTTCGCTCATGTATCTACATCTCCCGTCTGCACACGTAGGCAGTGGGTGTATATGAAATGGACAGACTTCCTAGTCGGTATTGATGGCTACCCTTTGGCTACTTAGGATTATTAGGACTGATTAGATTTTACTGCTAGCTGCTATCATGATCTTAGTCTTCATATTGCTTCTGTCTATATAGAGATGTGCTGCTGGTGAGGTCTAGAATTCACTACTGGTTGAGTAGGTACACTAGATGTATATGGTCCGTGGCTGCTACTTGCTGGTATTCTCTTACATTATATGTGCTATTTTCTTTCCTAACCACCGGACTGAATTCTGTGCTTGTTTGGAACTTATTTTCTTCGAAAGCCGATGATTAAAAATGTTGTGGCACTATGTGGTAACCCTGAAGGTCTGCAGAGCCTTGTGATATGCAGAAGTACAAGTCCTGTGCATCCTACTTGGCTCTGCCGATCCTTCAGGGCTACTAATAATTGTGTGTCCGACCTAAATATGAGGCGCAAAATCTAAGTCATATTTATTTTGTTTTGTCTGTTTATTCGAAAGCCGATGATTAAAATGTTGTGGCACTAGGTTGTAGGCCTGCAGGTCTGGTGAGCCTTGTGATATGCACAAGTACCAAGTTTTGTGCATCATACTTGGCTCACCAGATCCTGCAGGTCTACTTGTGTGTCCGACCTAAGTATGAGGCGCAAAATCTAAGTCATTAATCATTTTGTTTTGTCTTTTTCTTCTAAGCCGATGATTAAAATGTTGTGACACTGTATGATTCAGGGAGGAGCTAGTGAACCTTGTGATATACACAAATAAATATTTTGTGCATCCTACTTGGTTCACTTGCTCCGTCTCTGAAATGTGTGTCCAATTTAAATATGTATGAGGCACAAATCCAAAATCATTTTGTTTTTTCTTTCTCTTTCCGAATGCCGATGATTAAAAATGTTGTGGCACTATGTGGTAACCCTGAAGGTCGGCCGAGCCTTGTGATATGCACAAGTACAAGTCTTGTGCATCCTACTTGGCTCGGCCGATCCTTCAGGGCTACTAATAATTGTGTGTCCGACCTAAGTATGAGGCGCAAAATCTAAGTCATTTTTATTTTGTATTGTCTGTTTCTTCGAAAGCCGATGATTAAAATGTTGTGGCACTAAGTTGTAGGCCTGCAGGTCTTGTGAGCCTTGTGATATGCACAAGTACCAAGTCTTGTGCATCATACTTGGCTCACAAGATCCTGCAGGTCTACTTGAGTGTCCGACCTAAGTATGAGGCGCAAAATCTAAGTCATTTTTATTTTCTTTTGTTTTTTTTCTTCTAAGCCGATGATTAAAATGTTGTGACACTAGGCATTTTAGCCTCCCTGCAGCGAACGGCACACAACGAGCGTCTACCTTTGTCACCGAACCCAATGGCTGGATTTAGCCTACCTGCTGGCATGTTCCCTGGCATTATTGTTTTGTCTTTGTTCACCGGCCTGATCAATGTGTGTCCAATCTAAGTATGAGGCATAAACATCTTGTGCATACTCTTACTTGGTCCGCTTGCCCCGTTCCTGATCAATGTGTGTCCAATCTAAGTATGAGGCATAAACTCAAATCATTTTGTTTCTTCTCTATGAATTGACAAAGCCGATGATTTAAACTATGCCATGGTAAAGGCAAGGAGAGTGTCTATAATGCCTTGTAGTATATACAATTGGAGTGTTTGTATTAATACATGGTCTTATAGACACTCTTTTTGCCTTGTTTTGCACGGCAATGATATATGAGGCTTTCCATTGTTAACTTCTCGCATTTCGTAAATTTTAATATTACTTTTGTAACAAAATTTTGACTTAAGCATTTTTTACTTAGGTGTTCTCGGTGACGATGTCCATGTTGGACCAGAGGGACGATGTGCGGGACTGGGCTCCACCGGGCTGGCACTGGGAGGTGCTACCTTCCGGGACGCGCAGCTTGGTGAGGAATCCGGATGACGTCGTCGACCCTGATCTTCTGTGGTGGCAGTCGCGTGGGCCACGCTCGGTGCAGAGGGAGCCGGCCCCCGAGGAGGAGGTACGTCGCCGTATTAGGGAGGAGGACGAGCACGTCCGTCGATACATGTATCTGCTGGTTAGGCAGTATGACGGTAGGTGGTCGTTTCTTCAGAGGGTTCCTGCTCACGTGAGTTATGACCCTGTGAGGGTTCCTTCTCTTTGGATGCGTAGCGCCGCCGTCGACTCAGTACAGTTCGATGAATCAGAAGGTTCATGTTGAAATTAGCTAAGCTTCATGTATTAGCTACTGGATATGTAATAATATGATCGATGAACTGTGATTATGATCAACTTTGTGTAATAATATGATCGATGAACTATGATTGGAAATTGTGTATTTATACTGGTTTATCAAATATTTCTCTCTATATAATATTGGAATATGAATTTCCTGTAATGTGATATATCTGTTTGTATAAATACCTGTATAAATACCGTATTTTCTGTATATAAAAAATACAGAAAAACTTAGCCGTGGCGCATGACAGAAGGTAGCCGTGGCGCACCCTATCCGTGGCGCAGGATAGACATGTGCGCCATGGGTAATACTCGTGGCGCACATCTGTGCCTGCGCCACGGGTAAGGTTGGTTACCCGTGGCGTGGCAATCCGTGGCGCAGGCCCCTGCGCCACGGGTAGCCTTATTTGGTGCGCCACGGGTAGCCTTTTCCCTAGTAGTGTATAAAGGGGGGGGAGGGAGGGGTGCGGCACACCCTTGAGGCAGCCGGCCCTTGCACCCTAGCCGCACCACCCCTCCACCCCTAAACCCTAGCCGCGCCACCCCTTACCCCGAAGGGCTGCCGCCGCCTCTCCTCCATCTAGAGCTGTCGCACCACCTCTCCCCGAAGGGCTGCTGCGCCACCTCCACCTCTCCCTCTCCTCTTGCTTGGCTTGGCGAAGCCCTGCTCGCGGAGATCATCATCATCACCGGCACTGCCGTCGTGTTGCTGAGATCATCAAGGCCACGTCTTCTCGCTTGCGGGATCAAGGAGTCGACGTCTTCATCGAGCCGTACGTGTGGACGTCGCGGAGGTGCTGCCCGTTGCTGCACTTCACCGGATTGGATCTCGAGGATAATACATCTCCTCGCGACTAGACGAGTCTAGTTGCGGGGATCGACTAGTCAACCCCTGCACCGACAAAACGAGTTTGTTGATCTTCAAGGGTAAGAGATTGGATATCACCTTCGCTATCTTCATCTCGTAGATCTCGATCCTTGGGGTTTATTCCGCTTGCCGCGTAGGAAAAATTATTGTTTTCCATGCTGCGACCCCATCACGTGGCACTTTCTCTCGGCGCATGTCACAAGCCCAGCGTGGATCGGCATGCCGTCCTACCGGGCTACAGAAGGGCTGCCGGAGGAGGCGAGGAGGGCTATTGAGGCGGCGTACTTCGATAACCTCGACCCCAAGGGGGAAGCGTACGCGGCGGGTGTCGTCGCCCCAACTGGGAGCGCCACGACCCTCTTCGCTGCGAGCAAAACCGCCCCCTCCATGGTCGAGGTCATCAACATGGACGACAAGGACGATGCGCCAGTCGAGGTGGTGGAAAGGGACGAGTAGGTGCAGATGGCCGTGGGGCGCTCGTTGGCCTCGTTCTATGCCGAACGTGCCCGGCAGAAGGAGTTCGGCAAGCAAGAAGCGGCCGACATGGAGCGGCCGACATGGAGCGGGCGACCAAAGAGTCGCTTATTTATGCTCGCCGCAAGCGCTACCGTGATGGCGCCGCCTCCTCTCCCGAAGAGGGGACCGGCAACTGCCACTAAAGATCTACAGCCTATGGCGCCACCTACGCACGGCCAATTTTATTAAAATCACCGGCGCCGCTAAGTAAGCCTTACCACTAAATGGGGAACGCAAGAGGAGTCGCCAAGACAGGCCCCTGCGGCGGTCACCTGGCAGGAAGAGCCAGCAAGTCCGTTCCCGGCGCCGACCACTAGGCCGGAGCAGCCAGCAAGTTCGTTCCCGGAGCGCCGCCAACATGCGGTCAATTTTGTTAAAATACCCGGGACATCCATCACCGGCACCGGAAGTCTTCCTGTAGTTTGATGAAGTAGATGAAATCTATGTTTTTATGCAATATGTATCCTCAAAATCATGTAATCTCGAAGATTTGACTATAAAATGTAATGTTAGATTTGAAAAAAAAAAATACAAGGGGCGGACGAAATGGGTCGGCCCGTTGGGTGCACTGGCCAGAAAAGGCCGGAAAGGGACGGAGCACTGTCCGTTTGCCGACCCAAACAGCGCGTGTTGGAGTTGCCCTTAGTTGTGGCTTTGGTCATTGGGGCGACATGGTTGTTGACTCGTGTTAAGGGTGCGGCCTCGGGGCTAGTGTGGTGTGTTATTGCGTTGAATGTTTTTGGCCGGTTTTCCTTATAAACTGTCCAACTCTCCAACTCTTTTTCGACTTTATCAATCAAAAACATTTTTGAGGTTCGAAAAAAGGAGTACAAACATAAGTAAGTTCAAACTACTCCATTACTATGCCGATGCAGCGTTTTGAACTAATCCATTAATTGGAATATTGATAGAGCATCACTGCAGAACTTGCATCACTACATAGAATTTTTTATGAAAAGGCTTTTGTGGCAAGAAGGTGCAGATACAAAAAAATATCACTTAGTTAGTTGGGAGAAGGTTTGTCAGCCTGTGGAACTAGGGGGTTTGGGGGTGGTAGACCTCCAGGTCATGAATGTTTGTTTGCTTAGTAAATGGTTGTGGCGCCTGGAAAATGAGGAGGGTATGTGGCAACAGCTAGTTAGGAGTAAATATGTCAAGAGCTCTGTGTCTGCTTGTGCTAAGAAACCTGGTCAATCTCATTTTTGGCAAGGGTTGATGGGTGTTAAGGATGTCTTTTTTAGATTCTGTAGGAAAGTGGTAGGTAATGGTAAACGAACGAGGTTTTGGGAAGATTTGTGGCTGGGGGACAAACCCCTATGTGAACATTTTGGTAGGTTATACAACTTAACTTTCAGTAAGAATATTCTGATTTCGGATGTGTTTGAATCTGATTGGGCTGCTATTACTTTTAGGAGGGTTTTGTGTGTGTGGGGGGGGGGGGGGGGGGGGGACTGCCATTTTGTGTCAGAAACTTAAAGATACATGTGTTGGGGTGAGCTTGTCGGACGGGGAAGATAAATGTAGATGGTTACTCACTAAATCGGGTGTTTTTTCTATTAAATAAATGTATTTAGCTTTGAAAATAAAAGCAGTAAAATGGAAACATAGAGATGTTTGGTCTGTCAGGATTCCACTGAAGATCAAAGTGTTCCTGTGGCTAGCTTTTAACAAAAGTATTCTTACTAAGGATGTACTGATTAGGAGAGGGTGGAAGGGTAAAGATAATAAATGTTGCTTTTGTAATGACTTGGAAAACTTAGATCATATGTTCTTTGATTGGACGTTCGCTAAGTATAACTGGGGTATAGTTAAATGTGCCACGGGTATCATGGATATTCCCGTGCATTTCCAAGATATGAGTGTGTGGATTATGAAATTTCCAGTAAAAGTTAGAAATATTTTATCTGTGGGTGTGGCGGCGGTTTTCTGGGCTATTTGGAATGCCAGAAATGCTGCTGTGTTTGATCACGTTTACCCACGTGATCCTACTAATGTTATGTACAGTATAGCTAATTGGATGGAATATTGGTCGAAATTGCCTTATTGATAGAGCATCACTGCAGAACTTGCATCACTACATAGAGAAATAAATATTTGGAGTAATAAAATTTGTTCGGTTGCTTACAACTACCTACTCCAAGCAAGCAAGGAAGCAGGCAAGCTAGCAAAGACTTGATTATTTTAGTTAACAGCAGAAGCAAGCATTATTGGTAGACAACCACTATTATTTCCTTGGTCAAACCACTCCATTCTATGTTGATGCTGGCAAGTGGGTTGTCATATAATTTAATTGGGAGGATCTCATAATCTCACATAAATTATTTGGGCATATATGAGCATAAGTGGGATAGCACATATGTTATCGGTCCACTAACAACCTCAATTATTATAGTTTTCTATCGCTCTTAATAAAAAAGTGTCACTTACATTGTTGTTGAATCTCATATTTAACATTACTCTTTAATATAATTACGGTGTTGGTGATTTTAAACACGCTTTTCAGTAAATTTAAACAAATAGTTTGCAACAAAAGCCATGTTTATCTTCGGATTCATAACGTTTTTTATAAAAGCAAATACCCTGGATCTGGATCCAGGAAAAATATGTAGAAGTACAAATCATGTGCCTCAGCATATTAATAGAAGACACTCATATGAACAGTGTGTATATACGTTTCCTTGTATAGTTTCTAGTATGGTTAAACATTTCGTACAGATCTCATATTGCGTGCCATCTAATAAATGCATGGATAGATGTCTCTGGAGTATTTGTTGTTTCTCTCAGATGTTGTACATAAATAGAAAACTATAGTGTATATGATTACACATGTTAAGTGTAATTTTTTTAGAAAGATCCCACGTGGTATTTGCAAGCATTATAATGTAATGTTTGATCATCCGTTCACATATCACTTCGTAAGTCCAGCACATCGTAGCCTCTCCTTCTAAGTAATCATGTTTGTTTCTGAGAAGAAAAAAGATCATTTCAGGATTTACGACTAAACACCTCTACCACATACGATGGTTTTAACTTCAGCTAAAGGCGTAGTTTCAAAAAAAAAAACTTCAGCTAAAGGCGTGGTTACTGCACATTTTGCACGTAATGGAACGTGGCCACTACCCACTATACTTGGATTATTCCATCTTTTCCTCAAAAAAAAAACTTGGATTATTCCCATCCTAGTTTAATTTATGTCATATTGTTTTCTAGATTTGTGGGCACATATATTGAATTGTTTCAAAACCGTTCTAACGGACACGTTTCCTAGTTAAATTAAATAAGCACCTTACGTCGCATGCCTGTTGACTCACGTTTCCTAGATTTGTGGGCTGATTTTAATTTTGACTCGGGTCAACACTCGCCGGTTGACTCACCTTACGTCGCATGCATGTGTAGTTGTGTAGCCAACGACTGCGTGTCGGTATTTCCCGAACTCTGTTACGACTTACAAAGGGGATGTTATGTTTGGAGTGCGTGACGCTGTACGGAACGGAGCGTATTCTATTTTCCTCCGCGAGTCGGACAAGCAAAAAGTCAAACGCACGGCAGCATGTGCGCTACCTTTCAAAGGACTGTGGTAATAAACCACTACCACATCGAGCTGCCTCGTGGATGTGTATGCGCGCGCTAGAGAGAGCAGAGTGTCTCCACCTGCTTTCCTGGCTCTCCTGCACACTAGATAGTCTTGTCACCATCGACAGGCCTCCACACCTAATTACCTCTATCATCGAATACTAATATAACCTTTAAACTATCATTGAGGGGGATGTTGAGATACTAGAATATGCTACTAACTTTTATAAGAATTTCTTTGGTCCTAATTTTTATAGAAGTTTGACCTCCTGCACACTAGTTTTTATAGAAGTTGCAAGGGATTGACAAAAGGAGAGGAGCGATGACCTGTATGTCAATGTAGTGCTGAAGAACGGTTCAAATTTTGGATATGGTGGAGCCCAAAACATATACCATTGTTAAATTAGTACCATGGGGGTGGGGGCAATCGCCCCCACCCCCCATAAAAAGGATGTAAAAACAACTATTTAACATAATTTTTTAAACATGGATATGCAAGTTTCAGTTGTCCAAGGTAGTTACAATTATCTTTTGATGATGTTTTGGGTGCAAGTAAAGATGCTTTTAGAATTTGTTCAAGCTTAACTCACGGCTGGATGCATATGGATGCTTGTTTGCCTAGCGTGGACATATTATTTCTGTCCTATATTTCTGAGTAAATTATAAGAAATACCACAATTCGCGTCCATTTTACATCTTAGTGATGTTCTTGGTACCATTCTTGCCGCCCAACCGGCGTTTCTTACTGAAAAAAGAAACGAATCCGGTAACCCCAACCTCCGTAAGAATGGGAATGTTATGGTCGGAGTTACGGATGGTGATGGGTACCCGTAACCCGCTAACCCAACGGGTACCCTCATCAAATGGGGAGGGTATGGTGGAAAAAATTACCTGCGAGTCTACTTAACGGAGAAAATAAGAAACCCTCGGGTTTAGCGGAGGCGGGTATGGGGTTGCCGAACCTGTACCCTTTAACCCGCATACCCGCGATCCAACCTGCCAATGAGTTTCCAGCCCCACGCGGCCCCACCTGTCATTGTATAGAGGAGGTGAGGAGGAAAGCCCGCGTTCCCCAAATCCACATCATCTTTTCCTCCCTCGAAACATGCTTTCGCCCCGCTTTATAAATAAAGCAACAACCATCATACAACCATCGATACAAACGCAACACCACGCAAGCTGGGGCAACAGCAAGCAAACACAAACGCCGAAAAAAAAGAAAAACAAAATGGAGTCATAGGCGGACTGACTAAACTACAGAGACCCGCAACCGCCGCACCCACCGAAGGAGTACCACCACGCTCCGAGCGCCGAATCATCAGGTACCAAGCAACACCTTCAAGAAGGAGAGCTCAGGCTGCCCGGACCAGCGCACTGGTCCTAGGGTTTCCCTCGGTACACTAAGGGAGGCAGACGAATGGGTAGCCACGACGCCCTTCAAGAAGGGGAGATGCCACTGTTTCCTCCCCAGCGGCCCTGCCTCATTTCTTTTCCTCCCGTCTCCAGCCCCGACGCTGCCGCCTGCGCTCTGCGCTGCGTGAGCTTAATTTTGACTCAGGTCAACACTCGCCGGTTGACTCGCCTTCCTGCATGTCGTACAACAGGCATGTGTAGTTGTGTACACGCCGCTCGTGGTCCTCCTCCGTGAGCTGGTAACCTGGTCCGCGGCGGTGCATTGTAGCTGTGTGACTACAAGGAAAGGAAGAGGGGCAGTGGTGGACTGTGTGAGACGAGAGGGCCGGTGGTGGCTTTTTAAAGCTGGTCGAAGGCGTGGAGATGCCGTCGCCATTAACGCCAAGACGGCATGCATACCGCCGCGTGGGCTCTGCATCGAGGCGACGCTTCACTGTGCTGCCCACCTAGCCACTGAAACGATGCGCCACCTGACGGCCCATGCAACGATGCGACGACTCGCATCTGAAACGATGCATCTACTGCATCGCTGAAACACTGCCGCGTGCATGCACCTCGCCGGTTCGTTTCCTGTCTATGACGGGCGGGCCATCCCTGTCGGTGGCTTGGGCCGGACAGTGTCCGGCACTGCGAAGGCAGCCCCCAAAGTTGGAGGCCCTGTTCGCGGTGCCGGACAATGGCTTTGCGACCCCCCGTGTGGCCTGTTTTTTGGTCCAGCGCCCCAAACGAGCTTTACGGCCCCTTTTACAACCCCCGCTCCCCGTGGAGATGCTCTGAGAACAGAGGAGGAAACGACCGGACATGGTGGGAGCAGGATTCAATTGTGAACGTAGGTAGAAATTTGTATGTCTTCTCAATGTTTTGCCCGGCAGGGCAAGCAAGCACGTGAAATATACTCCGTATTTCTAGATTAATAAAGGGCGCCGCTCAGACATGGAGGGAAGGGCAGGGCACAATTGTCATTGCACAATTGGGCGGACGCGACACGGTGTTTGACTCGTAAGACGAAATAAATTTCGAAATGTCAACAAAACCGAAACAATAATTCCGGACATACATCGAGACATTCTATATTTATACATAAAATTCCGTGGAAAGGGACATTTTTATGGCTTGTGCAAAAAAGACAAAATCAATGTCTCGATAAAAACTGAATTTTAAAAGTTCGGCACAAATTAACAACGTTTGAACATATTTTATAGTTTGACCTTGTATCATGGAGGCCGCACTTGGGATGGGACGTCATAAATGACCACGTCATGTCAATGTAGCCGGACCCATTGGGGTGAAAGGGAAGAAAAAAACCTCAAATAGGGCTCAAATTTGAGACAACTGGGATAGGTGAACGAGGGATCAAGACGTAGCCTACACTTGCTTCGTTTCGATTGTGAAGAGAAAGACTAGGCGATAGGGTGGGAAGCCCCGTGGTCTTAAGTTGCGGTGCCATGTACGTACGTTAGTTAGCAGGACGATCTAGCCTAAGACGATCACAATACATGCATCAGTGTAGACCCGACTATGTTGACGTAGCGTTGTCCACTGAGTGACATGGCACCCGAGGCCGAACGCTTGAAAAATAATAATCGTATCGTAAAATATTTTTGAATCTGATTTATTTTGTGTCGAAGTTTTAAAAATCGGGACATTTCTGTTGTTTCTCTCGATTGGTTAACCCATATGCGGTGCAAAATTTCTGACACCTTGATGTAAACTGGTTAAAATCTAATAAAGCGCTCTTTCTCTAAAAAAAATATGCGGTGCAAAAAGGAACACGTACGCGTGTTTCCGACGAACCAACGGACTTTTTGTTTGACCTGGCCTCCTATAGCATATTTTGTTTGACACAGGTCAACAGCACCCCTTGGCTGACCCGCTAGATTGTCACCTCGGTGCGCGTGCCATACTGTACTGTAATGTTATTTTTGGTCCGCCAGATCTCGCATGGCATTATATAGTAAATTAAATAGTGATGATATACTAGTAGTAGCACGTACGGGGATGAACAAGAAAGTCAAACCAGCAGCAGGTACTCGCTGGGAAGCCACCACGTACTTTCCTGCACAGTGTTGGTAGCACTGGCCAACGAGTGACTGACTGACCTCCACAGCTAATTGCCTGCATCCATCTTCAGTCCTCGCTCAAATGACCAATCTAATCGAGCCCCTTGATTGTGCTATTAATTTGGCTACTGGTTCTCTATTTTTAAAACGAATTTTGGCTACACCGTTTCCTACTGCCAGCGCGAAAAAAGATGCACGAGTTGTCAATGCGAGAAAATAATTTCCCATACGAGGACGACAGAGGCGTTTTGGAGAGCTCAGGTGATCTTGGTAGGTTAAAAAATTCAAATATCTCTCTCATACTTTTCCCTCCGGAACCCTCCCCTCTATTATAGGCTCAACAATAGGAAAATCGTGGCACTGAAGATTTTTGTTTTCCTTCCAATAATTCTCTTTTTTCTGCAGATAACATATGAAAAGGTATTTACACGCAAATTTGTTTGTATTAAGTAGGCATGCATAGGAGTACAGTGTTTTGGGGCACGGGTTTCACTGAGGCCTTTTTTGATAATAAATTTAAAAACCATATTAATAAGTTTCAAATAATTCTGAAAAAATCCAAGAGCTAGAGAATTATTATCTTTGCTAGTGTGCAAATTACAAATCCGAAAAAGTTATGTGTGTCTGGACTGTTAAAAGTGACAAATTTCGGAATATGAGGTAGTGAACAGTGCAAGATTCAAAAAATTCAACTTTTGTTTGACCTGGCCTCCTATAGCGTGTTTGACCCAGGTCAACAGCAGCCCTGGGCTTGGCACCTCTGTGGGCGTGCCATGGGCTGTTGTGAATTTACGCCTGCACGTCGTCCAACACGTGAGAGTAAGTATAATAGATCCTAATCAGCAGGCTGTAAGACTTAAAATATTATATGTGTGCTTAGTTGGAGGGGAGAGAAGATAAGAGAGAAGGTAAGCGGGCTCTCATACAAGAGCCAGCTCTAGCATGTGCTACTAGGCATTTTGTGAGAGTGAAAAGTGAACCAAATAGTAATAAAGTAGTAAGATTTATAACTAACTATTATACATATTGACTATATGTTAGCTATAGATGACATGTCACTTCCTTATAGCCAACAGTTGGCTATACTATTAGGGTGCGTTCGGTTCTGGAATTAGGAGGAATGGGACGGGACGGAACCGTCCCTAGCACCCGTCCTGGTGTTCGGTTCCAAAATTTTGAGGAATGGGATGGAACCAGGTAGTTCCCTAGAATAGCATATACCCAGAATATTCCGTCCCAACTCGTCCGGCCGATTCGGCCGGACCGCGCGGAACGCGTCTCTCTCGATTAATTAGGCTCTAATTAATCATACTTAGATTAATTAAGCTCTAATTAAATAAATTTTAAATTAATTAGGCTCTAATTAGGCTCTAATTAATAATACTTAGATTAATTAGGCTCTAATTAAATAAATTTTAAATTAATTAGGCTCTAATTAGGCTCTAATTAATAATACTTAGATTAATTAGGCTCTAATTAAATAAATTTTAGATTAACAACATCCGGTTCCATTCCCTACTTTCCAAACCAACCGAACACGAGGACGGGACAGGATGGGATCGACGGAATGGGATGGAATGGAACCATCCCGTTCCATTCCTCCACATTCCCAAAACGAACACATCCTTAATCTTGCTCTGAGTGAGAGAGAGGTTGCTTTCCCGGTGGATCAACATCAAGTAAAAATAATGTCGCGTTCAGAGTTGGGTACAGTTTGCATTGGAGTAACACTGTTACTCAACGAAGCGCATCGATGGATCCGCCAGATCTCGCACTAGAGTAGAGGTGTTGATCGAGTGA
The DNA here is from genome assembly GCA_012064385.1 of Puccinellia tenuiflora. Taxonomy (NCBI): domain Eukaryota; kingdom Viridiplantae; phylum Streptophyta; class Magnoliopsida; order Poales; family Poaceae; genus Puccinellia; species Puccinellia tenuiflora. The sequence goes on from QRDG01000823.1 coordinate 455,226, forward strand.
TGGGGATGAACAAGAAAGTCAGACGAAGGATGCGCGCGCGGTACACCCTTTCAATTCAAACCAGAGTATTCGCCACCTACCTACTCTCTCTCTTTCCTGCAATGCAGGCACCCGGATAGAGGAGGCCACCCATGAACCAAAATACCGTGTCTGTACTCAACTCAAATGTGGCCGGAGCCACAAATACAAAGTTTCGATGAAAATTTGACGGTCATTTTTTTTTGTCTTGAATTTTCAAGAAATATTAGATTTGTCAACATGCCCTCAACTACAAGTCAACTGTTGGTGCAGCGTTTTGCCGTGCACGTCAAAGCGAAGCACGTGACCTGATTGTGCGCCTATTCTACGGAATTGAAGGCCGCCGCGCAGCCTAGGCACACTGACCTACACGCACACTCACACGGAGGAAAGGGGCACAGCGGTCATTTGTTCTCCGACAGACGTGTGAACTGTGGACGACTCGACTGTGACCTCACCCGCCTTGGCCCCGTCTCCATGTCTCCACCTCACTAGGGGTGGAATCGAGCCGAGCCGAGCCGGCTCGTGGCTCGGCTCGGTCAGGCTCGTGAAATATCGAGCCGAGCCTGGCTTGGCTTGGTGCTCAATCTTTTTTAGAAAAGGGGCTCGACGCTCGGCTTGACAAGCTCGAGGCTCGGCTCGGCCGGCTTGCGAGCCGAGCGCAAGATGCCAGCTATCCCCGATTCCTCCCATGCGTTTCTCACATCGCTGATCCCCTCCGGTCTTGTCCATGTTTCCTTCCCGACTCAGGCGACTAGGGTTAGCGCGCCGCTACCGGCGGCGGCTCCGCCGGTCGCTGCCACCCGCAGAGGATCTGCATCCTCCCATGGCTCGGCTCCCCTTTAAACCTTGCTCCTCCCGTGATGCGCGCGGCGCAGCGCGTCTGTCGGTAGCGGCGGCCGCCGGCCGTCCGGCAGGGACCAGGAGCTCCTCCAATACCAGCTGCTCGTCTCCTCCACCAGACCACCACCTGATCCCCTTTTCCTCCACGATTGCATAGACCTCCGGTTGCTCTTTGTCGCCGACAGTCGCCGTCCGTCCGGTGGCTGCACGCAGCGCAGCAGCAGACTCATGTTCTCCCTTGACTGCTCCTTTGATCCTACCCAACTATTCATCCCATGGGCCATGGCTCCTCGGATCCTCCTTCCCAGTCGAGTCTTGTTTGTCATATATTACTTCATCCACTGTACTAGTTGGCCGGAAGCTAGCATACCAAGAAAAACAACATATCATGTGTGTATCTCTCGCTCGTTTGTGTAGAGTTTGACGTTTGGATATACTTAGGATTGTCTTTTCAATTTGTTTTTGGACAAAGTCTATGTATGGCTTGATTGTTTTATCAAATGAAATTTAGGGTGAAAATATACACATATTGTTGGATTATTTTAGATCAAAGCATTGCATATATTGTGTTAAATATGACTAGAAATTTTTGTAATATGCATGTGAACTAGCCAAGGTCATGGTGATTTTTGTATTCTTCGAGCCTTCGAGCCGGCTTACGAGCTTCATCGAGCCGGCTTGTCGAGCTTTCGAGCCTGGCCATAAGGCTTAGGCTTGGCTTATCTGACCTCCGAGCCGAGCCGAGCCCGAGCCAAGCCTTGTCAAGCCCGAGCCGAGCCTCGAGCTTTGTGTCCACCCCTACACCTCACCGCCGAATTTCCACCAGTCAGTCACGAGCGCCCTCTTCGTCAGTTTGAACCGAATCCGCCGCCACCTCACTCATCGCCATCGCGAGCACGGCGTCACCATCTCCCTATAAAAATGGCACATGCCGCCTGACGCTGTGACGACGTACACATTCTCCTTCTCCTTCCCCCACACACGGCACCGGCACGGCAGCGCTCGCCACTGTACTGCGAGCTACGGAAGGGTAATCTGAAGAGCGGAGGGAATGGCGAGCTCTCGTGGACGCTGGGCGAGCCCCGAGCGGACCGTGGTGTGGACCGAGCCGCCGCCCAAGTCATCCGCCAGGCGCGCGGGTGCGGCCGCGCCGCCGACGAAGGTGGCCGTGGTGTACTACCTGTCCCGCAACGGCCAGCTCGACCACCCGCACTTCATGGAGGTCCCGCTCTCCTCGCCACAGGACGGCCTCTGCCTCCGAGGTAACAACCGTTCCTACCTCCCCTGCTCTACTCTACTCTGCTCTGCTCTGTGCCGATCAGGGCAGCCTTGCTTAACTACATTGTCGATGGCGTGCGCAGATGTGCTGGACCGGCTGACCGTGCTCCGCGGCGCCGGCATGGCGGACGCATACTCCTGGTCGTCCAAGCGGAGCTACAGGAACGGGTACGTCTGGCACGACCTCACCGCCGACGACCCCGTCCACCCCGCCAACGGCAACGAGTACGTCCTCAAGGGCTCCGAGCTGCTCCTCCTCCCTCAGCTCCCGGGAGTGCGCCCGCGCGACGCCTCCGCCTCCTCAACGTCGTCCACATCAAGCTGCCAAGGGAACGACGATAAGAGGATGCCGCCCGCCGCGTCCAGGGCCTCTGCCCGGCGGAAGAACTGGAGCTCGTTCGACCTGGGAGAGTACAGGGTAGCGGCCGTCTCGCGCGGCGCCGACATGCTTGCGGCGGACGCGGCCACGCAGACGGACGAGGGTCGACGCGGCCGGCGCATTCGGAACGCGCCGCTGCCCGAGCCTCAGGCGGCGAGGACGGAGCTCGGGAGCGACGAGATCTCGCCGCCGCCGTCGTCCAGCAGCCCCGACACGCTGGAGACGCTCATCCAGCACGACGCCCGCGTCGCGGCCGCCGCAAACGCCGTCGCGGCGGCCCAGCCCGCGGAGAGGCGGGAGGACGTGGGCGTGATCTCGGGCGGGCGGATGCGCGCGTCGGCGGTGCTGATGCAGCTCATCTCATGCGGCTCCATCCCGGCGCCCGCCAAGCGGCTCCCGCGCGGGCGGTCGGAGCTGAGCAGCAGCAGCTCGGCCGCGGACGGGTTCTCGGGCAGCATGAGCGTGGGCGTGGGCGCGGGCATGGAGCGCGAGTACTTCAGCGGGAGCCTCGTGGAGACCAAGAGGACGGCGGCCGGCGAGGACCGTGCCGGCATCGGCGGCGAGCTGGGCGCGCTCAAGAGGTCGTCTTCGTACAATGCCGACAGGTAGCATCACACTCTCCTCCTGGTTCTTAGCTTGTTGACCTGACACAGATTATCTCATGGGCAACAATTCAGAAAAAGTTGTCCTTTAGCATCACACTGAAAAGCTACTTTCGTGATCGAATTCACAATAATTGTCATCAGTGCTGCTAGATGCTACTCCATCCCCAACAGATCGATCTAGCAGCAACTTTTCTGAATGATTCCTTTCTTTCATCTCTCTGAATATACAACCACGTGCTGCGGCTCCTACTCTGTTTCCACGCCATGATCTGCTCTCTACTTCCTCTGTGATGCAGAGGCATAGTGAAGCCACAGTGCACATTCAGCAGTCAGTCACTCAGTGGAGTGATTCCTGGAGATTGCGTTGGTCGATCGAATTCACAATAATCATCATCGGTTCTGCTAGATGCTGCTTTGTGCAAGACGGCCGATAGATCGATCTAGCAGCAACTTTTATGAAAGAATCCTTTCTTCCATTTCTCTGAAGATAACCACGTGCTGCTACTCTGTTTTCACGCTACGCTCTACTCTGCTCTATCTGCTCTCCGCCACAATTCCTCTGATGGAAAGGCGGGCATTTCTGCACATTCAGTAGTCAGTAGAGATTCATACCCATGCGTCACCAAATCTGCCTAGCTAGCTTCTGTTTTTACTTGGAAGATTCTTTCTTTCTCTATTGTCCTTACTGACGGTTCAAGTGTTTGAACGTGCAGAGCAAGGGACATGAACATGATGGGCACCGGTGCTGCTGCTGCTAGTTGCGGTAAACTTGAGCTTGCGGCGGAGGAGGTGGACGGCGTTCGTGCCCGGTGCATCCCGGCTTCTAGGAAACCCAGCAGCAACAGGCTACAATCCAGCCACGTCCACGTTAGCGGCGGCCGGCGCGGCAACCAACCTGATCAACAAACTGGTGCACTGACTGAAGAAAACTAATCGAATGGCCATTCCAGCAGTGGTGTGATGCAAACTGAACTGGGGAAGAAGGGACAGTGCTGCCAGGAGCGGTCAGGAACAGAACCGATTCCTTCTAGAGCTAGGTTGTATTCAGGACAAGATAGATAATTTGTCAACTTCGAATCTCCGATCGAAGCATGTGTGTCTGGACTGAACGTGAATGAACGCACGCGCATGCATGCAGCGTTTGACTTTGAGCTTGCTGCATCAAAAGCTGCGTCGCATCCAACGCTTTGTGCGTTCATGCGGCACGACCGACACGTCATAGCCTAGCCCAACAGGGTCATGGAGCATGTGCGTTTATTTTGACAATTTCGATTTTTTTCTTCATGTTTCACATACCGGACGATACAAGTGGATTGCAAAGGTTAAAAAAAATTGAACACGCATATATTTACTTAAAAAACAATCACATATTTAAAAAACTTCGTTCACACAACATGAGAAAAAAAAAATCATATTCATAATCATCAGGACGATGTTTCCAAAATTCACTACGTATACCGTTACACCTCTGCTCCAGTTGCGCGTCATCATCAAGCTGCGACCTAGCTCTTTAATCTAATTTTTCTGTTTCTACTACATTTGTTCGATCGATGGATCATGAACTCTGCTCTGATCACCTCAGTCTCTATGCAACCTAAACTTCCATGGGATTTATTAATTTTAAAAGCTGGCATGATGATGCCTTTTATCTAGAATATTTGTTTCCAAAATTCAATGGAATGTCACCAGAGAAAGTTGGCAAAACAATATACCTAAAGTTTGTATGCAGATGATGAGGACATCTCTGCAATATATGCAACCGCATCTACTACACCTTAAATATAAGGACCTATAACTATTAACTCGACTTGTGCACGACGGCTCAATCAACAGCTAATTTCGTTTCTACGAGTTGTTCCTAATATTCAAATAATGGACCTAGCATGAACTAGAGGGATAAGTTTCGGAGCATGTTCCCGCATGGAGAAGGCAGCAGCCAGCAGGAGTGCAATTGCTAGAGATGATGACACTACTCGTGGAAAGAACTTTGAAACCACCATAAAATTGCATGAAGATTTGGATGATATATTCAAGATCATACTTTAGAATTTCGTCCATAGCTTTGTATGGTGTTGAGTCACCTTTATTTTTGGGCTAGGCCCATGTGATTTTTGTACCATATTATTCAACGAGTTTCTAGTCTTTATCTAGGGAGGAAAGCCTACCTAGGGTAGGATTCGGTCCCCACCCATGACCGACCGAAGTTCCCCTCCTTTCCTCATTATATACCCCCTTAGGTCATCATTTATACTTTTGCTTAGTTAAAATGATCTCAGACTTTGCTAGTCTTCGCCATAGCCACGAGTGTTGGCTATACCTCCTGTAGTACACACTTGCGGAATCCTACATTTGAATAAATCTCAACTTTTATTCGCAATTCTCATTGCATTATTAGATCTTAGTTCTTACTCGATTGTAGGTAGAACTAGACCTTTTAGTCTGGCATCTCGTGCTTCTGCATGATTGTTAACTCCTGGAGATTGGGTTAACGATTGCGTAGGCGCTGCATGCGAGCACACAGTAGTCGATCGGCAAGGTCGGACTCCAACATAACTCTTATCTCATCAAAAGATCGGACTAACTTTGCCCTATCAGGCGATGTACACCTTGCATGTGGGCGAAACCAAGGTGAACATCGATGCACTGTGGATGGCAGGTGGGGGACCGATTGCCCAAAGCAGCCCCCCCCCCCCCCCCCCCCCCAATAGGAAAGAAATGGGGTGGCGGAAATAAAAATAGACAATTTTCCCATTTTGGAGTCTTTTTTGTTCGAAACACCCAACCAGACTAGTGAGGGATGTTTGGGGGTGCCCTTGGAGTTGGCCTAACACGAAAAAGATATATATTCTTGCATAGCATCACAACATGTATGGATGATACTCAAGTTTCCAAGGTGGAAAAATCCACTGATTCTAAGAGGCATCTATCAACTCGTGAAAAATATCACAATGACGTATTGACAATGAAGTTTTACCAACAGACCACAGATTGGTGAGACTTGAAATTCAAGTTCAGACCTTCCCTAATGGCACACGAAAATATATAGGTTCAAAGAACTAAGAAATAGTGGTGATCACTCCATCATGGTTGTTAAAACATGAAAAGCACGTGCTTTACTATTTCTTATTCATTAATTCTAAAATCTGCATCGATCCTACAGGTGTCAACATCAAGTGTTGAAAGAGCGATAAGTCAAGTGGAGGCTAGGTTAGAAAATCGAATGTGTGATAAGATGTTGAACAATTTTTTGGTCATATTTGTGAAATGAGATGCCTAACTCGACGTAACATATATGATGACATAATTGAAATTTGCATGGTATGTACATGTAAAGTGGAGTTGTATTTTGTTGCAACCTTTCGTTCATATTTTGTTTTGTGCGACTATTACTATTTCTATTTGAACTTCTTATGTTGTGTCTGCTACAAATATTGAACTTTTCTATCGGATCCATGATATTGTGACCTTTGAGGCTTTCCTATAGCATTTGCATTAAGATTTTGACAAAAAATGCACTTATAAGTGAAGTATTGTGATGATACAAATAAATTCACATCAAGTTTTCCAACCCATTGCAGGAATCCTAGCTCTGCTACTAACGGGTACCACCAGTGAGAGGGATAAGGCGGAGGCAAAGAAGACAAAGCATGTATGTTCTGATGTTAATTAACCAAAATTGAAGTGGATGATGGACATACCAAAGTTGCAACTTCCAGCTACAGAACTTATTATTTGAGAAGATTCATTATGGCATCTCCAAGGGAAGCTCTCAAGTGGACATACCATCCGTCCGTTGAGAGATGTTCAGACAAAATGGACGGCAAATAAGTACCAATTTCCCTGAGTGGACCTCCCATTTGTCCAGAACCCTATGTCTTTATTTTTTCTTATTTGTCTTAATCATTTTTGAATTCGAATGCAGTGCAAATATATCAACGACATAGTCTAAAGTTTAACGATACAATATTACAAATATAGTTCAATGTATAGAGTTTGAATTATATATGCGTTGGCGGGCTCCACAACTATTCCCCTGCCCTGATCGGCGGGGCTTCAGCTACCAAGTTTCTCTTGTCACATATCCACCTAGTCGACGCCTCAACTCAAGCCCTACTTCTGGGTCAGTATTTTCTTCCAGATTATGTAGTAATCGACACCTTGAATTTTAAGAAGAATAGTTTTGTATCACACTTTATAAAATTAACTACATAACACTATTGCTAAAGGTAACAACATAAAATTATTTTTATACAATCTAATGTTTCTCGTCGCAGACACACTCCCCATAAATCTAAACAATAATCTAAAAAATATTCATTGTTCTAGTACATTTCCTCATAAGAAAAATATTTTATTAAGTGTTTCCCCAAGTTTTCTTTTCTTTGTTTTAAAATAACACAAAACATGCCTGCCCGCATGGCAATCATTTAAATCTTAGTGTATATGTATGTTTTGTTGGCTGTTTTGTTTCCCTGATTATATATGTTTGTAAAGAGCTTAAAGTTCGATGTCTTATGAATACCTCGATCGATTTCTGTAGAGTGTATGACTGATTCCTTTAAATGTAAGTAAAAATGAAGACAATAGTGTATATATATCCTATGTATAAGGTGTCAATATAGAAAATACTAGAGTGTACAAGGTGTTAGTAGTGGAATTCATTTATTCAAATTTTTGGTAGAGTATTACTGGTATAGATCAGACAATCGCACACGATTAATCTTACCAATCACACATAATTAACGGCTCTATAGCCATCCATATGTGAGTGATGGAGTAGTCGATCGATCGTACACGGTTCTGTCTTTGCATACAGTACTTTCAACCTAATCATGTGTGATGACATATCTATCACACACGGTCTCACGATTCCATCCGTCTGTGTTTGAAGTTAATGTGTGTGTTTACAGAACGCACATTTTATATTTGTAGGACCATGCAGGTAGGTTTTGCTCCAAAGCTGTAACCATATATCAAGAAAACACACACTATTCAATAGTAAATCTCAATTACATTTCATTAATTTCACATTTTAAACAACAAGTATTTGCAAGATACATACAAGAAGAAAAAAAAGTTTTTTCTTTTTACGTCTTTGTTCTCAGGGTTGTAAAAAGAGGTTGGGTATTTTTTAATGAAGAAATTTCGAGAATGTCATGAAACTAGTCATAGTTCTAAGAATGTTATTAAAAGAGTGTTGTCGTTTGAAAATGATATTTCCGTCAGTTGATCCAGTAGCTGACAGTTAAGTCTGATGCTGAAAGACTTTTTTGATTAATCGTGTGCTGGACCGGCGGACCGTTCTCCGTGGCACCGGCATGGCGGACGGGTACTCGTGGTCCTCCAAGCGGAGCTACAGAAACGGGTACGTCTGGCACAACCTTACCGCCGACGACCCCGTCCACCCCGCCAACGGCAACGAGTACGTCCTCAAGGGATCCGAGCTGCTGCTCCTCCCTCTGCTCCTCCTCATCGTCCACCTCCAGCTGCCAAGGGAACGACGATAAGAGGATGCCGCCAACCGCGTCAAGGAACTCGTTCGACCTGGGCGAGTACAGGGTCTCCGCGGCCGTGCAGATGGGCGCGAGGGCGGACGCGTCCACGCAGATTGACGAGGGTCGGCGCGGTGGGCGGCGCCGCCCGAGCAGGCGGCGAGGACGGAGCTGGGCATCGACTGTTAGGAATGTAATACGAGTCCTATGTGGTATGGTATACCATACCACATACTGACTCCTCCTTGTATACGCCACGGCAGGGGCTTTTCCTGCCTCTTATAAACATGTAACCGAGCCCAGGGGAGAGGGCATCGTTCCCGCATACAAATGCTCACATGGTACCAGAGCCTCCTCTTCCTCCCATCTAGCGATAACGAAAACCTAGATCGATTTTTCGATCGCAAGCAGAAACACAAAGAAGACGAAGACAATCGCCGAGCGATCTGCCCTCCGGTCCCGATCGGTGGTGAAGAACAATATCAGAAACCCTCCCTCCCTCTCCCATGGCGTCCTCCTATGCGTCATTGACAACCTTGGCGTCCTCCCTCGGGGCACCGCCAACAGATAAACTCACAAGGGCAAACTTTCTGCTCTGGAAGATGCAAATCCTGCCCGCTGTTCGTGGTGCGCTGGTCATGGGACTACTTGATGGTTCCGACCCTGCACCACCCAAAACCATCGAGGAAGAAGATGAGAAGACAAAGGAGAAGAAGACAATCTCAAATCCAACTTATGGGGTGTGGCTCACCCGTGATCAGCAGGTTTTGAGTTGGTTACTCAAAACCCTATCCCCTGAAATCATGGCTCACGTGATGGGTGCTGAGCATTGTGTTGAGGTATGGTCCTCTATTGTGGAGCTTTTTTCGTCTCAGTCCAAGGCGCAAATCAACAATCTTCGTAGTTCCCTCGCCAACACCAAGAAGCAAGACATGAAGGCTGACAAATTCATCACCACCATGAAAGGTTTTGCCATGGAACTGGCTGCTGCTGGAAAGAAGATTGACGATGATGAGTTATAAGGTTATATTCTCAATGGTTTGGGCCGAGATTACACCCCCTTTGTTGCCTCCCAAAATGCTGCCCCCAACACTACTCTTGCCGACATGTGTTCTCAGCTCACAGCATATGATCAACGCCAGGCCTTGCTCTCTGAATCTGACCCGGACATCACTTTTCAGTCCTCGGCTCATGCTGCAACCCGTGGACGTGGGCGTTCTTCTCGCCCAACTACTCCTCATGGAGGTCATAATGGTGACTACCGTGGCACCTATGGAGGCAATGATCGTCCTAATTATGGCAATGGTTACTATGGAAGTAACTATAACCGTGGTGGCTATGACAATCAGCGAGGCCGTCCCTTCTATGGAAACCAAGGTGGCCGTGGCAATCAAGGGGGCCGTGGCAATCGGGGGGGCCATGGTGGTGGTCGGGGTGGTCGTATACCCACCACTTATCAGGACACTGACTGTCAAATTTGCAAGAAACATGGGCACCCTGCAAATCAGTGTTGGTGGCGTTACTCGGATCGTGAAGATGGCAATGATGATTTCAACAATGATCGTAAAGGAGCATATGGTGTTGACACCAATTGGTACATGGATACCGGCGCCAACAACCACATCACCGGAGATTTGAATAAACTTCATACTCATGAGCAATATCAAGGACGTGATCAAGTTCATAATGCTAGTGGACAAGGTATGGCAATTACAAATATTGGTCATTCGATTTTGCACACCCCTCATAGTTCTTTTCAACTTCGTAACATCCTTCATGTTCCTTCTGCATCCATGAACTTGCTCTCAACTCATAAAATTGCCCTAGATAATAATGCCTTCGTTGAATTTCACCCTGTTTGAAGGTCCATGTTCTGATGGTCTTTATCCCCTAGTACCCATCTCCTCAGGATCTTCCAAGCACGCCTTCATCACCATCAAGCCTTCCTCATCCACCTGGCATCGTCGTCTAGGGCATCCGTCGTCGTTTATTGTTAAACAAGTTCTTCGCAAAAATAACTTAGACTACTCCCCAGAAATAACTCCTTATGTGTGTGATTCTTGTCAACAAGCTAAGAGTCATCAGTTACCCTATCCCACTTCTACTAGTGTTTCCACTGTTCCTTTGGAACATGTGTTTTCTGATGTATGGGGTCCTGCTCCCTTATCTGTTGGCAAGCATTCATACTATGTAAGCTTTATTGATGACTATAGCAAATTTACTTGGATTTACTTGCTAAAGAATCGTTCTGAGGTCTATCAAGTCTTTCTCGATTTTCAGCAACTTGTTGAACGTAAATTTGGTTGCAAAATTATTACTATGCAAACTGATTGGGGTGGTGAATATGAGAAACTCCATACTTTTTTTCAACGTGTGGGCATTACTCACCATGTCTCATGTCCTCATGCCCACCAACAAAATGGTTCGGCCGAACGCAAACATCGCCATATTGTAGAGGTTGGTCTTGCCTTACTTGCCAATGCTTCCATGCCATTAAAATTTTGGGATGAAGCTTTTCTTACAGCTACCTTTCTCATTAACATGTTACCCACAAAGGTGCTTAATTTCTCCACTCCTACGGAAAAACTTCTCAACACTACACCTAATTATGATTCCCTTCGTGTGTTTGGGTGTGCTTGTTGGCCTAATCTTCGTCCCTACAATCAACGAAAACTTGCGTTTCGCTCCAAACAATGTGTTTTCTTGGGCTATAGCCCCCTTCACAAAGATGTTAAATGTCAATTCTGGTCGTATATATATTTCCCGTGATGTAGTATTTGATGAACAAGTTTTTCCGTTTGCATCTCTTCATCCTAATGCCGGTGCACAACTTCGCAAAGAAATCCTTTTGCTTCCCCCTCCTTGCATCCTACATATGAGGGTGTGCATAATCATGATCATTTGCCTATTGTACCAGTTACTGACGCTTTACAGGTTGCGGAAAGAAACCAGCATGGTGAAAACTGCTTGCAAAATCAGTCTCTAGCACATGAAATATCAGGTTCAAGTACAGCCAAAACTGGCAATGATGAGCCAATCATTGGCAATGATAGCACACAATCTGCACCGGATCATGTGCCAGATTCTCCCGCCGGCCACTCCACCCACGCCGAACCGGCTCCTCCCACGTCGCCCATGGACCTCGCTCCTTTCGCGCGCATGCAGCTGCCGCGCCAGGTCGGATCCCCTGACCCTGGATCCTCTGTGGCTGACGCTCCTATGCCTGCTCCACGAACACGATTTCAGAAAGGTATTCAAACTCCAAAAATTTACACCGATGGTACAGTCCGGTATAGTTTATTTACCTCTACAGGTGAGCCTACAAATCTCAAAGAAGCACTTGGTCATGATCGTTGGAAGCAAGCAATGCATGATGAATATGATGCTCTTATGCACAACAAGACGTGGCACCTTGTTCCTCCTAGTGCAAGCAAAAACTTGATTGACTGCAAATGGGTATATCGAATCAAAAAGAATTCCGATGGTACTATTGATCGATACAAAGCACGACTTGTTGCAAAAGGATTTAAACAAAGGTATGGACTTGATTATGAAGATACCTTTAGTCCCGTGGTCAAAATAGCTACAATTCGTCTTGTTTTAGCTATTTCTGTGTCGAAAGGATGGAGTCTTCGACAACTAGACGTCAAGAATGCGTTTTTACATGGCGTTTTGGAAGAGGAAGTCTATATGAAACAACCTCCTGGTTTTGAAGATTCACGCTTTCCGCATCATATTTGCAAGCTAGATAAGGCTCTTTATGGATTAAAACAAGCCCCTCGAGCGTGGTACTCTCGTCTCAGTTTGAAGTTGATTGAGTTGGGATTCAAACCCTCAACTGCTGATACGTCCCTCTTTCTCTATAACAACTCCGGTGTCACTATATTCATGCTTATATATGTTGATGATATCATTGTCACTAGTTCTTCTGATTCAGCAGTTACTACTCTTCTTCGTCAGTTGAGTGTGGATTTTGCTATCAAGGATCTTGGTGATCAACATTATTTTCTTGGCATGGAGGTTACTAAAACTAATGATGGTCTTCTGTTGACTCAAGCTAAGTATGCTGCAGATATCATAGCACGAGTTAACATGACAGGATGTACACCTACTCCAACTCCGTTGCCTACTATGGATAAGCTATCTTTGACTGATGGCACACCTCTTGGCTCTGATGATAGTACAAATTACAGAAGCATTGTTGGAGCTCTACAATACTTAACCTTGACTAGACCTGACTTGGCTTTCTCTGTCAACAAAGTCTGTCAGTATCTTCATGCTCCCACAACAGCTCATTGGACTGCTACAAAACGGATTTTACGATACATACAAGGTACATTGCATACTGGTATCACGTTTCAGCGATCTTCCTCTACTTTGCTTAGTGCCTTTTCAGATGCTGACTGGGCAGGCTGTCTTGATGATCGACGCTCCACTGGCGGGTTTGCTATATTTTTTGGCCCAAACTTAATCTCCTGGAGTTCCAGGAAACAAGCTACTGTCTCACGATCTAGTACAAAAGCTGAATATAAGGCTGTTGCTAATGCTACTGCTGAGCTAATTTGGGTTGAAGCCTTGATTCGTGAACTTCGTGTCTCTCTTAAGGAACGTCCATGTTTATGGTGTGACAATCTTGGCGCCACATATTTATCTGTCAATCCTATTTTCCGTGCCAGAACTAAGCACATTGAGATTGACTATCATTTTGTTCGAGAGAGAGTTGCAAGAAAATTGTTGGATATCAAGTTCATTTCCAGTAAAGATCAAGTAGCGGATGGCTTCACAAAATCTTTACCTGTACATCTTTTCAAGGATTTTAAGCATAATCTTAACCTTAGTATAGTTAAGTTTAAGGGGGGCTGTTAGGAATGTAATACGAGTCCTATGTGGTATGGTATAGTATACCAACCACATACGGACTCCTCCTTGTATACGCCACGGCAGGGGCTTTTCCTGCCTCTTATAAACACGTAACCGAGCCCAGGGAGAGGGCATCGTTCCACAATAGGAACGTTCACATCGACGAGATCTCGCCGCCGCCGTCTTCCAGCAGCCCCGACACGCTGGAGACGCTCATCCAGCACGACGCCCACGTCGCCGCCGCAAACGCCGTCGCGACGCCACAGCCCACGAAGAGGCGGGCGGACGTGGGCGTGATCTCAGGCGGGCGGATGCGCGCGTCGGCGGTGCTGATGCAGCTCATCTCCTGCGGCTCCATCCCCGCTCATGTCCGTCGTAGGTGTGGACGCGGGCATGGAGCGGGTGTACTTCAGCGGGAGCCTCGTGGAGACCAAGAGGACGGCAGCCGGCGAGGACCGTGCCGGCATCGGCGGCGAGCTGGGCGCGCTCAAGAGGTCGTCGTCGTACAATGCCGACAGGTAACATTACTCTCCTGGTACTCATCCTAGAAGATCTCATCATGCAGTAGTCTAGAACAGAGTGATCGAATCGTAATTCAGAAAAATTTGCGCTTTATGCTCACACTGAAAAGCTATTTTCTTGATGATCGAGTTCACAACAATTGTCGCTGACTCGATCGCTGTCACCAGTGCTGCTAGATGCTACTCGATCCCCAACAGATCGATCTAGCAGCAACTTTTTCTGAATGATTCCTTTCTTCCATCTCTCTGAATATACAACCACGTGCTGCGGTGCTGCTACTCTGTTTCCACGCTATGCTCAGCTCTGTTCTCTGCTCTGCGCCACAATTCCTCTGTGATGCACAGTGACTCACTTGACAGTGCACATTCAGTCAGTCAGTGGAGTCATTCCTGGAGATTGCGTTGCCGGATCGACACACATGCGTCACCAAATCTGACTAGCTAGCTTCTGTTTATTTCAAGATTCTTTCTTTGTTTCTGATGTTCGAAGTGTTTGCACGTGCAGGGCAAGGGATATGAACATGATGAGCGCTAGTGCTGCTGCCAGTTGCGGTAAGCTTGAGCTTGCGGCGGAGGAGGTGGACGGCGTCCGCGCCCGGTGCATCCCTGCAGCTCGGAAACCCAGCAGCAGCAACAGGCTACCATCCAGCCACGTCCACGTTAGCGGCGGCAGGCAGGGCGACCAAACAAACTGCTGCACTGACTGAAGAAAACTAATCGGAACCCATTGCAGGGTTTGACTTCGTGGCTGTTACTTCAAAAGTTGCGTCGCATCTATCCCTTTGTTTACCTGTGAAAAAAAAAAACACAACACTAATCCTAGATGCTAACTTCAACACAAAATAAGGGCTGCCAACATTGCACAAAATACAATCATCTACAACTTTTGATCTACAAAACCAAATAGCATGATTATTTCTTCTATGGGCGATGAATTAAATTATCTTTCTAATTTCACTAGTCTCATGATGGTTTCACAAGTAGAGAATAATTCATGAATTGTTTGTTTATTCTTGAATGTATGGACACTTTTGTAAATGGGACTCTGATTGAGAATTCCATGCAAAATCTACACCAAGAGGAATACCTTGCAGAGCCAGATAATCACCCACTTTGACCATGCTTAACCCATATTTTGGATATCCCGGGTATGTTCTTCGGGTGTCTTGTATTCCAAGTCCGTAAGCCACCTTGGATCTCAACTGGACTCCATCTCGATGCTTGGCCCACCCTATGTCTGTGCGTCGGCTTTTTCCTCCAAAAGGTCCGAGATTCTTAATATGTTTTATAATTTCTATAGTATTTTGGAAGAGTGATAGCTCAAGTCTTTGATTTGGACAAAACATATTTTTGTGACTCAAGCTTGAATTCTTAAACATGACAATGTGTGGTTTTGCATAAATGGGTTCTTATTTTAAGTTAGAATAATATACGCAAAATGATAGATTTCATATTTCTACTATTTTTAAAAACTATGGGAAAAGGTAGTTAAATATTTTGTAAGTTACATTTTTTGGTAGAAACTATGTAAAATGAAATATAGAAAACAAAAATGATTTTAATAATTTATTATTATGAAAAGTTTTATCCTTTTGTCGAGAATAGGGTTTTGGCAAGTGAATCGGTTTTTTCCAAAATAATGTTTAATGATTTGTCTGTGTGGTGTTCCTCACATGGCATAATAAGTCGATAGATGTCTTAGACTAAAGGGTTGCTTCACTTAGATGTAAGTAAACATAAAACTATAGTGTATATGATGATTCTCTATGTATTAAGGTGTCCAAAATTGGAAATTCTAGAGTGTACAAGGTGTCCCCGGGATTTGTTTTTCTTGAATCTCTTGGTAGGATGTTAAGGAAAAATGCGGGACGAGCATGGCACATAGGCTAGACGGTGAGGTCATGCAACATGTGCAGGAAGTAAAAGGATGCCAAGTGACCCTTTTCTGGATGATCCGTGGAAAAATACAATCATACATTTTTTTCTCTCCCATGACATGCACTTAGAGTAGAACGCCGCCAGTGGCCGTAGGTCAGTGCAGAATGTACCATGCGTCGCCCAGGCCGGACTTCGGAGTGCTTCAGCGGGAGCCTCGTGGAGACCGAGAGGACACCGTCCTCGTGGATTATCGCATTGTGTAGTAGTGGACATACCCATTGGGGACAATTCAGAAGAAAAAAATTGAGCTGACATAGCCTCACACTGAAAAGCTTACTTCCGTCATCGAATTCACGATAATTGTCGCTAACTCGCTGTCATCGGTGCTGCTAGATGCTACTCGATCCCCAATGGGTGTTTGCCACAAGAGGAGATCGATCTAGTAGCAAATTTTCTGAATGATTCCTTTTTCCATCTCTCTGAATTAATAAAACCACGTGCTGCTACTCTGTTTTCATGCTATGCTCTCTGCTCCGCGCCACAATTCCTCTGTGATGCACAGGACAGTGCACATTCACAGTCACAAGACAACTTGCATGCATCACCAAATCTGACAAGCTAACTTCTGTTTTTAGTTTAAGATTCTTTCTTTCCCTCTTGTACTTACTGACGATTCAAGTGTTTGAACGTGCAGGGCAAGGGACATGAACATGATGAACAGTACTGCTAGTGGTTGCAGTAAGCTTGAGCTTGCGGCGGAGGAGGTCGACGGCGTCCGGGCCCGATGCATCCCTGCATCCCTGCAGCTCGGAAACCCATTCAGCCGCAACAAGCGGCGGCAGGGGCGGCAACCAATCGGAACCAACTACTGCAGTGAAGAAACTAATCGGAATGAATTCCAGGGAAGAAGGAACAGTGCTGCCAGGAGCAGAGAGGACAATGATTCGTTCGATACCTAGCAGGCTCGTTGACTCTTAGCAACTAGTAAAAGTGTGTGAAGATAGAAATTGTCAATCTCAAGCTTGCTTGGAGAGTTGGAGGTGAATGGGTAATGCGTATGGCATTTTTCTGAATCATGTGTGTCTGAACTGAGCATGAATGAACGCACGCACGTGCTTGCAGCGTTTGACTCGAGGCTGTTATTTGAAAAGTTGCGTCGCATACATCCCTTTTGTCTTTCTGTGAAAAAACACACAATTAATCCTAGACGCTAACTTCAAAAAAAAAAAAAAAAAAAAAAAAAAAAAAAAAAAACTGGCTTGAAAAATATATTTGAAACTAACCCTTTTACATAGCGTCTTCGCGCTAAACACTACAACATCACGCCAAGCACTAGGTTGCTATAATGTTCCTATCTGGTATAATCCGGGTCCATGTGTAATACCATAGCATCCTAGTCCGGAGCGTTATGTCCTAAACATAGAAATTCAAACGTCTGCAACGTTTGGTCTACAAATCAAATGATATTATTGTTTTTTTATGAGTGAAAATTTAGATTACTTTTTTTCTAATGCCACTAGTCTCATGATAGTTGGACAAGTAGAGAATATTTCGTGAATTATTTGCTTATGTTTATTTATTCTTGAATGTTTGTAAACGGCAGTGTGAATGAGTTCCATGCAAAATCTCGACCAAGAGGAGTAAATGGCCAAGATTCTATGTATTTGTCACCCTAGGACTTATTTTCCTCAGTGGCCAGGATTCTATGAGCCCCACTTTATTCTCTACGTCGGCATTTTACTCAGTGATGGTCGGGATTCTATGTATTTATCACTCTAGGACTTATTTTAGAATTTTTGTAGTATTTTGAAGAGTGATAGATCAAGTCTCTGATATGGACAAAACCTAATTTTATGACTCAAGCTTCAATTCTTGAACATGACACAGTAAGGTCTGTGCATAAATGGGTTCTAAATATTAAAATACACGTTGGCTGAGTTTCGCAAAAAAAAAAAAAAACTAGCTGTGAAATATACACAAAATGATAGATTTCCTATTTCTAGTTTTCAAATAACTATAAGAAAAAGGTAGTTAAATATTTTCATATGTAAGATGCAATATAGAAATAAAAAATGATTTTCAATAATTTATTACTATGATTTTTTTAATCTGTTCTCAAGAATAGGTTTTTGGCGAGTAAATGGGTTCAGCCAAAATAATGTTTAATAATTTATTTTGTGGGTTTCCTCACATGGCATGATAAGTATTACATCTTAGTACACTTGTTGGAAATTTTGCATATGAAATTTTCAGATACAAAGAAACTCCAAATAAATCAAACAGCATAAGCAAAATATAAATATAACTCACCATTCTCCTCCGCACAATGAAAATCTGAGAAATCAGCTCAAACGTTGGTTAGTGGTGAAACAAAGGAGAAAAGGAATGTACTCGTTCCTCTAAAATCAGCCGCTCTCACAAGTCTAAAAGCCTTGCTTGACATAGCGGACTGATGGGCTTTTGAGCTATGGAATTGTTGACGGAAATATGCATCTCTCGAAATTGTTTTTTACTCTATTTTTCAAAATAAAAAATCTCCAGCACATGACTAATCCCTACTTCCCTCTGCGAAGGGCCTCTCTTTTATTTATTGTTGCATCAGTTTACCCACTTACTCTATCATCCACAAGCAAACTTACAGTGTTGATCTATGATGTTAGCGAGTATGATATCTACATTGTGTCTTTTATGTCTCATGACAGTTGTTTGTTTTTCTTATGTCAGTTCTAACTCTTCTATCACAAGAATACAGCCTCGATGATTTACAACTCGTGGAAATATGACTTGATGGTTGAAGTATTTAAATGGAACTTTCTGGAAATATGGGCTGACAAGTATAATTGTTTCTTAAGCGAAGTCTCAGTTTGTCATTGCTTAATAAGTTTCTGTTTTACTTCACCTTAACATGTTATAGTTACATTACTTGTCTTCGAGAAGCTTTATGAGAGAAATGTTCCTGTTTAAAATGTATTTGTGTTTGGTGAGTAAATACTGATGCTTCATGTTTGTATTCTTTATTTATCGACACTTCATTCCATAAACCTGTGGTCATGTTTACTGAGCTCAGTTTTCGCTTGTGGACAAGCGGAGTCTAACCTTGGGGAGTTGATATGTCCATTTTGCATCACTATTTTACATCATAAATTATCTTTATTCATCGATATATTTCATATTATGATGCAATACTTATGTTATTTTACCTTATTTTGCATGTTTTGTAATTATTGGGGATGCATCTGCTGGAGCCCGGAATTAGCTGGAAAAGTACCTGTCAAGATACCTGACTTCGGAAGCCCCAACAATTACCAAAAAGATGGGCCAGAGGGGAGCCTCCAGGAGCTGGGCGGGTGCCCACCGCGGCCCCACCTCTGGCCGCGGCTGGGGGCGGTCCCTGCCCCCTGGGACCCTCCTCCGGCTCCCCTTTGGCGTGCTACTACCCCTTGACCTAAAAACATTGGGGGCATCGATGAATAATTTTTTCCGCCGCCTCCACGAGGCGGAAACCAGACAGAGAGAAGAAGAGCTCCGGCAGGGAGAAAGCTGCCGGGGAATTTCCCTCCCGGAGGGGGAATCACCGCCATCGTCATCGCCATCACGCCGGGCATCATCGGGATCGTCATCAACATCATCTCCACCATCAGGACCATCATCATCGCCGCCATCCCATCTCATCTTGCTGTAGCAATTGTCATTGTGTTGTTACTAGTTCATTGTAATCATATCCCGGGTGTTGATTACCACTTGTAGTTGATGCTTGAGAGTTTTATTTGTGAATTATCATTACCATCAGATTGTTACCCATATTCATATCCCCTCTGATCATGATCTACACGATGTCTTGTGAGTAGTTCATTTGGTTCTTGAGGACATGGGGAAAGCCTAGTTGCTAGTAATTACATAATGTTGAGTAATATTTAATGGTTTGATATGTTGTGGTATTATTCGTCTAGTGGTATCGTGTGAATGTCGACTACATGATACTTCACCTTTCAAAGGGCCTAGGGGAATGCATGGTGTATTTAGTTTGCCTATGGTAGGGTTGCAGGAGTGACAGAAACCTAAACCCCAATTCGCGAACTAGTGCACTAGGGAGTGTAGGATCTCGGAGTTTAAGGTTGTGGTTAGGTTTTTATCTTAATTACTTTCTTGTAGTTGCGGATGCTTGCAAGGGGTTTAATCACAAGTATGTGTTTGTCCAAGTAAGGGCGGTGCATTAGCATAGGTTCACCCACACAGCACTTTATCTAAACATTGAAGATTAATCAGTGGCGTGTAAAGAAAATGGCTAGGCAGAAATTTCCATGTGTCCTCGAGAACGTTTTAATCATCATAAGTAATACAACCGGCCTGTCCTTTGAGCTTAAATGGATTGAGCTATTTGCTGACAGAAACCTAAACCCCAATTCGCGAACTAGTGCACTAGGGAGTGTAGGATCTCGGAGTTTAAGGCTGTGGTTAGGTTTTTATCTTAATTACTTTCTTGTAGTTGCGGATGCTTGCAAGGGGTTTAATCACAAGTATGTATTTGTCCAAGTAAGGGAGGTGCATTAGCATAGGTTCACCCACACAGCACTTTATCTAAACATTGAAGATTAATCAACGGCGTGTAAAGAAAATGGATAGGCAGAAATTTCCATGTGTCCTCGAGAACGTTTTAATCATCATAAGTAATACAACCGGCCTGTCCTTTGAGCTTAAATGGATTGAGCTATTTGCTACAATTATTGTAGCATGATGACCTCCAAGTATAGGGGGTCTATCGTAGTCCTTTCGATAAGTAAGAGTGTCGAACCCAACAAGGAGCAGAAGGTGTTGACAAGTGGATTTCAGCAAGGTTTCACTGCAAGCACTAAAAGAGAAATGTTTTTGGAGTTTTGATATAAAGAACAAATAAAGAACAAGTAAATAAAAGAGTACTACAATAATTGCAGCAAATAGCCCAATCCTTTTAAGCTCAAAGGACAGGCCAGTTGTATTACTTATGATGATTAAAACGTTCTCGAGGACACATGGGAATTTCTGCCTAGTCAATTTCATTACACACCGCTGATTAATCTTCAATATTTTGATAGAGTGTTGTGTGGGTGAACCTATGCTAATGCATCGCCCTTACTTGGACAAACACATACTTGTGATTAAACCCCTTGCAAGCATCCGCAACTACAAGAAAGTAATTAAGATAAAATCTAACCACAGCCTTAAACTCCGAGATCCTACACTCCCTAGTGCACTAGTTCACAAATTGGGGTTTAGGTTTCTGTCACTCCTGCAACCCTACCATAAGCAAACCACAAGAGGAATAACACCACAACATATATCAAACCATTAAATATTACTCAACATTATGCAATTACTAGCAACTAGGCTTTCCCCATGTCCTCAAGAACCAAACGAACTACTCACAAGACATCATATAGATCATGATCAGAGGTGATATGAATATGGGTAACAATCTGATTGTAAAGATAATTCACCGATAAAACTCTCAAGCATCAACTACAAGTGGTAATCAACACCCGGGATACGATTCCAATGAACTAATAACAACACAATGACAATTGCTACAGCGAGATGAGATGGGATGGTGGCGGTGATGATGGTGCCGATGGTGGAAATGATGCTGATGATGATCCTGATGATGCCCGGCGTGATGGCGATGACGATGGTGGTGATTCCCCCCTCCGGGAGGGAAATTCCCTGGCAGATTTCTCCCTGCCGGAGCTCTTCTTCTCTGTCTGGTTTCCGCCTCGTCGAGGTGGCGGAAAAATTATTCTTCGATACCCCGATGATTTTAGTTCAAAGGACAATAGTACGCCGAAGGAGAGCCGGAAGGGGGCCACAGGGAACAGGGGCGGACCCCACCCACGGCTAGGGGTGGGCCCGCGGCTGCAGGTCGCCCCTGCCCCCTGGAGATCCTCTCCGTGCCCCCTTTCGGCTCTGTGACTTAATTTCCAAAATATTCGCTTCCAAAATTTCCTGGAGTTTTCTGAGCTTCGGGCGTCAGGTATCATGACAGGTGCTTTTCCAGCTGATTTCCTGCTCCGGCAGATGCATCCCCAATAATTGCCAAACATGCAAAATGAGGTAGAATAACATAAGTATTGCATCATAATATGAAATATATCGATGAATAAAGATAAATTATGGTGTAAAATAGTGATGCAAAATGGACGTATCAACTCCCCCAAGCTTAGACTCTGCTTGCCCCAAGCGAAAACTGATCTCGATAAACATGACCACAGGTTTATGGAGTGAATTGTCGATAAATAAAGAATACGAACATGAAGCATCAGTATTTTTTCACTAAACATAAATACATTTTAAACAGCAACATTTCTTTCATAAAGCTTCTCGAAGACAAGTAATGTAACTGTAACATGTTAAGGTGAAATAAGACAGAAACTTATTAAGCAATGACAAACCGAGACTCTGCTTAAAAAACAATTATACTTATCAGCCCATATTTCAAGAAAGATTCATTTAAATGCTTCAACCATCAAGTCATCCTCCCACGAGTTGCAAATCGTCAAAGCTGTATCCTTATAATAGAAGAGTTAGAACTAACATAAGAAAAATGAACAACTATCATGAGACATAAAAGACATAATGTAGATATCATAATTGCTAACATCATAATTCAACACTGTAGGTTTGCTTGTAGAAGATAGAGGAAGTGGGTAAACTGACTCAACAATAAATAAAAGAGAGGCCCTTCGCAGAGGGATGCATGGATTAGTCATGTGCTAGAGCTTTTTAATTTTTAAAACAGAAATAAAACAATTTTGAGGAATGCATGCTTTCATCAACGACTTCACAACAGAGAAGCTATCTAGTCCCTCATAACAAGCAAGGCTTTTTAGACTTGTGAGAGCAGCTGGTTTTAGAGGAACGAGTACGTTCCTCTTTCTCCTTGGTTTCACCACTGTCCAATGTTTGGGCTGATTTCTCAGTTTTTCATTGCGCGGAGGAGAATGGTGAGTTATATTTATATTTTGCTTAAGCTGCTCTCGGGGTCGATTCAAGTGCAGACGTAATCCATCGACACCGGGTGAAAAGGGGGGAAATGACCTTGCTCGTCACAAGTTATATCTAGCTCTCCACTGCTCCCTCGTGAGCTTAAAAACAGAGGCACAAAAAGGAGTATTTTGAATGTTTAAAGGTAGCACATGACAAATTTACTTGGAATGGTAGGAAATACCATGCATAGGTAGATATGGTGGACACTCATGGTAGGTAATTTGGCTAAGGGATTGGATGCACGAATGAACAGTACACTCAGTACAAGGCTTTAGGCTAGAAAAGGCTTTATAGCAAACATACAGTGTTGAGAGATGTAAACCAAATATGTTATCTATAACAATATGCCAAACATGCAACATAAAGCTTATCATCACTGTCAGAAATAAATCTAATACAAAAGTGTGCGAGCTAGAGGGTTCACAAGCATGTAAGACATAAAGGATAGTATATTTGCAATTAAATTCTTCTTCTCTACTCAAGCACTAAAGTAATTATTGCAATTTACACGAAGTCATGCTTGCCAACACTGAATAAACTTCTACCCAAACACCCAATGTCAAATCATCACTTACCACAAGATCAGCAGATGAGAGAGATTGCCATAATAAAATATAAAGTGCAGAAGAATAGAAAGATACTTCTCATTTATATTCCATTATAGAAAACCACACACCAACGGATACAAAGGACTCACAAGGAGTGACAAGACACATTGCATAACCATACTACACGATAACTTCTTTAATCATGATACGACTCACATGACTCAAAAAACGAAAGATAAAAGATAAAGATACCGGGGCACTCCCCCAAGCTTGGAACAAGCCAAGGGAGTGCCGTTACCCATGATGCTCAAATTTATGAGAAAGACTTCCTACTTCATCACTTGTCGCCAAACTTCCACGGGAGGCGCTTCCCGTCAACGAAAGACGAATGAGTCTCTTTTGACCTGAAACTTGCAGCAGAGATTATACGCTTAAATCTAAGTTCATACTCACACATCTGATTGTGAAGATCGTAGATCTGTGCTTGCAGATTAGCAGTCTCAGTTTCCAATAGAAAGATCTTCTCCATTAACTCCTTGGTCTCTTGTTTGTGAAGAGTAATGACACTACCACAGAACAGGCTATCTGTGGCGCACCATTTTGGTTATCTGTGGCGCATCTGTGGGCTAGCCTGGTGCGCCACAGAATTCTCGCCACAAAAATATTTTCTGTGGCGCACCAAGGATATGCGCCACAGAAATCTCAACTTTCTGTGGCGCACCCCTGTCTGTGCGCCACAGAAATAGGTCGCCAGGACCCTATAGAGAGTCTTTCTGTGGCGCACTGCCCTTGGTGCGCCACAGAAAGTGGTGCGCCACAAAAACTAAAAAAGGTGCGCCACAGAAGTATTAACCAGAAAAACTGTATTTTTTTATTTTGCTGTATAAATACACGTATATACAGTATTTATACAGGTTTATACAGAAAATACAGGTATATTTGACAGGTATATAAACAGACAATGATATTAATCAATATGTCATCACACATATATATTACTTAATTAGTGGCCCGATCGAGATACATATATATATATATACACATAGTCACAAAAGTGCCGAATGTAAACACAATTAGCTAGTCATGTATATACAACCAAAAGTTCAACATTTCACACTACACATTACAAATCAAGTGTTCGCCGCCTAACTATGATCCGGGAGCATGCATAATCATGGAGTCCTCTACTTTCGCGGCTCCGGCAACGGTAGAAAGCCTTGTTTCGTCCTCCACTCCCTGGTGTCATACTGTGCCTCTAGTCGTTCTTCGATACTCCTCTGAGACAACACTGAAGATAAATTGGGATATATATATATAGGTTAGTGATATAAAATAGAGTATAATTTATTCATCTAAGTAGAGAGGCAAGACAATCATATGGCTATCCTATTTGGGTTTCATAGCATAGCATATATATAATAGATAACCCTACGCATGCACTTCTATATATAATACCTCTGTGGTGGTGGTAGGACCCTGATCTGTGAAGGACATCTTCGAGGATGATCGTTGTCAACTGCAGCCGGATGCGATGGAAGTCTGCTCTGTAATCAGCATCGGTGAGAGCATCCTCTGATTTGGTGTATTCTGCGAGACCCGATGGAAACTTCGTTTTCTCGCAATCCCGTGACAATTCCTTTAAGGGATGGAGGCGTAGGCCTCTCACGCTGCCATCCAGTTGCTTGATGCAATGGAATCCGGTCCCATGCTGAAACTTGTGTGTGTTTTCATCCGTGAAAAATTCCGACTTGTTATGGAATGGGCCGCCCTTTTGGGCATAGGCCTCGAGAGCGTCATCCAGAACACCCTTTATTCTGGTGTATCGTCTCGGCGTGGATTTATTCCCCGAGTCCAAATAAGTGGCAATGGACCACCTCGGGGCTACGGAGATGAGTGCGCAGTACTTGTCCCTGCTCAACACAATTGAAACGGAATGTTGGACAAAGGATCAGCGATGGAAGAAATGTACAAGAAGGCATAAGATACGACGGTGGCGAGCGGATGTGTACTTACTCGAAAAAGAAAGGCAGAAGAAGGGTGCTCTTCCTCTTGTTGGCCAGCATGACCCTTACGAGGTACTCCGTGGCCGTTTCCCTTGTCTTTGACCCTTCCTCCAGATGGCTGTCGCGCATGTAGTAAGGATCCACTATCGCGACGTACGGGGTCGCATCTCTCCTGATCTTCATCGCCATATCGAGCGCATATAGACGGACCATGTTATAGTCCAGCCGTTGAGTGTGAAAGAGTTTGAAGATGTCCTCGTACGCGATGAAGAACACATCCGCAGGGTCTTCCTGGACGAAGTCCACCAGCTCCTTTGGCACCTGGACCGCGAACGCCGGGTAACTCGGATGCTTTTCTTTAAGAAGCTGCTCCTCCAGATACAAGATACTTTGCTGCAAAGCAATCATGGGTCCTTCTGCGAGGCGGAGCAAGTCCCCAGACAAGATAGGTTCACCAGCTACATGAACTCGGGGGAAGCCATCCGCACGGGGTGGAATCGTGTCTTCAAGACCCCGGATCTTAGGAGCTGGCTGGCTCGCAGAGGTGGAGGATCCTTTTCTCTTCCTATGCTTCTTGATCTTGTTCTTCTTCTCTGGGGATTGTGGGGGTGCAGTGAACCCCGCTTTAACAGTTTCCATCAGAGTGTTAGGGCTGAAAACGTTACCCGGGGGAGCTTGATGATCGCCGGCATCCGGAGGCGTGAAGGCCAGGCGTTGTGTGCATGAAGTGGGACGAGCAGCTTGACCGCGGTGGTCGCGGAAGGGTTCTTCATCCACATGAGGCATGTACATATCATCCTTGCAGGCGCCAGTGTTGATGTAGTCATCGAGGTTGACATCATTGTCCTCATCCTCGTTGCCACCAAGTTCAGGTGCAACGGCTTTGTCCTAAACATAAACGATAGCACATCCGTTAGTCGGGAAAGTCGGAAAGTCGGGGAATTCGGAAAGTCAGAACTAACCGGTGAAGACGTTCCCAACAACTGTTTGTGGCGGTTGGTGGCGGCGACGACCGGTGGTAGCTTCCGGCCGGTGGTGGCTGCGACCGGCGGTAGCTTCCGGCCGGTGGTGGCGGCGACGGCGGCGACCGGCGGTAGCTTCCGGCCGGTGGGGGCGGCGACCGGCGGTTCCTTCTGGGTGGTGGCGACGGCTACTTGTGGCGCCGGTTCCTCCGCAATAGTTTTTTGCGGCCGCCTCGACGGGGGCCGAACGAGCGGGAGCCGAGGCCTCGAGGTGGCGCCGCCGGTGCGACCGACCCCATGAATAACATCCCCAAGACGAATCTGGGTCTTCGGCCATTCCATCATCCACTTTCCGCATTCGCCAAGCTTCATGTGTTTCTCAGCTCCCGGAGGTTGCGTGGGGGGGGTCGATGTCACGGAACTCAGGCAGTACCTCCGTGACATTGACTTTCATCACGGCCTCACTCATTCGAGTGTTGTGTATATCGCGGGTCAGAGGTTGTACTATCTTGGCCAACGCGACTTCCTTCAACTCTCCGCCGGCCCCCACCCTATGCAGGAGTATGCAAGGCGTGTCCTGGGAGTCAACACATGTTGGGCACCATGCATGCATGAGATATGGCAGTCATCAAAGGCATATGTAGTCATAAAAGATGTCGCGGACTAACTAATTAGTTACCTTGTCGATGGCGTTGAGCTCGGCTAATGTCGAGACAAGGGCGCCGGTGCCGGCGGCCGGCCTATCATTGTCCGGGCGCTCGTGCGCATTGTCATTATTCTCCTGCCGGGGGGGCACCGGTGGGGTCACCAGGACCGGCGACACGACAGGGGGCAGCAGGACCGGCGACACGTTATTGCTGGAGGTGCTGCCGTCGAAGCTGGGCAAGTGTATCGGCCCCTGTTGACCTCCCGCTTGCCAAGCAGCTAATCCCTCATACAATCCAGGGGGTAAGAAACTCCGGAGCCTCTCCTCCAGCTTCTCGGCCACTAGCTTGTCCACCATGCTGGAGTCCACCTTTTCTTTCTGTAGTGTCTCCAGCTTCTTCCTTAGCTCGAGAACCTCGGCTTTATCTTTAGCCGGCTTCCTCCTCTCCCTTTTCGTGTCGGTGTCCGTGCTGTAGTACTCGATGAACTTCATCGACGTACCAAAGCCGGTCACACGGCCTGCTGACGTCGGAGGCTTTGACTTGTCCCTCCCCTTGTAAACGTTCATCGCCCGGTTGAAAGTCGTGTCCCACGGGCCGGCTGCCTCCTGGGACGACGGGCCGGCCTCAGCCGCAGCCTTCAACTCAGCCTCCTGCGGACAAAGCAAATAAACGTGAACCCATGTATAGAAATCAACGAAAATGGACTTTGAGATATCCGCGGTAATTAAGTTCCTTACCAGAACTTTCTCGAAATCCAGCACATCTTTGTAGTCGGTAACAAATTCCCCCGTCCCCGGCTTCAGATAGTAGCGGGACCGAACAAAGTTCCTAACTTGCTCGTCCGTGATTTTATGCCAAGGGTTCTCTTTCCCAAGTCTCGCAACCTCGGCATCCTCCTTGTCCCAAACAGGCTTTTTTCCTGCGTAACCGCCGCTTCCCAAATGGTGGTTGCCTAAGTTCATTGCCCGCATTTGCTTCCCCCACTCGGTCCATTTTTCAGCCTCCGGAGATGCCAAGGACAACTTCAATGCCTCGAACTCTTCTATGTCGATGTACGGCTCTTTGGCACTGATCTCTTCCCAGCTAAGACCCTTTTCAATCTTCGCCTTCACCCGGCCTCTCCAGCTGGTCAAACAATTGTTCATCTTCGTGATGGCGAAGCTGTCCACCCTTTTGTTTCCATCGTCCGGGAAAATGTATCGTTCGTGAAGCCTCTTGAGGAGTTGTGTGCGCAAAGCCTCATTCTCCGCGCTCCTGAGGTCATACGTGTTGATCGACACGGTTTCCCGGAGGATGCACCCTAGTTGCATTCCGTACCCTTTTGCGACGCCCCATGGCTCCTGGGGTTGGCCACTTTTGGAGACCTTAGTGAACGTGTCGGTGACGGTGCCGACCGCTTGCGGTGTCCGCTCCTTCCTCTGCTTCTTAAGCTTCTTAGCGGTCGTGTTACCACCACCGCCATCCGTGTGGTCGTCACCCCCGACATCCGTGTGGTCGCCGCCATCGGTGGTGGTGGTTGCGTCCCCATCTCCGTCGGTGTCCTCCGCATCCTCCATCTCCATCTCTCTAATTGGAAGTCACCATCGCCGTCACGAGCCAGTTCGGCGGCCTCCGCATCCCCCATCTCCGGGTTCACGTCCCAGAACGACTTGTTCTTTTCTCGTGCTTCTTCTTCGACGCTCATGTGCTTAGAAGGGCCGGGCGCGTCGGCCGACATGTTTGCACTTCATTAAAAAGAGGCAAAAGTTAGTACAACAAATATAAGAAAAACATCACTTAATTTAGTACTAAGATACCCCGGCCCATGCATTAGTCGCAATACCCCATATGTCCCTTTTTTTAGCAAAGTCATGCCAAAATTTACGAAAAATTTCGGCATGACCTTTGCTAAAAAAGGGACATATGGAGTACCCGAATTTGCCGGAACGGAAGTTAATCGACGTTCCGGCAATCTCAAGGGCCTCACGGGGTACCTGCACAAGCATCTCTGAAATAGTATCAACATCTCGACGACACGATGGTCGGAGCACAAACAACAACGACACGATGGTCGTGGACACACATATATTCATCAACACATTTCTCACCACTTGTCGATGAGCTCCTCCGGTGGCGGCGGTGGCGGCGGGCTGCCTACATGATAAAACAGAATTTAGGTTAAATGTTATTAAGAGTTTAAAACAGATAAAACATAGCAACTTTGCCTACATGATTTAGTCTCCTATAGTGTTTAATTTGGACAAACAAATAATGCTTATGAATCTATAGGTTTAGCTCTTTCTAATGATATGAAATTTACAAATTTTGGTGGAGCATATTTCCCACAATTTGCATGCAAAGGGGGCTAATCTACACTGTTTTCAGACTTAGCAGTTTCTTCAGGTTTTTCAGAAAACAGATAAAACATAGCATTTTGGCCTACATGATTTAGTCTGTTATAGTTTTTAATTTGGACAAACAATTGATGCCTATTAATCTATAGGTTTAGCTCTTTCTAATGATATGAAATTTACAAATTTTGGTGGAGCATATTTCCCACAATTTGCATGCAAAGGGGGCTAATCTACACTGTTTTCAGACTTAGCAGTTTCTTCAGGTTTTTCAGAAAACAGATAAAACATAGCATTTTGGCCTACATGATTTAGTCTGTTATAGTTTTTAATTTGGACAAACAATTGATGCCTATTAATCTATAGGTTTAGCTCTTTCTAATGATATGAAATTTACAAATTTTGGTGGAGCATATTTCCCACAATTTGCATGCAAAGGGGCTAATCTACACTGTTTTCAGACTTAGCAGTTTCTTCAGGTTTTTCAGAAAACAGATAAAACATAGCATTTTGGCCTACATGATTTAGTCTGTTATAGTTTTTAATTTGGACAAACAATTGATGCCTATTAATCTATAGGTTTAGCTCTTTCTAATGATATGAAATTTACAAATTTTGGTGGAGCATATTTCCCACAATTTGCATGCAAAGGGGGCTAATCTACACTGTTTTCAGACTTAGCAGTTTCTTCAGGTTTTTCAGAAAACAGATAAAACATAGCATTTTGGTTAGATTTTACATGTTGGTTAGATTTTGCATCAACACAAGCATCAACACAAGCATTTGCATATACACATATACACAGACACATACACAGATGCTAGGGCTAGGACACATCAACACAAGCATTTGCATATACACATTTTACATCAACAAGTGCTCAATTCAGTCACACAAATGGATAGACACATCATACATAAATGGATAGACACATAAATCTAACCAACATTTGCATCAACACTAGCAGGAAGCATGCTCGGCCATTATGTCGAGCACCTTGCGTGCAGGAACACCGGCGGCAGAGAAGGGGAGGGAGGGGGCAGGGGAGTGGAGAGGGCAGGGGAGGGGAGGGGAGGGCTGTATGCTCTGGACCTTGGGCTGTCATGGGGGATGCATTAACACAAGCACCTAGTGTGCATGCTGGGACGGGAGGGCAGGGGAGGGGAGGGGAGGGGAGGGGAGGGGAGGGGAGGGCTCGGGAGAGAAAGGGGAAGGGCAGCTAACCTCGGGGAGGGGCGGCGACGTCGAGGTGCCCCGCGCGGCGTCGAGGTGCTGTGGCAGGCCGGTTGGGCGCGCGCGGCGTCGAGGTCCTCCGCGCTCCGCCGGTCCGAGGGTGCAGGGGAGCAGGGCGTCGAAGGGCGCAGGGGCGGCCGGTGTCGGGGAGCTGTGGCGGCGTCGACGGCGAGGGGTGGAAGGGTGATCGCCGGCGAGAGGTGCAGGGTCGGTCGCGCGCGCGGGAAGTTAGGGACGATTGGGAAATTTTGAGAAGAATGGGGCAGCGCGGGGCGGCCCCACATGTAAGTGGCCGCGAAAAATTCTGTGGCGCATGTGAGCGGGCGTGCGCCACAGAAATAGGGAATTCTGTGGCGCATCCCCTGTCCCGTGCGCCACAGAATTCTGGATTTCTGTGGCGCACGCCAACTCACATGCGCCACAGAATTCTTTGGCCTGAAATGCTAAAACACTCTGCTGCCTGTTCTGTGCAAGCACAGCAACATAGCCCAGTGGCTATCACACCTGTAAAAAACTTGGGGCAGTCAGGTTCGAATCCTGGCTGCCTCAGTTTTTTAAAACTTTTTTTTAAGTTTTTTTTGGTTAAGTTTGGTTCAGAAAATACACACAATTTATATGTCTCATAAAACTTTTTTCTGAACTTTTTTTTTAAGTTTTTTTTGGTTAAGTTTGGTTCAGAAAATACACACAATTTATATGTCTCATACATATTTAGTTCATTGAATACATGCATAAGTCTCTTGCATTGTCTCACACACATATTCATGATGATACATATTCATGATGATACATACAAATTAAATACACCAAAAAAGTCGCTTCTCCGTCTCGGTTCCGCGAGCTACTTTCTCTTCTTTCCCTTCTTCGCGGTTGAAAACTTTAGGCCGGTGACCTTGAGATTTCTTCGCGTGAACGGACAACCTTTAGTAGGTACGGAGGTCTTCCTTCTTTGTGTACTACTAGTAGGCATGTCGAAGAACTTGTCGAATTCCTCCTCGATCTTTGGCTCGTTGTCCAAGTCTTGCTCGGTGGCGCCTCCTTCCATTCCGATGATGCTCCTCTTGCCCCTCCTCACGACAACACGGCTAGGCTTTGACGGGTCGGTAATGAAAAAGCATTGCTCGACTTGGCTAGCAAGTACCCATGGCTCATTTTTCGCGGAGGCGTTCTTCGATTTGGCATCGGGTATTACCATGGTGGTGAAATACCGGCCTTCTTTGACGACGTCCTTGGCCCATCTTACACGGAACATTGGCACCAACTCTCCACAGTAGTTGAGCTCCCATATGTCCTCAATCCTTCCGAAGTATCTTTCCTTGACAGTAGCCTCCTCATCGCCGTAGGATAGCATAGTTACTCCTGAGTTTTGATATTCTGACTTGTTGTCCTTTTCCTCGGTGTAGAATCTGTAGCCGTTGATGTCGTACGCCTGATAGGTCTTTACGTTGTGCGAGGGACCCAGTGATAAGGAGAATATGAGTCTTTCATCTTCCGTAGATGGTGCTTTCTTCTTTGCTAGCTCCAGTTGCTTTTGCTTGAACCAACGCGTGAAGGTAGAGTTGTGCGCTCTGGTTACGTCTCCCTTCTTCCTCGGTCGGCCCAGTTTGATGTAATGTTGCTCGAGTAAGCATTTGTGCTGTTCCACCCAAGTTTCGATCAACTGTAAGTGTTGTAGCGCGACCCGGTGAGCCCTGTCAAAGTCGTCCTTTTGACCCTGCATGCTGACAAAGGTTGTGCTGCTGCCCTCTCGGTGACCATATCCATTGAGCCTGCCGAAGTGTTTCCTCGTGGGCAGACCAACATCCTGGTTCTCGGTGCTTAGATAATTCTGGCAGAAGGAGATGCACTCGTAGGTTAGAAAGCCCTTGGCTATGCTTGCGTCTGGATGGGACCTATTGCGGACGTATCCTTTCATGACACCGTTCATCCTTTCGAATGGCATCATGTAGTGCATGAACGTTGGTCCGAGCTGCCTGATGTCATCAACGACATGCAGAAGGAGATGCACGCAGATATCGAAGAATGAGGGCGGAAAGTAAATCTCGAGCTCGCATAGTATCAGCACGATCTCTTCCTGTAGCCGGTCGAGCTGCCTCACGCCGATCGTCTTCCTGTTGATGACGTCAAAAAAGTTGCAAAGAGCAAGCAGCGTATCACGGACATGCTCGTCCATTATCCCTCGAATCGCAACGGGAAGTATCTGCGTCATCAGCACGTGACAATCGTGAGACTTCATCCCGGTAAACCTCTTCTTCGTTGCGTCCATATATCTGCTTATCTTCCCCGCGTAACCATGAGGAAATTTGACTCCTACAAGACACCTGTAAAACTGCTCGAGCTCCTCCAGACTCATAGTGAAGCACGTAGCGGGAAGCACCACCGTGTTCCTCTTTAGCCTTTTGCGGTGACCTTGAGTCCCTTCAGTCTGATCATCATCACCATCGTCGTCGTCATCACTATCGGGGGCCTGAAGATCTTTCCTGACACCAAGGCATTTCAGATCGTATCTTGCTTTCGTTCCATCCTTGGTCTTTTCCGGCATGTTGGAAAGAGTGCCAAGCAGACTCTCGGTGACATTCTTCGTAATGTGCATCATATCGAGGCTATGTGGCGTCTTGAGGACCTTCCAGTACGGCAAGTCGTGGAAAACAGACCTCGCTTTCCATACACCCAGCAGCGGATCTACCTTCGGTCGTTTCTTTCCCGGCGCGGGGCACTCCTCCCAATTTCTCAACAGCTCGTCGATTTCTGTGCCGCTCCTTGGGCTCGGGGCTCCGTCGAGCTCCTCTTTACCATTGAACAGGTCACCGCGTTTTCTCCACGGGTGATCCATGCGAAGCCACCTTCGAGCCCCTGGGTACACAGTTTTCGAAGACCCGGGATTCCTTGGTAGCTGGAGATGCGGGGTCCTATCCATGCACCTGACACATGCGCAGAATCCGTGGCCTACCTGGCCAGATACATATGCGCAACCAGGATAGTCCTGCACCGTCGTGAGCAACGCGGCTCTCATGGGGAAATAATCTCCAGTGTAGGCATCCCACGTACGGACTGGCGTCGCCCACAACGTGGCTAACTCCTCTTTCAACAGCGCGAGATACGTATGTATGTGGACACCTGCTTGTTTCGGCCCCTGAATGAGAATACTCATGTGTATATACCTTTGCTTCGTGCACAACCATGGGGGAAGGTTGTAAGGCCATACAAACACGGGCCAGGTGCTATGCGTGCTACTCTGGTTACCGAACGGATTGAGTCCATCGGTGCTCATACCGAGCCTGACGTTCCTTGCATCGCCTCCGAAATTGGCGACGGCGTCCAACTCTTGCCACTGGCTAGCGTCTGAAGGGTGTGTAAGGATCCTGCCCTTCTCCGGATCTTCTTCGGGCTTCTCCCTTTCCGCGTGCCATTGCATGAGCTTTGCTTCCTTAGGGTCCACGAAGTACCGCTGCAGACGGGGAGTGATATAAAAATACCATACCACTTTTTGAGGAACTTTCTTCCCACGGCTCTTGTACCGTCCTTGGCCGCACACCGGACATGTGGTTCGGTCCTCGTACTCGCCCCGATAAATTGCGCAATCATTGACGCAGGCGTGGTATTTAACGTGCGGTAGGTCAAGAGGGCAAACGACTTTCTTGGCCTCCTCGATACTAGTTGGCAATGTGTTCCCCTCGGGAAGACGCTCGTGGAAGAATTGCATGTTCTTGTTGAAGCTCGCATCGGTCCATTTGTTCTCCGACTTCATCTCCAGAGCATCAAGCGTTACTTGCAAGCGCGTATCCTGTGGCCGACACCCAGGATACAACGGAGTATTCCCGTCTATCTCCATTTGCGCCAGCTTGGCTTTCTCTCTATCGGTGTTCGCGTTCTTCAGGAGGAGTTCTTGAACATGAGAATCCATCAAGGCCGACATTAGCGAGCTCTGCGGCGTGTCAACGTCTTCTCCACCACAATCATGACCATGTATGTCGGCATCTCCGTCGTCACGATCATCTTGCCCGCCCTCGTCTTCAGGCGCAGCATTTGCTGTCGGCGCTTGGTTGAAGCCTTGCATGAAACCGCGCCTGAGCAGGTGTTCCTCCAATTGTCCGGAATCAGGGTCGATCCATCTCACAAGTTTGCAACTTCGACACGGACATCGTATCTGGCGCCCGTTGCACCGTCTCATTTCCGCCTTCGCTTCTTCCTTGTAGTTGTCGATTCGACCGGAGCTCATCTTGATGACCATGGTCGCCTACGCGATATACATATAGAGTATGTGTTATTAATTATAATTAAGTAATCGCAACATGCTCACACACATACAAGCTTCTCATGCGGGAAGTCGGAAATGTTCGACGGAAAAATTCGGCATGACTTCCCCTAAAAGTAGGACATATGGGTGGTGCAAAAATTCACCGAAATGGAAATGAATCAACATTTCGGCAAACATCCATGCACCACGCCGGCGCAAGCTACAACATGCAAAGATTCAATCAAACCACACACACAAGTTTCATGCATATACGTGTAAATCGCCCGCCGACAAGTTTCTCATGCCTTCAACAAACATCCATACACCAATACCCACCTTGTAGATCTAGATCCGTTGCCGAGACGTGACCGTGATCGATGAGAGAGAGTGTGTGGTGATGGAGAGAAAATAGTAGACAAAAAGAGAGGAGGAGAATATATATGGAGACTCTCCCCAAGCCCTCACCAATTATATATCAAATTGTGGTAGGTTTAATAACAAATAATGGAGAATAGGATGGTCAAAATGGCATGGGAGAGAGAAGGAGCTCGGGTTAGTAAGATGGGAGCTAGGAAGAAGAAGGGGGGTCACATGGGGAAAGGTGGTCTACCACCTTTTTGTAGATCTGGGCGTCCACATTCTGTGGCGCATGGGCCCTCATGCGCCACAGAAAGTAGCTATTCTGTGGCGCACCGTGGCTAGTGCGCCACAGAAATTCAACTTTCTGTGGCGCATCCTTCTCCATGCGCCACAGAAAGATGAATTTCTGTGGCGCACCAGCCACGGTGCGCCACAGAAAAGGCCGAGACGGACCACGGCCCACTGATTGAAGGTGGGGCCCATGCTTATTCTGTGGCGCATGAAGAGTGGTGTGCCACAGAAGTCTCCCTTTCTGTGGCGCATGGCGTGCAGTGCGCCACAGAAAGTTGATATTCTATGGCGCATGGGCTAGGGATGCGCCACAGAATGTTCAAATTTCAGTGGCGCATCTACAGCCATGCGCCACAGAATATTTTTTTGTGGCGCATAGATTAAGGGTGCGCCACAGATAGGCAACCTCCCTATAATGCTTTTCCTGGTAGTGTGAGCTCAGCAATGATGCGATGATTGATGCTCACTCCACACTCGATCATCTCCTTGTACCTAAAAACTTCCTGTTCAACCTCTTCTAACCTTGTCTTCATGTCTCCCTCCTTCTTGGGGCCTTGAAGATCTTGCTTATGAAGCACACCCTCCTTGAGCTGGAGAACTTGAGGATTCATGTTGACCTCAGCTAAATAGGGGTTGCTGACGCTCTTGACGAAATCATCCTTGGAAGTGCTCGAAGAAGTCATGGCGGCTAGGGTTCGAGGGAAAGCAATCAGCCAGAAAAACTCGAAACCAAAACACAGCGAAAAACACAGGATACGCTCCTCGAAAAATTCGGGGAAATATATAGTCGAGATTTTTGCCATAAAAGGAAAGCAACGAGACTAGGCAGAGTCAGAGGCGGCGTCCAGGGGCCAGGGGCGGGTCCCACCCACGACCAGAGGAGGGGCTGCGGCCGAGGGGCACCCCTGCCTCATGGACACCGTCTCGTATTCCGCCCGGTCTCCAAATTTTCCTAATTTTCTGAAAATAAATAATATGAATTTTATGGAATTTTCTGAGGCGCTTTTCTTACCGAAACAATTACCTATTCGTTCGCTGATTCTGGAGTCTTCCGGTATTTGGTCTCGATAAGTTCTTCCGGAGAGACCACTTGAATAACGTCGGCATCTTTCTCCAAAGGATTACCGGAGATGTAGTGCTTGAGTCGCTGACCATTCACCACTTGAGGTTTGTCTCCGTCAAGATTGTTAATCTTTATAGCTCCGGAACGGTAAACTTCCTCAATGATGAATGGTCCTTCCCATTTAGAGAGCAATTTCCCTGCAAAAATTCTGAGACGAGACCTATACAAAAGCACTTCATCACCAACATTAAATTCTCTCTTCAAAATTCTTTTATCATGCCATCTCTTTACTTTTTCCTTAAACAAATGAGCATTCTCATAAGCTAATTTCTCCACTCATCCAAAGAACTCAACTTAAGCAACCTAGTTTTACCGGCAAGAATAGGATCAGAATTAAGTTGTCTAACAGCCCAATAAGCTTTATGTTCTAATTCAAGAGGCAAATGACATGCCTTCCCATAAACCATTTTATAAGGAGACATGCCCATAGGATATTTATAATCAGTTCTATAAGCCCATAAAGCATCATTAAGTTTTTTAGACCAATTCTTCCTAGACTTGTTAACGGTCTTTTGCAAGATTAGTTTAATCTCTCTATTAGTTAACTCAACCTACCCACTAGTTTGAGGATGATATGGAGAAGAGACTCTGTGATTGACATCATACTTAGCTAA
The DNA here is from genome assembly GCA_012064385.1 of Puccinellia tenuiflora. NCBI lineage: Eukaryota > Viridiplantae > Streptophyta > Magnoliopsida > Poales > Poaceae > Puccinellia > Puccinellia tenuiflora. Next base: position 492,465 of record QRDG01000823.1, read on the forward strand.
AACCTTTCTAAAAGCTCCATGAATAAAATGAGACCCTCCATCAGTCATAAGATATCTATGCACGCAAAACCTAGGGAAGATAACTTCTTTAAGCATTTTTAGGGAGGTCTTATGATCAGCAGTTTTAGTTGGTATAGCTTCAACCCACTTAGTAACATAATCTACAGCAACAAGAATGTGAGTATTACCATGGAAAGTGGAAAAAGGACCCATAAAGTCAAATCCCCAACAATCAAAAGGTTCAATTGAAGGGGTCGTTGCATAGAAAACAAAAATTTCCTATGAAACAAGCGGAAGAAACCCCAAGGATCTAGATCTATTAGACGAAGGTAGCGAAGATGAGATCCAATCTCTTACCCTCGAAGATCGAACAAACGCGTTTTGTTGGTGCAGGGGTTGGCTAGTCGATCCCCGCAACTAGACGCATCTAGTCGCGAGGAGATGTATTTCCTCGAAGATTCAATCCGACGAAGCACCGCACGAGCAGCACCTCCACGGTGTCCACACGTACGGCTCGATATAGACGTCCTATCCTTGATCCCGCAAGCGAGGAAGACGTGGCTAGATAGATCTCGGCACCACGACGGTTGTGGTGGCATTGATGGTGGAGACCTCCCACGAGCAGGGCTTCGCCAAGCCAAGCAAGAGGGAGGGAGGAGAGGGAGGCGCAGCAGCCCCTTAGGGCAAGGGGGTAGTGCGGCTAGTGGTCTAGATCTAGGAGGCGGCAGCCCTCCGGGGAGAGGTGGCGCACAGCTAGGGCTAGAGTGGAGGAGGTGGAGTAGATCAGATCTTGGGCATGAGGGGGGCGGCGGCTAGGGCTTGTTAGGGTCCGCCCCAGCCCTCCCCTCCTCCTTATATAGGCATGGGGGGGGCTGGTTTGTCCCTCCCCCAAGTCCTTGGGGCGGCCAAGAGGGTGAAACTTGCCCCCAATGCTCCCTTTCCCTTTAGGGTTAGGGTTTCCCTTGGGCTAGCCTCATGGGCCTTTAGGGAGGGGTGCGGCCTGCCCATGTGGGCTGCAGCACCTTCCCTTAGCCCAAGTTGCCCTTCCAGGTTCGTGGCCCCCCAAGGTGGGGCCCTTCGGAACCTTCCGGAACCTTCTAGAATCTTCCGGTACCCTGCTGAAAAATTCCCGAACTTTTCCGGAACCCTGGAAACCACTTTCCTTATATGAAATTTTATCTCCGGACTCTTCCGGAGCTCCTCGTGATGTCTAGGATCCCATCTGAGACTCCGAATCACCATTCGTTCATACCATCAAAATATATCATCGCAAACCCTAGCTACATCGGAGCGTTAAGTGTGTGACCCTACGGGTTCGAGAACATGCAGACATGATCAGATCAATAATCAATAGCGGGACCGGGATGCCCATATTGACTCCTACATATTCAATGAAGTTCCTTATCGATTGAACCCCGATGCCGGAGATTCTTAATCTCGTACACGATTCCCTTTGTCTCACGATATTTAATTTGCTCGAGACTTGATCGTCGATATCTCCATATCTAGTTCTATCTCGTTACCTTGCAAAATCTCTTTACTCGTCCATAATATAGGATCTCCGTGATTACCACTTAATCACATGGTTGCAACCTTTCTGATGCTATATTACCGAGAGGGCCCAGAGAATATCTACTCTGTCACATGGAGGAACAAATCCCATTCTTGATTCATATCAGCCAACAACCTACCGTCGGAGATACCTGAAAGCCACCTTTATAATCACCCAGTTACGAAGTGACGTTTGATGTCCACAAAGCATTCCTCCGGTAAATGGGAGTGACATAATCTCATGGTCTAAGGAAACTATACTTGGCATATCCTAAAAGCGTTGGCAATGAAACTGTGTGACACGATCAATTGCAACTCTTTATTATTGGGTCTTGTCCATCACATCATTACTCCTAATGATATGACTCCATTATCAAGTGACTATAACAAGTCCATGGTTAGGAAACTCTAACCATCTCTTGACTAACGAACTAGTCCGGTAGAGACTTACTAGGGACAACTGGTTGTTTATATTCCACACATGTATTATGTTTCCGGTTAATACAATTATGGCATGGAGAATAAAACTATTATCATAAACATGAATATGCTAATAAACCATTTTATTATTGCCTCTAGGGCATATTCCCAACAGTCTCCCATTTGCACTAGAGTCAATAATCTAGTTTACATTTTCTCGATCCAACACCCATGGAGTCTCAGTGCTGATCATGTTTGCTCATGGAAGAGGTTCTGTCCGTGCTCTGTACTATACAGTTCTTTATGTTCTTTGCAAAACATTAACGTCACCTAATTTGACATTACTTTATCATCACATGATAAACTTATTATCATCACATGATGAATATAATATATTTGGTTATAGAGTGAGATTTTTGTTTCCCTTTATGCCTACATGATGTATGATCAGTCAAAAGAACTTTCACATAGCATGTGCATCTGGAACTCACTCAATCTTGAAATAAAATTTCTCAAACCAAAATATTATACCTTTTAATCCTTGAATTAATCATATACTCCTGTATGTTGTAGACTCAACAAATCGACAGTGCAATACATGTCACTTCGACATTTCCGATCATGCTTTCGCTGCGCTTCTGCTATTATGAGATCCCCAATCTAGTTTGGTTTTATGACTTCAACCAAGTCTACCACTCTCTAGATTCAATTTATGTCATCTCCATGTAAAAATGACTCCTCATTTAACATGTTCTTCTAACCAAGAACTTGGGTCACATATCGTCAAATACAAACACATGGTTCTTATATGTTTAGACCTATGAACCATTCACACCGAATACCAACATATCCTCCAACCATCAATTTTGTACTGAGTTATCTACTCAATGTTTCACCTATTTCTCACAGGCAGATGAACCTTTCTTCTCTTGTTTTTATTTTGAACTCCTTCAAAATCTTACTTAGGTTAAACATCCTGACATAACGTTTTATCAAACATATCTATCCTCCATAGATACATCCATCTCCATGGATATTTGACGTTCAAACTACATAAGTTATAGTTGGTTCCTGACTCATTTACAACATTTATGAAATCTCCATTTCACTCAAACAAGATGTTGTAAACTCCCACTCAAATATACACCATACACATATTAAATTGTGAAACCACTTTTGGCTCCCACTCATAAATATGTTATCCTTATATTTGACCATGATTAACTAGCTCCCACTCAAACATATGTCTCCACATATTTTGATCATGGTAGTTAGTTTCTGCTCTCACTTGAATATATGTCACCACATATTTCGATTAGATCCCACTCAGTTTCTTATGCACTTTCTCGATATTTTGGACACCTCCAAAATCTTAATTAACTTTTAAAATTCGAGAACTCATATACGAAATGCTAGTACTTTGCTAGCTTTAAGTTTTATTTATTCTCTACAAACCCTTTTGAAGAATAAATATGTGAAACATCACTTTCACAAAATCAAGCAACGATTACTTTGTGATTTAAACTTAACATAGGATGACTCTCAGTCACTTTCATATTTAAGGCTTCTATCTCTTTGTAGTTTCGTAGGTAGGTCTTGTTTCTTAAACATTACAAGTAAATCATGAATATTATTTTGTAACCTGACAAAATACAATATTCTTGAATCCTACTTCTTTCAGAAAAACTTGACTCGAAATTCAATGATCACTATCATTAATTTCTCTTTCAAATATCAAGTCTAAACCATTAATGCACTTTTCAAAATGTGCCACTTGATAATTAAAAGCAAGATCAACCATCTTGATTTAAGTCTCTTTATTCCATCAATCCTCTTTATCAATGAAACTCTTTTCACGATAAACCACTAAAACCTTTAGCACAACCAACAAATTGATTTGTTCCTTTTAGTCTCATATTGTGGAATCTTATTCATAGTCACACTCATGAATCTACTACAACATTATTCGCAACAGTCTCTAATTATCTCATAATATTTGAGACTTCCTTTTCTCATAACTCATATGAAAAATATATGCGAATCATACATAGACCCTTGTTTCTAAACGGAGTGTTTATCAAGTAAATCTAAATGTTACGAACAAACCCTAATAAGAAAAAAAAACCTTTTATTTTATCAGACCACACAATATCTAATATAATGTGATTACAATATTTAGGGCGCATCAAAAACGTCTTTTGAATAAAATCTAAATATTGCAATTTGCGAAAACACTTTTCACAAGTCTTCATACTAAAACAATAATGGCTCTTTTGATCAAATAAAAAAGACTCAATTTTCTCGTTAACTTAACATCCTTAACTCCAGAATTTTATTTGATCTCATTAAATATCATAACTTGAATAAATACATCTATTTACAAATATCATTTATGATGGAGCGCACAAAATAATGACATCTAACATTTGCTGAAAATACAACCAACACTTGTGTTTATTTTCGGCAACTCATGGCACTCTTCCAAAGGGCGGCTTTTTATTCATACTACTTCAAAACAAGGCGCATGTGTTAAACATCAAAATGTTCTTCACAATACTTTGCATGGACAAATAAAATGTCATTATTGAGTTTTAGATATTTCTAGTATGTTTCACATTTATAAATGTTCAACCAATTTATCATCTAGATTATAATAAGAATAATACACTTATAATCGAAAACTTGTGATTTCCAAAAAGGATCACTCATGAAAATAGAACAACCATTGTCTTTAACATGAATAACCGTCTCACATAAGCAAGACACACTAATTAAAATCACACTTAATTCGATTACAAAACTTATTCAAATCCTCTAATCAAAACGATAAATGTAGAGACAGATCGTTGCCAGCATCAACTCCTTGATTGCCACCATTCCGCAACGTCTTCCTAGATCCTTTATGCAAATCTCAAGCAGCAGGTTCTGTTTTCATAAAACAGAATGAGTATCAAATACTTATTGAAACCGCCACAATTGCAATTTGGACTTAAACACTTATAACTTGTATATCAATATATACTTTCTGCATTGTCAACTTCTCTTGCTATGGGTTCCACTTTGACATGACGCAGCCGAGACACAAACTCATAGAATGTGATCAAATCCCTTCCTATGATATAGTCTCCGGCATAATTCTTGAAACTGGGGAGAAGCTAGCGTAGCACCCCATCTATCGCGAAATCGCCATTCATCTCGTAGTTCCAAACAAGCACTAGACGATGATGTATCTCATGCATTATCCTCAGGTGTTGTTCCAAGCAAGTGTTCTCTTCCATCTTGAGTGAAAGAAAACTGTTTAGACATTCGAACCTTACAATTCTAACTTGTGCCGAAAACCTATTTTTCAGCTCACCAACAATCTCCATTGCAGTCAAGTTCTTGAATTGTCTACTTAGGTCAGAATTCATGAAGGTGCACATCATCCACTTGACCTTCAAGTAGGTGGTTCAAAACCACTCCATGTACTCTTCATAGCTTGCAGAAATGTTTGGGCATTCTTCTAATGGTTCATATAACACGTAGAGCTCACCATTGGTGTGTAGGACTTATTTAAGATGCAGGTACTACTCAACAAATTTGACCCATCGAGACGCAGTTTTTTCAGCAACGAACAGACTACCGTAGTCGACCATGATCTACAAGGATATTTGCAAAGACATCTTAGGACTTTTGTTTATGATAATTTTAGTTCATCTTAATCAAAATTACTACATGAACTCCCACTAAACTCAACATCTCTCTGGTTGTTTAGTGACACACGATCCAAATCCACTACACCACAACCGATCATCACGCGAGATGATGTAGCTTCAAAGGTGAACATCACCATGTTGATCATATCATCCATATGACTCGTGTTTAACCTTTCGGTTCTTGTGTTCCGAGGCCATGTCTGTACATGCTAGGCTCATCAAGGAAACCGTAGTATTTCCGCATGTGTAAATCTGGCTTACACCCGTTGTATGCGAACGTTGAGCTATCACACCCGATCATGACGTGGTGTCTCAAAACGACGAACTTTTGCAACGGTGCATACTAGGGGAGAACACTTCTTGAAATTAACGTGAGAGATCACCTTATCATGCTACCGTCGCGATCAAATCTAAGCAAACAATAAGGTGCATAAAAGGATTAACGTCACATGTAATTTAAAATTGTGATATGATATGGCCTTTTCTTCTTGTGCCTTTGATCTCCATCTCCAAAGCACCGGCATGATCTCCATCATCACCGACATTGTGGCGCCTCCTCCATGGTTGTCATCACCAACTATTGCAACTACAACTATTGCTACTCTTAGCGATAAAGTAAAGCAATTACATGGTGATTCATTGACACGCAGGTCACATAAAATAATAGACAACCATATGGCTCCTGCCGGTTGCCGTACTCATCGACATGCAATTCGTGAAAGATTATAAACATGATCATTGCATACATTATCACAAATCACATATTGGCCATACCACATCACAAACCCTGCAAAAACAAGTTAGACGTCCTCTACTTTGTTTATGCAATTTTTACGTGGCTTGGGTCAACAAGATAGAACCGTTCTAATCTACGCAAAACCACAATGGTGATATAATAGTTGCTTATTTTATACCCTTTTGAAAGGCCTTCCGTTGAAAATTGCATCTCACTATAGCAAGAGAAACAGACACCCGCCAGCCACTTATGCAATACAAGTTGCATGTCAATCGTGGAACCGGTCTCTCGTGCGTAGACGAGTAAGGTTGGTACGGGCCGCTTCAATCCCACCATAACATCGAGATACAAAGTGCATGTGAGAAGGTAGCAACAAAAATATCAACGCCCACAACTACTTATGTTCTAATCACACCAACATCTACGAATAGATCTAGGCTCTGATACCACTTAAGGGTTTGTTGCATAGAAAACAAAATTTTTCCTATGAAAAAAGCGGAAGAAACCCAACGGATCTAGATCTATTAGACGAATGTAGCGAAGATGAGATCCAATCTCTTACCCTCGAAGATCGAACAAACACATTTTGTCGGTGCAGGGTTTGGCTAGTCGATCCCCGCAACTAGACGCATCTAGTCGCGAGGAGATGTATTTCCTCGAAGATTAAGTCCCACGAAGCGCCGCACGAGCAGCACCTCCACGGTGTCCACATGTACGGCTCGATGTAGACGTCCTCTCCTTGATCCTGCAAGCGAGGAAGACGTGGCTAGATAGATCTCGGCACCACGACGGTTGTGGTGGCATTGACGGTGGAGACCTCCCACAAGCAGGGCTTCGCCAAGCCAAGTAAGAGGGAGGGGAGGAGAGGGAGGCGCAGCAGCCCCTTAGGGCAAGGGGGTAGTGCGGCTAGTGGTCTAGATCTAGGAGGCGGCAGCCCTCCGGGGAGAGGTGGCGCACAGCTAGGGCTAGAGTGGAGGAGGTGGAGTAGATCAGATCTTGGGCATGAGGGGGGCGGCGGCTAGGGCTTGTTAGGGTGCGCCCCAGCCCTCCCCTCCTTATATAGGCGTGGGGGGGCTGGTTTGACCCTCCCCCAAGTCCTTGGGGCGGCCAGGGGGGGGGGGAACTTGCCCCCCAAGGCTCCCTTTCCCTTTAGGGTTAGGGTTTCTCTTGGGCTAGCCTCATGGGCCTTTAGGGAGGGGTGCGGCCTGCCCATGTGGGCTACAGCACCTTCCCTTAGCCCAAGTTGACCTTCCAGGTTCGTGTCCCCCAAGGTGGGGCCCTTCGGAACCTTCAGGAACCTTCTAGAATCTTCCAGTACCCTGCTGAAAAATTCCCGAACTTTTCCGGAACCCTGGAAACCACTTTCGTTATATGAAATTTTATCTCCGGAGTCTTTCGGAGCTCCTCGTGATGTCTAGGATCCCATACGAGACTCCGAATCACCATTCATTCATACATCAAAATATCTCATCGCAAACCCTAGCTACATCGGAGCGTTAAGTGTGTGACCCTACGGGTTCGAGAACATGCAGACATGATCAGATCAATAATCAATAGCGGGACCGGGATGCCCATATTGACTCCTACATATTCAGCGAAGTTCCTTATCGATTGAACCACGATGCCGGAGATTCTTAATCTCGTATACGATTCCCTTTGTCTCACGATATTTAATTTGCCCGAGACTTGATTGTCGATATCTCCATATCTAGTTCTATCTCGTTACCTGGCAAATTCTCTTTACTCGTCCATAATATAGGATCTCTCCGTGATTACCACTTAATCACATGGTTGCAACCTTTCTGATGCTATATTACCGAGAGGGCCCAGAGAATATCTACTCTGTCACATGGAGGGACAAATCCCATTCTTGATTCATATCAGCCAACAACCTACCGTCGGAGATACCTGAAAGCCACCTTTATAATCACCCAGTTACGAAGTGACGTTTGATGTCCACAAAGCATTCCTCCGGTAAACGGGAGTGACATAATCTCATGGTCTAAGGAAACTATACTTGGCATATCATAAAAGCGTTGGCAATGAAACTGTATGACACGATCAATTGCAACTCTTTATTATTGGTTCTTGTCCATCACATCATTACTCCTAATGATATGACTCCGTTATCAATTGACTATAACAAGTCCACGGTTAGGAAACTCTAACCATCTCTTGACTAACGAACTAGTCCGGTAGAGACTTACTAGGGACAACTGGTTGTTTATATTCCACACATGTATTATGTTTCCGGTTAATACAATTATGGCATGGAGAATAAAACTATTATCATAAACATGAATATGCTAATAAACCATTTTATTATTGCCTCTAGGGCATATTCCCAACATCAATAACAAGAGAATAATTCATAGGCATTTCATTACATCTACTAATGTTACCAACCCTTTGACACTCATCAGAAGATGAAACAAAATCTTTTAGCATCCTTAAATAAAGTAGGCCAATAAAAACCTGATTGCAGAACCTTATGTGCAGTCCTTTCTCCTACGTGATGTCCCCCATAATCACTATTGTGGCATTTTCTCAATACTTCCTCCTGTTCATGCTCAGGAATACATCTTCTCAAAATTCCATCAACCCCCTCCTTATATAAATGTGGGTCATTCCAAAAGTAGTTCCTCAAGTCATAGAAGAATTTTTTTTTCTGTTGATAAGTAAAGCTTGGAGGCAAAATTTTTGAGACAATAAAATTAGCATAATCAGCATATCAAGGAGCGTCATGAGAAGTTACCTTAACGACAACAAGTTGTTCGTCATGGAAATTATTATTTACAGGGATAGGATCATGAGGTATATTTTCCATTCTAGACAAATTATCAGCTACAGGGTTATCTGCACCTTTTCTATCAACAATATGTAAATCAAACTCTTGCAGCAAAAGCACCCATCTAATTAGTCTAGGCTTAGCATCTTTCTTCTCCATAAGGTACTTAATTGCAGCATGATCAATATGAATAGTTACTTTAGAGTCCACAATGTATTGTCTAAATTTATCACAGGCGAAAACAACTGCTAAAAATTCCTTTTCAGTAGTTGCATATTTTTTTCGTGCACTATCCAAAGTTTTACTAGCATAATGAATTACATTTAAACTTCTTATCAATTCTTTGGCCAAGAACAGCCCCTACAGCATAATCACTAGCATCACACATAATCTCAAAGGGTAAATTCCAATCAGGCGGTTGGACTATAGGAGCGGTGATTAAATCTTTCTTAAGTACTTCGAAGACTTCCTTACAATCTTCATCAAAAACAAATGGAACATCCTTTTGAAGAAGATTAGTAAGAGGCCGCGACGTCTTAGAAAAATCCTTAATAAATGAAAGGACATTGTCCGATAATCTTGTTTTGACGTTTGATTACAACACTTGGAAGTATTTAACATACTCTCTAGTATCAACAGGAAATATGCAAAAAGGAAGAAATGCCGTATTGTCGGAAATGCAACAGGAAAGGAAGGACGTTCAGCCGGCTGGCCGGCCCCCAGACCGGCCTAGGCCGGGCTCCAGGCCGGAGCAATCTGGTGGGTGACCGGCCCCCAAACCGGCCTAGGCGGTGTCCTGGCCGGGCTCGTCTGGTGGGTGGCCGGCCCCCAGGCCGGCGGCATCTGGTGGGTGGTCGGCCCCCAGGCCGGCCTCGGCCGAGCTCCAGGCCGGCGGCATCTGGTGGGTGGCCGGCCTCGGCCGGGCTCCAGGCCGGCGGGATCTGGTGGGTGGCCGGCCCCCAGGCCGGCCTCGGCCGGGCTCCAGGCCGGTGGCGTCTGGTGGGTAGCCGGCCTCCAGGCCGGCCCAGGCCAGGCTCCAGGCCGGCGGCCCAACTTGTTCCAGTTTGAAGATCGATGGCCGGCCCCCTGGCCGGCCTGGGCCGACCTCCAGACCGGGCCCCCTTTATGTCCAACGGCTACATTTCGGGAGGGGGTACTTATACCCCTCCATCTACCTCGGGACAACCACCACGACCAAAAGAAGAACACCGCCATTGTTTGAAAGCTTCAAATCGATAGATCTCCCTCTCTAGCCACTCAATCACTTAGTCCTTTGGAGATTTGAGAGAGGAGACCTAGATCTACACTTCAACCAAACCAATTTGATTTCCCCCTTGATTTGTGAGAGGGGGCTTGCTACTCTTGGTGTTCATTGGAACCCTAAGAGGTTGTGGTCCTTCGGAGCTTTGGGAGCTACGAAGACTTTGCCGGGAGCCACCAATTAAGTTGTGGTGCATTCCCCGGCCCTGGGCATCGAGTCTTGGCGGCTCGGTGCATTTGGTGAAGACCCTCCAACTTGTGGAGTGTGCTTCATCCTTGTAAAGGTTCTAGTTGTCAACCTCAACGGCAACATAGTGACAAGTGCCTCACCACATCGGTGGTAAGTCACAACGGAGATACGGTGTGCCATATCAAGGCTACTCGGTGTTTCACTTTGGTGAACACCGCGCCGCTCCAACGGAGATTAGCTTCCATTGGGAAGTGAACTTCGGGATAAATCTTCGTGTCATCTTGTTGCTTATCTTTGCACTTACCTTTACTTGTTAGCACTAGCTTACTATATCTATATCTTGTGCTAGTGATCTTTGCTCATCATATAAGGTTGTTCACCTAGTTGCATATTCTAGAGAACTTATATTTGAGCAATATTCTTTTAAAACGAAAAAGAAGTAAAATTTGTAGTTAACCTATTCACCCCCCCTCTAGTTAACCTCATCGATCCTTTCAATAAACCTCCTATAAAAACCGGCATGACCAAGGAAACTACGAATACCTTTGATGTCCCTTGGATAGGGCATCTTCTCAATTGCTTCAATTTTGGCTTTATCAACTTCAATTGCCTTCTCAAAATTTTTATGTCCAAGCACTATGCCTTTATTTACCATGAAATGACACTTCTCCCAGTTGAGAACAAGATTAGTCTCCTCACATCTCTGCAAAACTTTGTCAAGATTATAGAGGCAATTGTCGAAAGAAGTTCCATAGACGGAGAAATCGTCCATGAAGACTTCCATAATTTCCTCACAAAACCATGCAAAATAGCAGACATGCACCTCTGAAAAGTAGCTGGCGCATTACACAACCAAAAGGTATACGTCTATAAGCATAAGTTCCATAAGGTCAAGTAAAAGTAGCCTTTTCTTGATCTTCATATTTAACAGCAATTTGAGAGAAACTAGAATAACCATCAAGAAAACAAAAGTGAGTATTTTTAGACAGTCTTTCAAGCATTTGATCAATAAAAGGCAAAGGATAATGATCTTTTTGAGTAGCCTTATTAAGCTTCCTATAATCAATGCACATTCTATATCCTACAACCGTTCTCTGAGGAATCAGTTCATTATTATCATTAGCAACAATAGGCATTCCTCCCTTTTTAGGAACACAATGAACAAGACTAACCCATCTACTATCAGCAATAGGATAGATTATACCTGCGTCGAGAAACTTGAGTATCTCATTTCTTACCACATCCTTCATCTTTGGATTTAATCTTCATTGATGGTCAACAACGGGCTTCGCATCAGGTTTAGGATTAATTGTATGTTGACAAATAGATGGAGAAATCCCTTGAAGATCATCCAAAGTATAGCCCATTGCAGCCCGATGTTTCCTAAGAACCTCCATAATCGCTCCTCTTCCCTTCTACTCCCTCCATCCCGGTTTATAAGATGCAATTCCAAAACCAGGTTTTCCCAAGAATAAGCAACAATTAGCATTAATTAGGAGCAGTTAATGTTGGGTTTTGGCCTTTCCCAAGAACAATACGAACCGATTGGGTTAGCCATTTCCCTAACTAATGTGGCATTAAATATGAGAGTGCTAATTGGGTGAAATATTGGGGAGAGAGATTTTGCATGGCCAATCTCTATTCACCTAGGTCCCACAGATTTGCCAAATGCATCCTATAAACCGGATGGAGGGAGTAGAAAGGTTAGAATTGATAATAACAGGATATATTTTTCTTCTCATCTAAATATGCATATTTGAGAGTGTCTGGGAGAGCTTTCAATTCAAAAACAGGTTCTCCCTTTGGAGGTGTTGGGGTCCCCAACGACTCCACAGGTAAATCATTCTTTAGAATCGCTGGCTGTCTAAAGAAGACTTCATCAATTTCTTCCCTTTCCTGCATAAACATGTCATTCTCGTGCTCCTCCATAAATTGCTGCAAAGGATCGTTAGGAGGCACAGCAATAGAAGCAATTCTTTCAATAATAAGATCCTCATTAGGTAATTCTTTATCATAACAATGTCTAGCAAATTTGGAAAAATTAAATTCATACGGTTCTCCAGCGAATTGAACAGAGACCTTTTCTTTCTTAAAATCTATAACAGCGCTACAAGTATTTAAGAAAGGTCTACCAAATATGATAGGACAAAATTGATCTTTAACTGATCCCAAAACGAGAAAATCTTTCGGATATTTTACCTTACCACATAGGACTTCAACGTCTCTGACAATTCCTACCGGGTGAATGACAACTCTATTAGCCAATTTAATCTCCAAATCAATATCTTCAAGCTCGCATGGCGCAATTTCGCGCATTATCTCTTGATAAAGTGTATAAGGAATAGCACTCACGCTTGCACCCATATCACATAATCCATAATAGCAATGATCACCTATTTTGACAGAAACAACAGGAGTACCGACAACTTTCGCACTGTTATCTTGCCTAACAATGTTAGTAGCAGCTTCACAAAAATTAATAGAACCTCCATCGACGTTCTCAGTTACAAGATCTTTAACAAAAGCTACTGGAGAGGCAATTTCAAGTTGTTCATCAGGTTCATAAGCTTTCTGAAAGAACAAGCTATGCCCGGATGTCGCCTAGAGGGGGGGTGAATAGGCGATTAAAACTTTTTCTAATTAGGGGCTTGATAATTGCGGAATAAAACTATGTGTTTAAATTAACAAGCCAACAACCTAATATTCTAGGTTCACCTATGTGCACCAACAACTTCTGCTAAGCAATTCAAGCAACAAGGTGATAGCAAGATATGAACTTCAAGCACGAAGGCTATCACAATGTAAATTGCATAAGTAAAGCTCGGGTATAGAAATAACCGAGGCACGCGGAGACGAGGATGTATTCCCGAGTTCCTCCTTGTTAAGGGAGTACGTCTCGTTGGAGGGGTGTGAGTGACGAGGCTGGGACTCGGCAAATCCCTGGATCGAGTACCCCGGGTTGATTGAGGGGGAGAGAGATGAGCGCTGGTGATCACGACGGCTAACAGGCGAGGCGTTTACCCAGGTTCAGGCTCCCGGAGGATAAAACCCTACTTCCTGCTTGTCTGGTATTGATGTTGAGTGTGGCTACAATGGCGAGATGGCAATCTCGCTAGGGTTTGAGATGGCGGCTATGAGCGTGAGCGTATGCGTTACCCTAGACGAGGGACCCTCCTAGCCTTTATATGGTAGGCTAGGTCTCGGGTGAACGGTGCCGATGGCACTTACAAGACGATCGAGGCTGATGACCTAACGTTGACTATCTGGGCCGCACGTCGTCCTCCTTGGGCCTTCCTTGGGCCTGATACGTCTCCGACGTATCTATAATTTCTTATGATCCATGCTTGTTTTCATACCATTTGCTACATGTTTTGTTTACATCTTATAGCATTTTTATGTATTTTTGGAACTAACATATTAACAAGATGCCCCAGTGCCAGTTCCTGTTTTCTGCTGTTTTTCCGTTTCAGAAAAGTACTTAAGGAAATATTCTCGGAATCGGACGGGACAAAAACCCAGGATCTTATAATTTCGTCACGCACACGGAGTCCAAAGGGGAGCCGAAGACGCACCAGAGGGCGACCACACCCTAGGGTGGCGCGGCCCACCTATCTGCCGCGCCACCAGGTGGTGTGGCCCCCTCGGCCTCCACCGACGCCGCCCTTTCGCCTATATAATCCCCCCGACGAGAAAACCCTAAGTACCCGATCAATATTCCAAAGAAACATCTGCAGCGCCGCCGCCATCGCCGACAAGTTTCGGGGGACAGAAGTCTCTGTTCCGGCACCCTGCCGGGACGGGGAAGTGCCCCCGGAGCCATCTCCATCGACTCCACCACCATCTTCATCGCCGTTGCTGACTCCCATGATGAGGAGGGAGTAGTTCTCCTCGGGGCTGAGGGCCGTACCGGTAGCCATGTGGTCTATATCTCTCTCTCCCATGATGTGATCTATATGTGATCATGAGCTTTGCAATCTAGATGTTGTTATGTTACTCAAGTGGGCTTTATTTATGTGATCTCCGGAGACTCCTTGTCCCATGTGTGTAAAGGTGACAGTGTGTGCACCGTGTGGGTCTTTAGGCTATATTTCACAAGATACTTGTTCACTGATTTATTATTTGAGTTGGATGTCTCTATGAAATTGTGGTGTGTTAGTACCTCCTATGAATGCTCATGGTCCAGTGTGGGGTATTCATTAGTACTTGGGAATATATGTTTGAGGCGTGCTTTTGCATTCCTACACAATGAATTAGTGTTCGTTATCCAGCCGGAGAATATTGAAGTGCTTATATTTATATTCAATTATGATTGCATTGTTGAGAGTGACCACTGGTGAAAGTATGATCCCTAGGCCTTGTTTCTAAGCATTGAAACACCGTTTACAACAAGTTCTGCTACATGTGTGCTTGCTGCCATTTTTATTTCAGATTGCAATTACTACTTATAATCACCCATATTATTGTATTTCACTATCTCTTCGCCGAACTAGTGCACATATACATCTGACAAGTGTATTGGGTGTGTTGGGGACACAAGAGACTTTTTGTATTGTGATTGCAGGGTTGCTTGAGAGGGATACCTTTGACCTCTACCTCCTTGAGTTCGATAACCTTGGGTGATTCACTTAAGGGAAACTTGCTGTTGTTCTACAAACCTCTGCTCTTGGACGCCCAACACTGTCTACAAGAATAGAAGCGTGTGTAGACATCAAGCTATTTTCTGGCGCCGTTGCCGGGGAGGGTAAGGTAAAAGGTACTCACATCATCTGGCTACTAAGCTATTTTCTAGTACTGTTGCTGTTGTGTGAGTGCTCGAAGTTATTTCCTTTAGATTCTGCAATTATATCTTTTTGTTTCTTGTTTTTAATTTCACTAGTTAGGCTTAATGGAAAACAACAAAAAAATTAGTATTAGTTCTTGGAAATCATTTTTGCTAATGCTATGGAAAAGTCTAAGCTTGGGGAAGCTAGTTTTTATGAAAATGATCTTTTTAGTTCCCCAGCTTTAGAGGAGAAATTTTGCTCTGATAATACTTTGTCTCCCATATGTGATAATTCGAATCATGCTTGTGATATTCTAAATCCACCTACTGAAAGTATTCCTTTTAAAATACCTATGAAAATTGTTGAAAAGGTTATGATGAATGTTATGCAGGGGATGGAACAATCCGTCCAAGTGATCACTTGTTGAAACTTACAGGAACTTTGTGAGTTGTTTAAGATTGCAGGTTTATCAAGAGAAAATGTCATGAAGAAAATTATTTCCATTGTCACTTAAGGACAAAGCAAGGAGTGGTATGATCTACTTGATGATCCTCATCATTTGGAGTGGAAGGAGCTTGCAAATCTCTTTTACTCTAATTTTATCCTCCTTATGAAATGCATTTGGATAGGAATTACATTTTTAATTTTTGGCCTCATGATGGAGAAAGCATTGCTCAAGCTTGGGGAAGGCTGAAACATTAATACTTAAATGTCCTAACCATGAGCTTCCTAAGAAAATAATGTTACTAATTTTTATGCAAGGCTTTCAGGTGATTGCAAGAATTATCTAGATGCCTGTTCAGGGGGTTCTTTCACAAGTAAGAAGGTTGAAACTAGATGGGATCTTCTTGAGAAAATTCAAGACATACTGAAGGTTGGGAGAATGACAAAGGTAAAGAATCAGGTATAAACTATGAATATGATTGCATAAGTCCTTCATTGAAACTGCTGTTTTTCAAGAGCTTAGTGCTAAATATGGTCTTGATTCTCAAATTATTGTTGATTGTTGTAGAGCCTTTGCTTCTCATATTAATGTTCCTAAAGAAAATTGGGACCTATATCATGAACCTTTTAAAGACACTTGCATGAAAAATGATATTGTTGTTAATGATTGTAATAAACGTGCTCAAACTTCTGAAAATACTATCTCTTATAAGCATGTTAATTTTTGTGGAGTACTTAGACCTTGTAAAAAGAGCCAAATTGAAGAAGAATATTGTATCCATCATAGGAATGAAAACTAGAACTTGGAATAGAGCTCTTGATGATCTTGGTGAAAAAGTTTGTGCCCACTATCCTTTTATTTGTGAACTATGCTATAAAGTTGGTCATTTTCAATTTTCAATGCTCAGGGAAAGATAATAGCCTTTCTAATCCAATGAGTACTGCGAGTCTATATTGTGATGACATGATCACTCCTAATCAGCATGATGAACTTATATTATTTTTGGGGGTGAAGAGTTATCAAGAAAAACTTCTTTAATAGATATGAGTGCTTTTGATATAAACAGCGTCCTGCATGGTTGTCATCTTTATTGTGTGATAATTGCCATACAAATACTTATATACAAAATATTATACAAGATGGGATTTTACCAAAATATGACAGGACTAATATGTGTTTTGATCTTATCAATGAAAGAGAAGAATCCTTCCAAGTTTCCTCTGTTGTTTCTAACAATAAACCAGGTTATGTGGAGAAGCTTCCTTTCAAGGCTCTCCCTCCTGAGAAGGGAAAGAAGAAGAAGAAGATTGAAGAGTAAAAGGAGAGAGGAAACGGTACCTTTCCCTAACATGTTGCTCCTATTATAGTTGTTGCTGATGAGTATCAATTCGATGATTTTGAATTAGATGATGTTCCTATGCCTGTTACTTATATTAGTGATCATGATTGGGAAAAGCATAGTACTTTTGATATTGAAAACCTCTTGGTTACTATGATGATGCTAATGATTGCAACACTATTAGTACTATCCATATTCTTTCCAATGATGATATGATAAGCTCTAAGCTTGGGGATGAGGTGTTTGAAAATCCTTTTGCTACTAATGATTACATGTTTGATACATCTCCTTCTAGTAAAAATGATGATATGTTTACAGATGAACACACTTTGGAAGATAAATATTCTATTCCTTATGATGATACTATGCCCCCAGTTTTTGATAATTATANATTCACAAGATACTTGTTCACTGATTTATTATTTGAGTTGGATGTCTCTATGAAATTGTGGTGTGTTAGTACCTCCTATGAATGCTCATGGTCCAGTGTGGGGTATTCATTAGTACTCGGGAATATATGTTTGAGGCGTGCTTTTGCATTCCTACACAATGAATTAGTGTTCGTTATCCAGCCGGAGAATACTTCGGAGTAGTATATTGAAGTGCTTATATTTATATTCAATTATGATTGCATTGTTGAGAGTGACCACTGGTGAAAGTATGATCCCTAGGCCTTGTTTCTAAGCATTGAAACACCATTTTACAACAAGTTCTGCTACATGTTTGCTTGCTGCCATTTTTATTTCAGATTGCAACTACTACTTATAATCATCTATATTACTTGTATTTCACTATCTCTTCGCCGAACTAGTGCACCTATACATCTGACAAGTGTATTGGGTGGTTGGGGACACAAGAGACTTTTTGTATTGTGATTGCAGGGTTGCTTGAGAGGGATACGTTTGACCTCTACCTCCCTGAGTTCGATAAACCTTGGGTGATTCACTTAAGGGAAACTTGCTGCTGTTCTACAAACCTCTGCTCTTGGAGGCCCAACACTGTCTACAAGAATAGAAGCGTGTGTAGACATCAAGCTATTTTCTGGCGCCGTTGCCGGGGAGGTAAGGTAAAAGGTACTCACATCATCTGGCTACTAAGCTATTTTCTAGTACTGTTGCTTGTTGTGTGAGTGCTCGAAGTTATTTCCTTTAGATTCTGCAATTATATCTTTTTGTTTCTTGTTTTTAATTTCACTAGTTAGGCTTAATGGAAACAACAAAAAAAATTAGTATTAGTTCTTTGGAAATCATTTTTGCTAATGCTATGGAAAAGTCTAAGCTTGGGGATGAGGTGTTTGAAAATCCTTTGCTACTAATGATTACATGTTTGATACATCTCCTTCTAGTAAAAATGATGATATGTTTACAGATGAACACACTTTGGAAGATAAATATTCTATTCCTTATGATGATACTATGCCCCCAGTTTTTGATAATTATTATAAAGAATATTATGACATGGGTTATAATTACAATCATCCTCATGAAACTTGTCATAATTAGGAGGGATCACCCAAAACCATCCCTTTAATATACAACCTGTTTATCATGTTCAAGTTCTTTATGATGATCCTGCTCCAGTTGTTATTCATGAGAAGAATTTTGTTTATGTGGAAAATGATGACACTTTTATGCATATGGATCATGATAAGAATTTTACATGTGATGGTTATATTGTGGATTTTATCAATGATTCTACTGAAAGTTTTTATGAAAAAGGGAGACATGGCTTCATATATCACAATAACATTGAATCTCCTCTCCTTTTGTTGAAATTTTTGAAGTTGCACCTATTTTGTCTTCCTATGCTAGTCAATTTATGCTTCATGGATTTATTTACTTACAAGATTCCAATGCATAGGAAGTGGGTTAGACTTAAATGAGTTTTATAGTTGCTTCTTGATGCTCCCTTATTGTGCTCCAACTCTCATTTTTATGTGAGCATCATCAAAATTACCATGCCTAGCTAAAAGGCTTTAAAGAAAAGTGCTTATGGGAGACAACCCATCATTTTATTTTCAGTATCTTTTCTTTTATTTCAGTCAAGAAGTTTGTTTACTTCTGTAGCAACTTCTTTGTATCTTTATTTTCTTGCAATGTGTGCCAAGTAAGGTCTCTAGTAGGAAGTTTTTGCTATATTTGGATTTCTGCACAGGAAACAGATTTCTGTCTGTCACCATTAAATTCGTCATTTATTCCAGATGCGACGAAATTCTTTGAGATTTTGTGTGCTGAATCTTCATATATGTATGAAACTTTTTCTAGTTTAGTGATTTTCGATTTGAGCAACTCTATTGCCTCGAAAAAATTCGTCTTTATAGACTGTTCAGATTTTGACAGATTCTGCCTTTTATTGTGCATTGCTTCCCTTGCGATGTTTATTTGATCTTTTTGATTCTTTGAGCATCAGTGGCTGTAGCTAATGTTATAATGCATTAAGGTGTGCTTGTGTCATAGTAAAACTTGTGACTTTTTGGTTTATGCACTAACCCTCTAATGAGAATTACTTTGAGTTTGATGTGGTGGAAGTTTTCAAGTAAGCAAAAGGGACGATATGATCAGATCAAGAAGAGTGAAAAGCCTAAGCTTGGGGATGCCCCGTGGGTCATCCCCAGCAAATTCAAGAAGACTCAAGCATCTAAGCTTGGGGATGCCCAAGGCATCCCCTTCTTCATCAACAAAACTATCAGGTCATCTCTAGTGATACTATATTTTTATTCCACTACATCTTATGTATTTTGCTTGGAGCGTCTGTTTTTATTTTGAGTGTGTGTTTTTAGTTTGCTTAATAAGTTGGATCCTAGCATTCTTGTGTGGGAGAGAGACACGATCCGCTTTTTCATATGAATACTCTTGTGCTTCGCTTATATTTGTTGAGTATTCTTAGCTACTGTTTGTTTTTCTAGTAAGCTCTCGCTTTTAGCATGTTATCCTTGTTTAGAACTGCTAGTTCTTTGTGTTAAGCTCTCTTGTATTTCACTCTTATTTGTTAGAGAGTTGTTTTAGTTGCTTGGTTGATGTGTTAGATTGGAAAATGCTATGCTTGTGATAGTGGTATGAAATAGAGAAAAGCTGCATAGTCTTGTAGACCTTTGTGTAGATAACTTGCTCCTCTTCAATTGTTTTGAGGTATTAAAATAACTAATGGTTAAAATATGTTGGTTAATGTTGTTAAGAGCTGATTAGTGAAGATGTGTTAGTAGAGCGTGGAGCCGTACTTTTCTGAACTAAAAACAACTTAAGTCAATAGTGCTTTAGTGTCGTGATTTCCTCTTAGTTGAAAAGAAGTTTCTAATGGTATAGTTACTGCAACGGTCGGGGAAGCCAACAGGGCACTTGTGTCGCCGCCACGATCCCTCTCGGGGTGTCTCTAACCATTTGTAGAACATTGAAACTGCTAGTTGTTTGCAATATACGAAATGCATTGTGAGTTTTTGGTTTTTGGCACTTCCACCTCCATATTTTGCTAGCCTCTTCGGTGCTTTGCATTGCCCTTTTTCACATTGAGATTGGTGCATACTTCGCAAGTACATCCAACTCCGTGGGAGATCTTCATCTTGTTCTCCTACACATAAGCCAACTATCTTCCTCAAAACAGCCACCATACCTACCTATCACAGCATTTCCATAGCCGTTTCAAGATACATTGCCATGCAACATCCATCATTACATTACATGACTTGATGTCATTTTTTCATTACCATATAGTTTGCTTGATCATTGAGTTAGTGTGATGCGTGGCTTGCCACATGTTCTACATTTTTTCCACACTACGCTCGATCATGCATATCTTTCATACACCATGTATTAGTCTTTGAGTTATGAGTACCAAAAAAAAGTGTGATGATCATCTTGTAAAATAGAGTGTTGCCTCTACCGGTGAGGATATTGAAAAGAGTCCAAAGTGGCCAATCAAAAGAGTCTAAAAGAGACCGATGAGAGAAAATATAAAAGAGCCACAAAGGCCACATAAAAAAAGAAAAAAATATAAATGAGAGAAGGGGCAGCACTACTATCCTTTTATTCCACACTTGTGCTAGTAGCACCTACACTTCATTGTAGTGAGTTTTCATGCTTCATTAGTATAACTATGTGGGGACCAAACGTTATAGAACTTGGCTTGTATATTCCAACGATGAGCCTCCTCAAGTGAGCTCTAGGTCTTCATGAGCAAGCAAGTTGGATGCACCCCCACTAGTTCCATTGGAGAGCTTCCATTCATATAGCTCTATGTGCATCCGTTGCTTGGCAATCACTACTCCTCATTCAGTGTCTACTACGGGACTTCCTCTTGTCTTGTGGTTACCTCTTCCACTGTTTGAGCCTTTCTTTTTGGCCTTCCAAACCCCCATTATTATTCTCTTTGCCATAACCTCATGGTGCCAAGCCTTCTTCTTGCTTGTATTAGTTGAGTGGACTACATAACAGTTGATAAGTTAAGTGGATGGATAAAGGACACTTGACTTGAGCTTGGCTATTTCTATTATTGACTGAATTTGATGCTTTGAAGATTGATTGACATTTTACATTGGAGACACAATTTACTATTCTTCTTTCTAAACCTTATGTATGGTTCCTTGTCTCCAACACGGTGATTCATGAAAGTTCTAGCTTCTTTTAGCTAGCATTTGTTAATCATTGTTTGCTTAATGTCAACTATAGACAATTGTTTTGGATCACCTTATTCACATCATGTGCTTTGCATTGCTATGTTGATCTAGATTGTGAGTTAGCATGTCTCCTAAGAAATTATTTGTTATCGTTCTACCTACTCGAGGACGAGTAGAACTAAGCTTGGGGATGCTGATACGTCTCCAACGTATCTATAATTTCTTATGATCCATGCTTGTTTTCATACCATTTGCTACATGTTTTGTTTACATCTTATAGCATTTTTATGCATTTTCTGGAACTAACCTATTAACAAGATGCCACAGTGCCAGTTCCTGTTTTCTGCTGTTTTCCCGTTTCAGAAAACTACTTAAGGAAATATTCTCGGAATTGGACGGGACAAAAAGCAACAGTCTTATAATTGAATGGACTACACGGAGCCCGAAGGAGAGGACCTGGAGGGCCGTGGGCCGGCCACACCATAGGGTGGCACGGGACCCATGCCTGCCGCGCCACCAGGTGGTGTGGGGCCCACGGGAGCCCTCCGACGCCGCCCTTTCGCCTATATATTGCCCCCGACGCATAAAACCTAGACGGACCCGTCATATTCCAAGCAAACATCTGCAGCGCCGCCGCCATCGCCGACAAGTTTCGGGGGACAGAAGTCTCTGTTCCGGCACCCTGCCGGGATGGGGAAGTGCCCCCGGAGCCATCTCCATCGACTCCACCACCATCTTCATCGCCGTTGCTGACTCCCATGATGAGGAGGGAGTAGTTCTCCCTCGGGGCTGAGGGCCGTACCGGTAGCCATGTGGTCTATATCTCTCTCCCATGATGTGATCTATATGTGATCATGAGCTTTGCAATCTAGATGTTGTTATGTTACTCAAGTGGGCTTTATTTATGTGATCTCCGGAGACTCCTTGTCCCACGTGTGTAAAGGTGACAGTGTGTGCACCGTGTGGGTCTTTAGGCTATATTTCACAAGATACTTGTTCACTGATTTATTATTTGAGTTGGATGTCTCTATGAAATTTTGGTGTGTTAGTACCTCCTATGAATGCTCATGGTCCAGTGTGGGGTATTCATTAGTACTTGGGAATATATGTTTGAGGCGTGCTTTTGCATTCCTACACAATGAATTAGTGTTCGTTATCCAGCCGGAGAATACTTCGGAGTAGTATATTGAAGTGCTTATATTTATATTCAATTATGATTGCATTGTTGAGAGTGACCACTGGTGAAAGTATGATCCCTAGGCCTTGTTTCTAAGCATTGAAACACTGTTTACAACAAGTTCTGCTACATGTTTGCTTGCTGCCATTTTTATTTCAGATTGCAACTACTACTTATAATCATCCATATTACTTGTATTTCACTATCTCTTCGCCGAACTAGTGCACCTATACATCTGACAAGTGTATTGGGTGTGTTGGGGACACAAGAGACTTTTTGTATTGTGATTGCAGGGTTGCTTGAGAGGGATACCTTTGACCTCTACCTCCCTGAGTTCGATAAACCTTCGGTGATTCACTTACGGGAAACTTGCTGCTGTTCTACAAACCTCTGCTCTTGGAGGCCCAACACTGTCTACAAGAATAGAAGCGTGTGTACACATCACCCTCTCAACATTTTTAGGGTAAAAGGCAATTTATAGGCGTCGGAGGGCGTCGAGGCGAGGTCCCAGGGGCAGGGGCGGGCCCCACCCGCGGGTGACCCTTGACCCGCGGTAGGGGGCGCACCTGCCCTGTGGGCCTCCCCTCCAGCTCTCCTTTGGTCTGGTACTTTGTCGTGGCAAATAAAAATTCCCCGTAAATTTTCGTCCAATTTCGAGAATATTTCCAGAAGTAAATTTCTGAAACAAAAAGACAGCAAAAACAGGGAACTGGCACTTGGCATCTTGTCAATAGGTTAGTCCGACGAAATGCATAAAAATGATATAAATGACAGTAAAAACATGTGACAATATCACAAAACTAGCATGGATCACTCAAAAATTATAGATACGTTTTAGACGTATCACTGTTGCTACTAAGGGTAAAACAACGGTGTTAAAGCCTATTTTGATATTTAATATTGCTTACTTCATGTGCTTTACTTAATGCAAATGTCTGTTGCTTGCAACTTAATACCGATGGGTGACAGGCTGGATAGCGATCCCACAGTGGACTTTTTAGACAAAGATGCAGTTGGACTCAACGGTCTTTGTTCATTGTCGTGATGCCTACTTAAATATTATCATGTTCTCTTTGTCATAGCTAGATTAAGTTTGTGTTATAATCTTGTCAATTGCCTAGCTGTAATTTGTTTACCCATCATATGAATGTTCTATTTACTTGAGAGACTCCACTAGTGAACCCATGGCCCCCGGTCCATCTTTTTACATTGATTGCAACCTTTATTCATCACTTTTCACCATCATTACTCCTCTGGTCCATTTTCATAATTCATCTATTTCACTATACAATTAACCGCTTTGTTTTCTGCGAGACCGGAAAGATTGACAACCTTTCCGCCGTTGGGGGCAAAGTATTTTGGTTGAGTGTGTGCAGGTCCAAGTTCGTCAACGGAACGTGTGACATGTTGACGTTCACCTCATTGTTGATTTCAATGCCCTACTGGTTCGATAAACCTTGGTTCGATATCGAGGGAAAACTGCTGCTTGCTACATCTCCGCCTTCGCTTGGGGCACCACCCAACTCTTCATCAGTAGCAATCATCTCTCATTTGGCCTCCTTTGGGCCCTTTTATTCTTCTTTTTTTTATTTTATACCTCACTGTAGGAGCAACACTCTATATTACAATTGGATCGTCACACTTTTTGGTACTCATAACTCATAAGAATAATACATGATGTATAAAAGGAGATATGCATGATCGAGCGTAGTGTGGAAAAAATGTAGAACATGTGGCAAGCCACGCAGCACACTAACTCAATGAACAAGCAAACTATATGTTAATGAAGAACGACATCAAGTCATGTAATGTAATGATGTATGTTGCATGGTAATGTATCTTGGAACGGCTATGGAAATGCCGTGATAGGTAGGTATGGTGGCTGTTTTGAGGGAGATAGTTGGCTTATGTGTAGAAGAATAGGATGAAGTTCTCCCACGGAGTTAGATGTACTCACGAAGTATGCACCAATCTCAATGTGAGAGAGGGCATTGCGCAGCACCGAAGAGGTTAGCAAAATATGGAAGTGGAAGTGCCAAAAAACCAAAACTCACAATGCATTTCGTATATTGCAAACAACTAGCAGTTTCAATGTTCCACAAATGGTTAGAGACACCCCGAGAGGGATCGTGGCGGCGACACAAGTGCCCCGTTGGCTTCCCCGACCGTTGCGGTAACTACCCACTAGGAACTTATTTTCAACTGAGCAGAATTCATGACACATTAGCATTGTTGACTTAGGTTGTTTAGTTCAGAAAAGTATGGCTCCACGCTTTACTAACACATCTCCACTAATCATCTCTAACACCATTAACCAACACATTTTAACCATTAGTTATTTTAATGTCTCAAAACAATTGAAAAGTATCAAATTATCCACATAGTGATCTACAAGACTATGCAGGTTTTTTTTCTACTTCATACCACTACCACATGCATAGCATTTTACCGATATAACACATTAACCAAGCAACCAAAACAACTCTCTAACAAATATAAGTGAATAACAAGAGAGTTTAATAACAACTACTAGCAGCTCTAAATAAGATAAAAGATAAAAGAGAGAGCTTACTAGCAAATAAACAATAGTTAAGAATACTCAACAAAATATAAGCGAAGCACAGGAGTATTCAAATGAAAAAGCGGAGCGTGTCTCTCTCCCACACAAATAAAGCAAGGATCAAACAAGCATATGACCAGCAAAATAACAAACAAAACTGAAAGTAAAAAGACGCTCCAAGTATAGCACATATTATGTAAAGTGATAAAAACTTAGTTCAACGAAGACGACCTCATTATAGTCGATGAAGAAGAGGGGATGCCTTGGTCATCCCCAAACTTTGACGCTTGATAGTTCTTGATATTCAGAGGGGGTGCCATGGGGGCATCCCCAAGCTTGAGCTCTGATCCATCTTTAATTTTTTCATTATCCTCTCCTTTGGAACTTAAAAACTTCCTTCACACAAAACTTCTCATAAACTGATTAGAGGGTTAGTGCTCATAAATTAAAATGCACATGTGTTCAACTCAAGACAAATTGCATACAACTTTATTAGGCATTAGCTACTGTTCACAATGTGACCGGGGGCCATGGGTTCACTAGTGAAGTCTCTCAAGTAAATAGAACATTCATATGATGGGTAAACAAATTACAGCTGGGCAATTGACAAGATTATAACACAAACTTAATCTAGCTATGACAAAGAGAACATGATAATATTTAAGTAGGCATCACGACAATGAACAAAGACCGTTGAGTCCAACTGCATCTTTGTCTAAAAAGTCCACCGTGGGATCGCTATCCAGCCTGTCACCCATCGGTATTAAGTTGCAAGCAACAGACATTTGCATTAAGTAAAGCGCATAAAGTAAGCAATATTAAATATCAAAATAGACTTTAACACCGCTGTTTTACCCTTAGTAGCAACAGCACACCCTCGCCCTTAGACGTTTCTGTCACTCGTGCCCAGGAACAAAAGGGGGCATGAACCCACTATCTAGCATAAATACTCTCTCTTGGAGATACACACAATCACTTGGCCAAAGTAACTACGCACATCAGAGAGCATGCAAGAACATAAATCAACATATAAGAATCATGCACAATCTGATCATAACTTTATAATTGATGTCTACTACACACTTCTATTCTTGTAGACTTGTTGGGCCTCCAAGCGCAGAGGTTTGTAGGACAGCGGCAAATTTCCCTTAAGTGAGTAACCCAAGGTTTATCGAATCCATGGGAGGTAGAGGTCAAAGATATCCCTCTCGAGCAACCCTGCAATTAAGATACAAGAAGTCTCTTGTGTCCCCAACACACCTAATACAATTGTCAGTTGTATAGGTGCACTAGTTCGGCGAAGAGATGGTAAAATGCAAGTGATATGGACGGTAAAAGGTGATTTTGTAATTCTGTAATAAAAATGGAAGCAAGCAAACAAGTGACAAAAGTGACTAAAAATGGTGTATCAATGCTTGGAAACAAGGCCTAGGCTTCATACTTTCACTAGTAACTACTCTCAACATCATTAACATAATTAAACACGTGATAGACGTTCCCACAAAAATACATTCATGGTAGACGTTACTCGGAGATAATTCTTTTGTGGATCAAATAGGATGAGAATTGCATAGGGCTATGAAAAGCACACCTTAAAGTTCGTATTCCACATCTATGGACACTTCATGCTGTCACTATCCGCATCCGAAGATAGTACTAACAAACACCACAGCATATTTCTTGAATAGTCTCTTTCTTCAATAACACAAGCATCAAGAAACCTCATGATCTATTCAATCCAACAATAATAAAGAACAACCCATGATCAAGATCCTTCCAATCTATTATCCATAGAGTCACACACGGCACCCACACTGTCACCGAGATACCGTGATCACAACGATGACTCCGGAAATTGTACTAAATAACATCACTTGAGCAAAATCAGATCCATTACACATAGGGAAACATCATGTATTCAACTACACTAACAAAGCTCATGATCACAACGAAGATCACATAATGGAGAGAGAGATAACCACATAGCTACTTGTATAAGCCTCAGCCCCGGTGAGGGACTACTCCCTCCTCATCGCGGAAAGTAGCGGTGTTGATGGAGATGGCTCCGGCGGTCGATCCCCCCTCCGGCAGGGTGCCAGAACAGGATCAATCTGACCCCCTAAACTTGTCGGCGATGGCGGCGGAGCTCTGTTGCATATTTGGGAAAATCCTTCGAGGGGTAGGGTTTTTGCGTCAGATGTGATTTTATAGGCGTCGGAGGCGGCCGAGGGGTGCCCCACAGGGCAGGGGCGGGTCCCACCCACGGGTGGGCCCTAGGCCGCGGCAGGGGGGCGCCCCTGGCCTGTGTGGGTCCCCTGGAGTCGCCCTTCTGGCTCCCTTCCTCATTTCTTCAATAAAAAATCGTCGTAAATTTTCGTCCAATTCCGAGAATATTTCCAGAAGTAACTTTCTGCAACAATTTCAGCACAAAAACAGGGAATTGGCACTGGGCATCTTGTCAATAGGTTAGTCCGAAAAAATTCATAAAAATGATGTAATATGATAGTAAAAACATGTGACAACATCACAAAATTAGCATAGATCACTCAAAAATTATAGATACGTTTGACACGTATCAATAATCCACTAGCACAAAAAAGCCTAGCCGTGGCGCACCGAAAATGGTTACCCGTGGCGCAGGGGCCTGCACCACGGATTGCCACGCCACGGGTAATATATAGCCGTGGCGCAGGCAACAATGTGCGCCACGGGTATATTCGGTTAGCCGTGGCGCACATGTCCTGATGCGCCACGAGTAGTTAGTCGTGGCGCAGGCGCGCATGTGCGCCATGGCTTAGGAGGCATACCCGTGGCGCACTACCCCGTTGTGCGCCACAGCTAGGGTTTGTGATGCGCCACGGCTAGGGTTTTCTGTATTTTTTTATATACTACGTATTTGTACAGATGCTATAATACAATTTGCAGAACAATATACAAAATACATAGATCACATGCATTATAACTGAAAATAGATATAAGTAGACAAAATTATATACATCACATGCACCTCCATCGAAATCGAGTAGCAAGTTGATCACATTACAAACTAAAGAAAGTTTAATTACAACACGAATTTCATCGACTGTTTGAACATAAGCTACACAACTAGATAAGCTAGGCGTTGACGGTCTTCGGGGCCGGGAAGGGGCGGACGCCGTCTTTCGTCGTGAAGGGCCGGATGTCGCCTTGTGCCTTTATACGCCATTCCACCTCCGCATTATCGAGTGGAGCGCCGTCATAGTAGATCATGCCTCCAACGGTGCAGACATCGTGTAGTATGATCCGCGCGAACGTCTCCTGGATGCGATAGAATTCTTGTCGGAGATCACGATCTTGGATCGTTGCCAAGTGTTCGGCCCAGCGTTGGAGTTGATCTGTCATCTTGAGTTTCTCTTCATCCCGTACGAAGGCACGGATCTGATGGATGGCGTAGTAGGCATCCCTCTCGCTGTTCTTTGGTTGCGAGACGCACGCGAAGTTGATAATGTGGTAGAATGATAGCACACCTCCTCTTCCAGGTCTCTTCCTTTTGAAGACACCTCCCCTCATACTGAAGCCAACTAGAGCATTATCCAGAGCCTTCTTGAGGTTGGTGTAGTCTTTCGGCTTGTTCTCCCTACCCGAGTCCAAATATGTGACTACGGAATATTTCGGGCAAAGAACAAGCAGGACACAATACTTGTCTCTGAGAAAAACAATTTAGACAGAGTGTTAGAAAAATAATGATAGAAATCTAATGAAGCATCTTCATTATGGCGTAGAGAATGACTACTTACTCGGGATAGTAAGGCAATAGAATGTAATCCTTCCACTTATTCTGCTCCATAATTTGTTCGAGGTGTTTCGACATAAATTGCCAGCCATCATGGCTTCTGAAGTTGGTCTCGATCATGTAGTAGGGATCCGCTATCGCGATGCCCCCGATCTTCTGTTTTAAGACATGGTGGGCCGTACTGAGACAGAATAGGTGGACTAAATGAGGATGGAGCCGCTTGAGGTTAAACATCTTGAAGATGTCATCAAATCGCACAAATATCAAATCCGTCAGGTCTTCTTTGCAAAAGCCATCAACTGCCTCTGGCACCTTGGCAGTGAAAAGCGGGTGTGGGTGTGTTGGATCTTTCATTTTAAGAAGATCCAGCTCTCGTGTCAGAACACGCTCATGCAGCATCTGCACCCCACTCATGAGTTGGAGCACATCACGCGGTACCATCGGTTGACCCGCAATATGCATTTCCCGCGCAACATCTTTGCTCGGTCCTGGTCCGTCCTTAAACCGGATCGGCCGCGGAGCCGCCGCCTGGCTGCTGGAGGCATTGGCACCCTGCTGCGGCTTTGGAGGCAGCGACGGCTGGCTGGCGGATGCATAGTCGCTCTTCCTATTTCTTTTCCGCCCCTTCTTAGGCTTTGGAGGGATGCCTCCTCCAGCCGCTAGCACTTCACAACAGGTCCCAAGTAGTGTGTTGGGGTTAAGGATAGCTTGTGTTGCTTTTTTCTGCGTGAAGTCATTGGCTGGAGGCGTCTCTTGAGAATCGAACAGACGCTTCGTGCACGCGGCTTTATCTGCTTGACCAGCGGGCTCGTGAGTGTGCGGAGCAGTCGCCGGTTCATCAAGAGGAGCCATTAATCCTCCGTCTTCGCAGTGGTCATCATCGATGTAGCAGTCATCAAAGATGTCATCTTTCTGTGCCGCGGGCTCTTTAAGTTGTGGTGGTGCTGGTGCGCTGGCCTTGACAGGGTTTTGCCCCAACCCGACTTGCAGTGTTGTCTGTGGAGTGGCCGGGCTTAGACGGATCTGGGTTTTCGGCCATACCATGGCCCAGGGGATGCATTCACGGAGGAGCAGATGGTCCTCGGCTCCCACGGGTCGATAAGGAGGATCCACCTCATCGCAGCCCGAGAACACCCTAGTCAGTGAAACCTTAAAGCAGCCATCGGGTATCGGCCTGTTGTGGTGCATGCGATTTTTGGGCGCAATGATGGTAGCCCTAGCAACATCCTTCAACTCTCCATTCACATGGTGTACGAGAGTGCATCTAGTGTCGCCCTGCGAAGAACATGCATGTAGGGCGTTAGAGATGCAAGGCAAAGGCAAAATGGATGAAATAATATGCGTTGAGCCTACGACGCTTAGATACCGTGTGGGCGTCGAGCTCAGCCATTGTCGAGACACCACCGACGGCTTGCGACACGGAGTCGGAGTGGGCGCCGCTTGGCGCGTTGCCGGCCGGCGAATTCTCCGGAAGAGGCGACGGCGTGGTGTGGACCAGTGGATTAACCAGAAAGAGTGGAGGTGACGGCGCGGTGTTCGCGGACGAAGCCGCCGACGCACTGTTGTCCGTGTTGCCTCCAAAGTTGGGCACTGGACACTCCTTGTAGACCTCCGTCGATCCAATCCGTTACAGAGGTCACGACGGAAGGAAGGAAACCGACGAGCGCCTTGGCCACTAGTTCGTTGACTATATCCTCCTGCTTGCGCTTCTTCCTCTCCTTCCGCGTATCCTTGTCCTCGGCATAATAGTCACACCATAGGTCCTTGCCATGGCCGACAACACGGCCACCTGACGGTGGCTTGTACAGATCCCGCCCCTTGACCTTGTTCAATGCCGCGTTGAATGGAGTGTCCCACACAGGCTTCGTCGATCCCTGGGAGGAGCTCTGAAAGAACATTTCCTAAACCCTATTTGTTTTGTGTGTTAGTTAACAACACTAATGATTATCTAATATGATTCTAAGTGGTGCAGGTTAATTGACTTTTTTCTACCTCTAGTATCACTCACCGAAAAGCGAAGAAATGGCAAAGTGTTCCTGCTGCAAGAAAATTTCTGGCCGGAGTTTCCGGCCTGTCAGCCCGGAGTCTCCGGCCCCCTGGTTTTTCCTGCCCTCTGGCCAGCGTGTGGTGCGGTACTGGATACCGCTCCGGAGTAACACCAGAGGGTGCCCGGAGTCTCCGGGAGGCCGGAGTATCCGGCCCCTGGTGACCGTAGTCTCCGGCCAGTCCTGCGTCCTCGACAAATCTCCGCCCGGGTGCGGAGTCTCCGTCCTGCACCGGAGACTCCGGTCCCTCTGACCGGAGTCTCCGGCCCTCCCCGATGCGTGCAAGGTGTGGGGAGCCTCTGGTGCCAGTCCGGAGGAACCTCGGAAGGAGACTGGAGTCTCCGGCCTACATCGGAGTCTCTGGCCCACTCAGACCGGAGTCTCCGGCTTAAGTGACCCCCAACGGCTATAATTCGCAGAGGGGTATAAATACCCCTCCACCTACCTCAGACCAGCTAGCTCGTCCAGCATTTATGAACCCTAATATTTGAGAGCTCAAAATCACAAGATCTCCCAATTCCTCCGTCCAAACGTGTTGATCTTCGGAGGATTGAAGGAGAAGACCCGGATCTACATCTTCACCAAGCCGTTCTTCATTTCCCCCTCGTTCTCTCGAGGATTCTTGTTTCTAGGGTTAGCTTTGTGTTACCCTAGATTCTTGTGCTCATTTGTTGTTGTATTTGTGACAGTGTTGTTGATTTGGGAGCCCCCAATTCAGTTGTGGGTGTGTGCCCCAAGAACCGTGTAAGGGCTCCGGATTCCGCCTTGAAGGACTCCGAATAGTGGAAGGTGAACCAAGCCTTTGTGGCAAAGTTCATCGGAGAATAGGGTGAGGCCTTTGTGGCGTTGAGTAGGCCTTTGTGGCGAGCTCACACCCCTCCAACGAGACGTACTCCCTTAACAAGGAGGAACTCGGGAATACATCCTTGTCTCCGTGTGCTTCCCTTCGGTTACCTCTTTCCATCTATCTTGTTCTTACGTTGTGCTACTTGTTTAATCGTAATTGCCATCTTGTCATATAGGTAAATTCATCGTAGATGCATGTCTAGATAATTTACCGTTTTGCTAAAGCCTAAAATTGAAAAAGATTTAAAATTTGGTGTAGCACCTATTCACCCCCCCCCCCCCCCTCTAGGTGCCCATACGATCCTTTCAAGCTCTCATCCGCGGCTCTAGAACTTTCTACTTCCTCCAGAGCCTTTTGGAACTTCACGACTGCAGGATCCGTCTTAAGTTCCTTGGTAACCTGGTCCTCCGTGAACCGAGCCCTGACAAAATTTCTAGTCTGCTGATGCATCTAAAATGCATACATGAACTTTGCACTATAATAGTCATATTCCAATCATATTTGCATCATATAAGGGGTATATTACTGTTATTTAATGATTTTTGGTAATTAATAATGATTTCCCCTTTATATGGAATTAATCCTGCGCAGGCAGAAAACCCCTATTTCATTCCTTATTTGTTTCAGGACCTTAACGACGTCATAATGAGCTATAAATTTACGGAGGTCATTATTTTGGAAGGAGAAGATTTAGGAGCGAAAGAAGTCAACGAACGGAGGCCGGAAGACCAAAAGGGGGGTCCCACGCGGCCAGGTACTGTAGCCGCGTGGGCCTATCCCAATTGGCCCTCGTGGCCCCGTTTGCGTCGATCCTTCGCCCAGAAGCTTCCTCGTGACCTAA
Source organism: Puccinellia tenuiflora (assembly GCA_012064385.1). Lineage (NCBI taxonomy): Eukaryota > Viridiplantae > Streptophyta > Magnoliopsida > Poales > Poaceae > Puccinellia > Puccinellia tenuiflora. Next base: position 525,503 of record QRDG01000823.1, read on the forward strand.
AAATGCCTATATAAAGAGCCCCCGACGTTCTCCGAAGGGAGAGCCGCCACACGAGAGAAACAAGAAACAGAGACCAGGAGGCTGCATATTGTAGGGGGGAAACTCTGGCGGAGCCCTGCCGGAGAGGTCTCCTTCTTATCCATCGACATCTCCACTGTGTCCATGATGAAGAGGGAGTAGTCCACCTCTGGACTATGGGTTTGTGGCAGTAGCATATGTATCTCTCTCTCTCTCTTGAGCTTCACTAATTAGCACCGTATGAGCTGCTGAACGTGATTACGGTCACCGTTGTATTACCATTGTGGTGGAGGTATCACTTGATCATCTTGATCATTCGAGTCCCCGCCTTGACCGGTAAGATGTCCTTGATCCCTAGAAAACATATCAGCATTGTTGGAGGAGGTGTAAGGACTAAGATCTTGAGCTGAACATTCTTCTGCAGGATGTAGACCGGAGTCTCCGGCCTGTGGCACCGGAATCTCCGGCCCCCCGGATTCTCCGGTCAAGATGGCCGGAGTCTCCGGCCTGGCGACAGAAGGCAGAAGAGGTTGTTGTTGAGGGTCTTGAGCTGGAATTTGATTAGGTGCAGCAGTGACTCCAGTAGCAGTTGCTTGCAATTCTGATGAAGATGAAGGCTCCACTTGAGTAGAGCATTGTCCTTCTCGATCCACCACAAGGGGTTCCTCAATGGGGCGGAAAAATCACACACCCATTCTTCTTAGGGCTTCTTGAGGAATTTCATCATCTACATCGGAAACATGAAATTGCGCCACTTGGGAGCCGTTATTTTCCTCGAACACCACACTACAAGATTCTATGATACGCCGTGTGGCTTTATCATAGATTCTATAAGTGTGGGATTCGGCACCGTAACCAACAAATATACCCTCTAGAGATTTAGATTCGAATTTAGTTAATCGACAACCTTTGATCAAATAGAAACACTTACAACCGAAGACACGGAAGTAGGAGATGTTAGGTTTGTTGCCGGTGAGGATCTCATAAGGAGTCTTGTTCAACCCTTTGCGGAAGTAGATCTTAAATGGTTTGTCCAATTAGAAACCTATACATATGAGAGAGGTCACCTTTTAGTTGGTATCCTAATTCTTTTGAGCTACCTTGTTTTCATCTATAATTCTTTGGTGGCTCCAAATTTATCTCATGAGTGCTTCTCTTATTGTTATCTTTGCACACTCATGTATTTCTTGAAGATCTTTGACTTCATGCCTACCATGGTGAGCATGTTGAATTGTATTGGCTAAATGTTCTCACTAGCTTTTGGCATTTTCAATTGGTTTTAGTTTCCAATTGGTATCCCTAAGCTTGTGAACATATTTCTCTAAAAAGATCTTTTTATCTCGGTTGGGCCTATCTTATGATGAATTTTTGAAAATTGGTATCTTCTTATGGCTCAACCACATCTTTGGTGCAAGTGCTATGATTTGCTATTGCATTATGCACTATTGCACTTGTTGCGTGTTCTAGATGATCTTGGGGGAGTGAGGATACCATATTTGTGCACTCTTCATTTTGTGCATAAACATTGGAGAGCTTCTCCATTTTTATTTGGAACTCTTGCTTTGGATCTTTTCGATTGCTTTTCTCCTTTGTGGAGATGTTTAAAATGATTTCATTTTTTTTGCAATCTTTGGATCCTCAATATAGTTTGATTTCCTCTAATTATTCGTCAATGAATAAGTGCATTTGATTTCACTCATATCTTGAGAGTTGCACATCTTTATGGAGGAACTCATATTATATTGGCTCTCTAAATTTTTCTTCCCATTTCGGCAATCGATGCCAATGGGGGAGAAGTTTAGAGGGTTTAAGGGAATTTGGGTTTTATGCTTTTGTTGCATTTGCCTTTCATGCGCTTTGCATCCTTGCTTGTTTGTCATGCAAAGATGCTTTATTCATTATATAAACCCTCTTAAACGGGATTGTCATCAATTACCAAAACTATGCATGGGGGCAACCATGCACTTTCAAAAAGGGGATCGGGGTGGGGGTTGTTCTCACAACTCCTTTCCACCCCGACTCTCTCCTCTCCCCTGCTGCCGCCCCCAACTTGGTGAAGCTCCTCCGGCCGCTCCACGCCGCCGGACTCCGCCGTCCAGTCGGCCCCTCTTCATCTCCAACATTGGGGAACCTCGTCCCCACCATTGGTGACCTTCACCATGTCGAGCAGCGGTACCTCCCTCTCTCCCTCTCTAGGTTTCTTCCTAGATCTTGGATAGAGTGTGTAGTGTTGCTCCCTATGGTGTAGAATCTCTTGCTGGCTTGTTTTCATCTCAATGTATCAATTCTAGCATCTTTAGCATCGAATTTTGACCTAACCCTAGATTCTCAGCCTCAGGGCCGGAGACTCCGGCCTGTCCCAGGCCGGAGACTCCGGTGTGGCCGAAATCTCCGGCCCCTGAGACCGGAATCTCCGGTGTAGATCAAGTTTGTGTGCTTTTGATTCTCCAATTGATGCATCTTTTGTTTCCTTGGACATGTATGCTTATCCCCCTGCTACCTCCTATCTGTTTACTCACAGGCTCCTCGCATCGTCTCAAGAAAGTCACTCACAACCCCAATAAGGTGACTAGAAAAGAAAAGAGGGGAAATCGTGCTTATTTGGATCGGACCGAGGATGGCCGCTTGGTTCAGCGTGACAGGGGTGCTGCTGCTAGAGAGGCTGCGCAGAGGAGAGCTGAAGAAGAGTTCCTTGCTCGAGAGAGGGCCAAGAAAGCAAAGTTTGACAATTTGACCACCCTTAGTGGGTTAAGCAAATCGGAGTTCCGAGCTATTTGTTCCGCAAGGGTGAAGCCTCCCAAGGAAGAATCATGCATACGGAAGGAGTCCATTATGACAAAAAACAAGATGACACCGCTTTATCTCAACAAGTCCGCTGTTGGCTCCAACAAGGATCTTCTTCCAACTTTCAATATCCTCCTTCGCATGTTTAGGTGCAACATTGCACCCCAAGCCGGAAATGTGGATGCAATTCGTGGAGGGCTTGTCAACCTCCTTATTCACTCCCATACGGTGCTTCAAGCCGGAGTTAATTGTCAAGGGTTTGAGATTGATGTGATGGACTTCATAAAATGTGAGTTGCATTGGGCGGTGCATGAGATGAAAAATCCTATCTATGGACCTTATGTGATGATGCTCATCCTTGATCAAGTGCCGCAACTCAACCGCGAGCTTTTCACCATTCACAAGGCGGGCGCCTTTCAAATCCTCAAGCATGACAAGCCTTCTTCTTCAAGTGGTCCCTCTCGTGTTCCGTTTGCTTCAAGTGAAGAAGAGGAGGAAGAAGATGTGGCACCCGTCCGTAGGAGGAGTAAGAATGCCGACCCTCCCTCATGGGTTAGCAAGGGCAAAGATGATGTGCAAAGGAAGATAAAGAAGCTTAGTTGGTTTGAAAAGATGGTGATCCGCATGAATGTGTGCCTCCACCGGGAAAATTACGAAGGTTATAAGGAGAGGAAGTTGATCATCTCCAATCAAAATAAGTTGTTCAAGGAGTTGGAGAAAAAGAGGGACAAGACTCCTCCACCTCCTCCTTCTCCTCGCATTGGCAAAGCAACGCAAGAAGAGCTCGCCGAAGAAGATGAATCCTCCGGTAGTGAGCCGGCAATTTCCTATGATGCTTGGCACGCAAGGCAATTCCCGTGGTCCGATTTTGATTTGAGGACGTGTCCTCCAATATGCCTTCTTCCTCGCGTAACACTGGCAAGGCTCCAATGCGTCAAACGGAGATTGAAGAAGATGAGGAGGCTAGTGGCTCGCAATATGATGAGGATGATGATGATGATGACGCCACCGACGAGGACTCCGAGTGATCTCTTTGGGGACCGTTAGCATTGCCTTTCTTCCTTTTTGGTGCCTCGATGCCAAAGGGGGAGAAATGGTTCTAGTAGGCTATCCGTGGGATTTGCATGGGTCGGGGCACAAGCATTTGCTTTTATCATTCCTTAAGAGCTTGTGTTCCTTTTATTTCGTGTGTTAAACTTTGTGTTGAACTCTATTCTATTTGCTACTTTTTATGTGTGAGATGTGGATCTAGTTGTCGTTTTATGCTTGAGACATGGTGGTATCAATTTTTATCTATTGGTTGAGTTATTTGTGATGTGAGATGTGCATTGGAATTATCTTTTATTCTCACACCAAGGTATGCTTGTTAACTCAAAGATCAACCCTCTATATCATGTCTCATTTGGTTTGCAAATGGTTGTGTATTTGATATATCATGTCTTAATTTATTTGTGGCATCCTCCCCTATATGTGGGTTTCCTCTCATATGTGTAACTTGTCTAATATGCACACATTTAGGGGGAGATGCTATTTGTCACATGATATGATCCTTTTATTTTGCAAATCCTAGTGTTGTCATCTAACACCAAAAAGGGGAGATTGAAAGAACATTTCCTAAACCCTATTTGTTTTGTGTGTTAGTTAACAACACTAATGATTATCTAATATGATGCTAAGTGGTGCAGGTTAATTGACTTTTTTCTACCTCTAGTATCACTCACCAAAAAGCGAAGAAATGGCAAAGTGTTCCTGCTGTAGGAAAATTCCTGGCTGGAGTTTCCGGCCTGTCAGCCCGGAGTCTCCGGCCCCCTGGTTTTTCCTGCCCTCTGGCCAGCGTGTGGTGCGGTACTGGATACCCCTCCGGAGTAACACCGGAGGGTGCCCGGAGTCTCCGGGAGGCCGGAGTATCCGGCCCCTGGTGACCGGAGTCTCCGGCCAGTCCTGCGTCCTCGACAAATCTCCGCCCGGGTGCGGAGTCTCCGTCCTGCACCGGAGACTCCGGTCCCTCTGACCGGAGTCTCCGGCCCTCCCCGATGCGTGCAAGGTGTGGGGAGCCTCTGGTGCCAGTCCGGAGGAACCCCGGAAGGAGACCGGAGTCTCCGGCCTACACCGGAGTCTCCGGCCCACTCAGGCCGGAGTCTCCGGCTTAAGTGACCCCCAACGGCTATAATTCGCAGAGGGGTATAAATACCCCTCCACCTACCTCAGACCAGCTAGCTCGTCCAGCATTTATGAACCCTAATATTTGAGAGCTCAAAATCACAAGATCTCCCAATTCCTCCGTCCAAACGCGTTGATCTTCGGAGGATTGAAGGAGAAGACCCGGATCTACATCTTCACCAAGCTGTTCTTCATTTCCCCCTCGTTCTCTCGAGGATTCTTGTTTCTAGGGTTAGCTTTGTGTTACCCTAGATTCTTGTGCTCATTTGTTGTTGTATTTGTGACAGTGTTGTTGATTTGGGAGCCCCCAATTCAGTTGTGGGTGTGTGCCCCAAGAACCGTGTAAGGGCTCCGGATTCCGCCTTGAAGGACTCCGAATAGTGGAAGGTGAACCAAGCCTTTGTGGCAAAGTTCATCGGAGAATAGGGTGAGGCCTTTGTGGCGTTGAGTAGGCCTTTGTGGCGAGCTCACACCCCTCCAACGAGACGTACTCCCTTAACAAGGAGGAACTCGGAAATACATCCTTGTCTCCGCGTGCTTCCCTTCGGTTACCTCTTTCCATCTATCTTGTTCTTATGTTGTGCTACTTGTTTAATCGTAATTGCCATCTTGTCATATAGGTAAATTCATCGTAGATGTATGTCTAGATAATTTACCGTTTTGCTAAAGCCTAAAATTGAAAAAGATTTAAAATTTGGTGTAGCACCTATTCACCCCCCCCCCCTCTAGGTGCCCATACGATCCTTTCAAGCTCTCATCCGCGGCTCTAGAACTTTCTACTTCCTCCAGAGCCTTTTGGAACTTCACGACTGCAGGATCCGTCTTAAGTTCCTTGGTAACCTGGTCCTCCGTGAACCGAGCCCTGACAAAATTTCTAGTCTGCTGATGCATCTAAAATGCATACATGAACTTTGCACTATAATAGTCATATTCCAATCATATTTGCATCATATAAGGGGTATATTACTGTTATTTAATGATTTTTGGTAATTAATAATGATTTTCCCTTTATATGGAATTAATCCTGCGCAGGCAGAAAACCCCTATTTCATTCCTTATTTGTTTCAGGACCTTAACGACGTCATAATGAGCTATAAATTTACGGAGGTCATTATTTTGGAAGGAGAAGATTTAGGAGCGAAAAAAGTCAATGAACGGAGGCCGGAAGACCAAAAGGGGGGTCCCACGCGGCCAGGTACTGTAGCCGCGTGGGCCTATCCCAATTGGCCCTCGTGGCCCCGTTTGCATCGATCCTTCGCCCAGAAGCTTCCTCGTGACCTAAAAACGCCTATATAAAGAGCCCCCCGACGTTCTCCAAAGGGAGAGCCGCCACACGAGAGAAACAAGAAACAGAGACCAGGAGGCTGCAGATTGTAGGGGGGAAACTCCGGCGGAGCCCTGCCGGAGAGGTCTCCTTCTTCTCCATCGACATCTCCACCGTCTCCATGATGAAGAGGGAGTAGTCCACCTCTGGACTATGGGTTTGTGGCAGTAGCATATGTATTTCTCTCTCTCTTGAGCTTCACTAATTAGCACCGTATGAGCTGCTGAACGTGATTACGGTCACCGTTGTATTACCATTGTGGTGGATCTTTCTATGAGTTAATATATGTTGAGATTGCAATGTTATATTTCAGTTATGAAAGTAGATGCATATTATGTACCCCGTTCTTGTATCCTTGTTATGATCAAGCATGTTTATGAGAGCGTGTGTGGGGGAACGTGTGCATTAGTTGGAGTAACGGGGGTGGTGAAGTGATAAGCTGACAACTTAATATCATGATCCATTGGGTGTTTACCTTACTTTGTTACCTCACTAGGGATAAACCAAAATACCATGTTGTAGGGTAGGAGGAGTGACATGCCTCTACCTAAGACTAGATCCATCATGTGTTTATTTTCACTTCATGTCATTAATATTAAAGCTATACTCTGATGTTATCTTAATTACTAAGGTGCATGATTTAGTTCACATCTTGGTGGAGTATAAGTGAGACTAATAATCAAAAGGTCTCTATGCTAGGACGTGATGCCCATATAATTAGTAACATGTCATTAACCTTGTTTGCAATCTCATATATTAAATCTATGTCTACTCATTTGCCACACTATATTAAAGAGAGAGTGCATGTGTGAAACCATGAACCCCGGTCCATTTTTAATCATAAGAAACACGTTCCAACCACTTTTAAGCATCTTTTACATTCAGCCATTTTAAAATCAGAAAATACAAAAACACTTTTACTTCTTGCATTCACATATAAAAACGGGCGTCGTGGTGAACAACAGATGCCTAGGGGTAGGCTTAAGTTTGGGGCCGATGGACGCTAGAGGATTCGGGGAGGGATTATGTACTGAAAAGCACACACGAGAAGATGAACACACACGGTTTTACCCAGGTTCGGGGCCCTCGTGAGGAGGTAAAACCCCTACTCATGCTTGTCTGACTGTATATGAGTAGTGTATAGGAGTTACACTGGTGCTCCTCGAGCTGTATGTCTAAATATACAAGTGCTAAAGCTATGAACTGATGAACTGAGTCTGGTTCTCCTAAAGGGTTGAGCTAGAAGAGGGCTCCTATGTGAGCTGAGAGTAAAGATGTGCCGGCCGTCCGTGTCCCTGGAGCACTCCCTCTGGTGCTCCTTATAAAGAGAGCCCAGGGGACAAGGTGTACCCCACAAGACACTGTACGCCACACTATGCGGCACTGCTGTTGAAATGACTACTGGGGTCTAATCTGTACTGTTGAGGCGTCATGTGCGCACTGTGGCCACGATGGGTATGGGTGGCCTGTACGCGGTCTTGTCTCTTTGTCCTTTGCTCTTATCTTCTGGTAGCTAGCGCTGATACTTGTTGAGGAAGCAAGTTGAAGTCCGGCTTGCTGCATATATGTCGGTTTAGAGTGCCATGATTTGATCAGGAGGCCGGGTTGGCTTGTACAACGCCGGCCAGGTCCTGCATGTCGGCAAGCAAGGGAGCAGCCGGCCGAGCTGGCTCACAGAGCCCTGGATCAATCCGGCCCCGCGGGTGAGATTCCGGTAAGATCCTCGGTATTTCGGTACGTGCACCTGACCCGGCCTAGGAACGATCCGGTCGTAGGGAGCGATCCTGGCGTGGGAATGAACAGGTGACAATCCACTCGACCCGGCCTCGATGGAAGCACCCCGGACGCCGCGATCCGGCCGAGCGATGCTCCCGTCCCCGGCGCTGGGATGATCCGGTCGCTGGCTCCCCATCCGAAGTGGCGATCCGGCCGGGGTGGCTGGAAGCCGGGATGAGGAGATCCGGCCCACCCGGGTCTAGAGGATCTCGGCCCATTCCGACTTTGCTTGGTGGCCTGCCGGGTGAGGGGAGAGTCGGCCCAGGTTAGCCTTTCTCCCTTTTTTCTTTATCAGTTACTTATTTATTTGCTCTTCCTTCTTTTTCATCAATAAACAACCAATGCTGGGTACCCGGGTTTACATCCCCGACAAAAACCCCAAAAATACCATCCATCGTCATTACTATCATCCTTGCATACTTATTTACCACCATTGCATATTTATTTATTGTTTTGCATTCATTATCATCTTAATATCATTCTCACACCTTGTGCTTGACAACCACTTGGTGAGGTTGAGGGCACAAAGCAATCTATTTTGTTTGCAGGAAATCAAGAGAAGGACAAGAAGATAAAACCCACACTACTGATTCCCCGAGAGTTCGATATTAAACCCTCGAGTCACCTTCTTGGGGAAAAACTACCACTTCTACATACTCTGCACTTGGAGGCTCAACCTATCCCTAATATATTATCTTCCTTTCAGGGTATCTAGAGTACTTGTTGGCGTTGTTCAGGGAGAAGAACACTCTCATCAATCCTGTCATCAAAGGTTTTTCTGGCGCCGTTGCCGGGGAATCATAGCTGGAAGGTTTTGTCCAAGGATATCACAACAAAGTCAACTTCATCACCAACTTGTGCTACCACCTAAGCTTGGGGAGGTTGCACCTACGTGAGCATCATCTTGTCCATCTTTACCTTCAAGCATTTTATTTTGTTTTGTTTTTGTCTTGCATATCATATTTAGATTTCGGTTTGCATATTTTATTTTCAGTTTTGCATTTTGTTTTGCATTAGTTAATTCGGTTTGCATTGTTTTAGTGTCATTTTATTTTCAGTTTTGCATAAAAAATTCAAAAACACATAAAAAACTGCTAAAATGGGTGATAGGACTAAGTTGTGTGACTACACAAATACTCCAAATGATCAATTTATTGCTAAGCCTACTACCACACCGGAGATACAAGCTGATAGTTTTAGAGTGAGTATTGACTTACTACACTTGATAGCTAAGAAACAATTTGGTGATAATAGAAAAGAAGACTGTCTTGATCATCTGAATAATTTTGTCGGTATTTGCTCTGCACTAAACCTGAAGGAACCTGATATTGTGATGCCAAATTATTTCCTTTTTCATTAAAAGGAGAGGCAAGAGAATGGATACGTTCACTACCACCTGCTACAACTAAAACTTGGAAAGAATTAGAAAAGGCTTTCATTAGAAAAAAGTGTCCCTCTTTTAAAGATTGGTTACATAAAAACAAACTGACCAATTCTATGGACAATGAGCACGAAACTAGAAGTGAGAAAGTACCCCCTGCTAAAAAAAGTTTGGGTCAAAAAGGAAAAGAAAGTTAAAGATCCCTGGCTTGATTTAGAGAATTGTAGCTTGCATGAATTAATATCTACCTTACAAAAATTTGCAAGTGATCCTTCTATTGATATTAACAAATCTGGTTTTGGTTCCTATATTGCTAATCATGTCTTGAAAGAAAAAATTGCTAGATACAATCAAGAATCTATGATACCACCTAAGCTTGGGGATGCTTGGATCCCCAAGGTGCTAGTAACTATTGGAAAAGAGACACACCATGCCATACTTGATCTAGGATCTAGGGTTTGTTTGTTTGGGCTGCAGCTATTGAGAAGCAGCTGTAGCTGGTGAGCTGTTGAAAAGTAGCTGTTGGAATCTGAGATTTGATGTTTGGCAGTAGTGTTGTTGATAGATGCTGTTGCTGGTTTGAATGATGAAATGTCCGTAATGCCCCTGAATGCTGAATAAGTCGTATAAATGCTGATTCGAAACTAATTTGCTAATTCTTACGGTTTTTTAACATAATTATAATGATTAAGAGCTGAATTATCTTATTTCACTTTTTTTCTAAAAGTGAACACGTTTCCTCCCAAATTAATTCATGAGTTATATGAAACATAGAATATCACATATATTCATAGATAATACGAGATTGTCACATCTACACATATATATTACAAGACATCTCTATGTGAACCCAAAAGAGATAGAAGTTTTCTCACGTCTACACACCTCCCCTTGATGCGAACAAAGCGTTGATTGTCACATGTACACATATATATTACAAGACATCTCTATGTGAAACCAAAAGAGATAGAAGTTTTCTCACGTCTACACACCTCCCCTTGATGCGAACAAAGCGTTAGCTATGTTGTCACGAGTGTTGTTCATGCTAAGATGATCCCCTCCCAAATCATTGCCTACATTGCCTTCATCTGCGGTAACTGTTTTCTTCACCGGATCCCAACCAAGTCCAGTTGCTTTGATAGAATAATACACCCATGCTTGGTACAATGCTTTGGTTGAATCCCATTTATTTTTGAACTGTGCCTTGGTGTAGTTCTTCCTGTCCTAAGCCCAAATTCTCTACCTAAATTCTTGTACCCCTCCGAACTAAGGAAAGCAGTAGGCCTATTACCCGCATTTTTCTGAGCCTTGCAGATCTCACAAAAGATTGTAGTAGACAAAGCATCCCAATGTGCCTTAGGTGTCTTATCTTCCATCTAATTACATGCATGATATGGATATTAATTGAAATTGCACAAAATACTTTGTATACATGCATTCTGACTACACAAGAACCTGATGCACAAATAAAAACATCACAAATACCATCTATATATGAACCTGATGCACAAATAAAAACATCACAAATACCATCTATATATGAACCTGATGCACAAATATAAACATCACAAATACCGTCTATATATGAACCTGATGCACAAATATAAACATCACAAATACCATCTATATATGAACAATCTGATATACGCATCTAAACCACAAAATCCAAATTGCAGAAAGAAATAGGAAAAGGGAATGGCCTCACCTTGCTGCAGGATGTGCTTCGTGCAGCAGGGCGGTGGACGTGGTCGGCGGCGAAGAACAGCTGACGGGGTCGGAGCAGTACCGCACGGAACCGTCGGAGAAGGTCACAAGGACGGCGGTGGACGAGAAACGGCGACGCGGTGGCTCGAGATGCTCCAGTCGGCGGCGGCCGACGGGAACGAGACCGACCCGTCGATTTGGGGATGGATCGACCTGGTGGAGGACAGGATGTCGCGTCGGTGGCGGGTAACAGCGCCGGCGTCGGCGGAGAATGGCGGCGGCAGCGGGGAACGGCGGCTCGAGATGCTCCAGTCGCGGGGGGCGGACGGGAACGAGACCGTCCCGTCGATTCGGGGGCGGATCGACCTGCTAGAGGACAGGAACGGGGCGTCTGCGGCGGGGGACAGCGGCGGCAGCGGCGTATGGCAGCGGCGGCGGGCAACGGTGGCGGCTACGGGGAACGGCGGCGGCGGGGGGAACCTAACCCTAACCTCCCATGGAGCGAGGGCACACGGGGGAAATGAGGTCGACGAACCGAACGATTCGGGGTAGGGTGGCAGGTTTTGTGTAAATTATCCAAATTGTAGAGGGTATTCCGGTCCGATGACACTCGGGAAGCAGCAACCAGCTCGGGAAGCAGGTCGCGGGCTGCTTCCGGCCTACCGTGCTCGTTCAGTTCATTTTCGTACCACGCTTCTGCAAAGCGCTTTACAATTTCTAGCTGTTTTTTGGGCTTCCGCTTTTGGACCCCGAAAGTAGAAGCAGAAGCCCAAACAAACAGGGCCCTAGTGTCTCAGTTTTATCTAAAGAATTAGATGAATCACTTGGATTAAAGAATCTTGAAAAATGCTCTATTGGACTTGCACTTGCTGATAATACCATTAAACATGCTTTAGGAAAAGTAAGTGATGGTATGGTAGAGTTACATATGGCTTTTGTACCTGTGGATTTTCTAATCATGGATATGGCGAATAAAATCTCTAGTCCTATTATTTTGGGAAGACCTTTTCTTCGTACCACAGGGGCTATCATTGATTCAAAGGAAGGGAATGTGAAGTTTCAGTTTCCACACAAGAAATGCATGGAACACTTCCCAAGGATGAAGGGCACAACTTTTAAGCTCCCTCATGAGCTTCATCTTCGGTAAAACAACAAGTAAGTAAGCCTAGCTATATGGCTATAAAGAAAGCGCTTTACGGGAGGCAACCCGGTTGTTTTTATTTGGATTTTATTTGAGTCCTCTTGCTGTAACAAGAGATTGTTTTCTTAGTTTAGTTTCTGGAATTTTTAATAAAGTGCCAAGTTTTACCCATTTTGGTTGAAAAAGTTGCTATACCTATTCGGAGATTTTATTCCTGCACAGAGTCTGTGCACGGTTTGATTTTTCATTCCTATTATGTAAATCCAAATGAGCTTAGATTTTAACTGTAACTGAAATTTTTTATCCTATGTATGTCTGAATTTGTTAAGATTTTTTCGACAAGTTTAAGTAGGACAGAAAAATACGTTTTGCTGCTGCTGTTTTTCTGGACAGATTCTGTCCCATATTGTTTTATACATAGTTTGAACTATTGAGTTGATCCAATTGAGTTTATGAGTAGGCATACAACATTATACATTCTCTGGTCATTCATATGAATTTTAATCCATGGATTATATGTAGCAAAGAAACTTGTTTATTTATCTCTACTAATATCACCCCACAGAAAAGAGATGGGAGAAATTGTGTTTTGAAGTTTTTTCACAGGGATTGGAGGAGACACACCATGAGTTATCCAAGGATGGTGAAAACCATAAGCTTGGGGATGTGAACATCCCCACTGAACCAAAACACTCTCGGTTTGCACACGTCTAACTTCTGTTTTTCTATCATTGCACTTTATCGCATAAACTTGGAGCGTCTTTTAGTTTGTTTTGCTTTGATTTTTTATTTTGTGAGACCACCACACTATCTTTTATATATGAGAATGCTACTGGAAATTTGGGTTGAAATATCTTGCATGCTTTTATTGTATTGGGAAAAGGGATGTCTAAGTTGATTTTTAATGACACATATAGTTGCATGATTCATGAGTTTCGTTATGAGTAATAGTTTGCAAATGCTTTATCATGAGCTATCTTTTATTCATGTTTTGATGCTGTATGTTATTTCACTTTGCTCGACATGAATTATTTAGTTCTATGGACACTCATGCATGCATCTAGATGGTCATCTTTCTCCCTTTTGCTAGCCCAAAAATTTCAACAAGTAAAAACTTGTTTCCATCACCTTCAGCCCAAGTTTTCCAGTGAGTCCACCATATCTACCTATTAGCTTTATGCTATTACAAGTATGTTTATCATGTTATTTGTGTTATCTATTCCTCTAAATGAAAATGATGATGTTATTTATTGTAATGGTAAAAGTTGGTTAAAAAGCTCTCGCGAACTTGATGCACACTTTACTTTTATTGCATTCAAAAAGATGAACCATTGTGATTAATATTATGAAGATAGTGGCTTGATAAATGTTTAAGGTTGGGAGTTAGCCCATATGTGTTGTCACATGCAAAGCTTTCAACATGTTTCATCATTTGTCTAGTTGATATCATGTACTTTTGTCTATGGATGCCTATCATGACGAAATAAATGTGGAAATAGAGTTAAGTTTAAATGAGTTTGTATAAATGGTTAGAGAGAAACCTGGGCCGCTAATCTAAGCCATGCATCATTCATGGTGGAAATTTACTTAGATGCTATTTTGAACCCTCTGTGATACACCCTACAATAAAAAGCTATATCAAGTGGTAAATAAAGAGGGTGTTGAGATTGTTCAATATGTTTGTTTGTCTTGTTGTTTTGATATGGGCTTGATCCATATCATGGGAGAAGAGGTACCCCAGTTGAGACTCTTGATGATACCGTTATTACTTACAATGATAGATAACTTAAACTTGCTTTGTTTCCCAAGTTGACTAATCATGGTGTAGGCACTTGTATTCAAGGGGCATGAGACATCTAACCTTTACTTTATCAAGGCCACTACTCATATTCGCTTTCACATTCAACTTTAATCATTCAAGATGCTATGATAGGGGAATGAGAGCTTGACACCAAGTATTACCATTGCATTCAATAACTTAAGTAGAATAGTTTGGAGGATAGATGAAACTTATGCATGCTTTACCTCTACTTATTTATATATCATTTCCAAAGTGTCCACCTTTTATATTCAGATTTTCTACACTCTATGGACCACAAGTATGCAAAAGTAAGAATGTCCATAGTACTATCTTTTATGTTGCACTTTGTGAACTATCATTGAACATACTTGCATTGAATACTTGATATCACTTTATAAACTGTTTGCATATTGCTACTTCTTTGAAATAATGAATCATTTGACTTTATGTAGCAGTAGCAATCATCTTTTATATCCATGTTGTGATTATAATGCAAAGTTCATGTTAGTTTTATCACTTTCATACTCGAGGACGAGCATGAGTTAAGCTTGGGGATGTTGATGCATCTAAAATGCATACATGAACTTTGCACTATAATAGTCATATTCCAATCATATTTGCATCATATAAGGGGTATATTACTGTTATTTAATGATTTTTGGTAATTAATAATGATTTCCCCTTTTATGGAATTAATCCTGCGCAGGCAGAAAACCCCTATTTCTTTCCTTATTTGTTTCAGGACCTTAACGACGTCATAATGAGCTATAAATTTACGGGGGTCATTATTTTGGAAGGAGAAGATTTAGGAGCGAAAGAAGTCAACGAACGGAGGCCGGAAGACCAAAAGGGGGGTCCCATAGGGCCAAGTACTGTAGCCGCGTGGGCCTATCCCAATTGGCCCTCGTGGCCCCGTTTGCGTTGATCCTTCGCCCAGAAGCTTCCTCGTGACCTAAAAACGCCTATATAAAGAGCCCCCCAATGTTCTCCGAAGGGAGAGCCGCCACACGAGAGAAACAAGAAACAGAGACCAGGAGGCTGCAGATTGTAGGGGGGAAACTCCGGCGGAGCCCTGCCGGAGAGGTCTCCTTCTTCTCCATCGACATCTCCACCGTCTCCATGATGAAGATGGAGTAGTCCACCTCTGGACTATGGGTTTGTGGCAGTACATATGTATCTCTCTCTCTCTCTCTTGAGCTTCACTAATTAGCACTGTATGAGCTGCTGAACATGATTACGGTCACCGTTGTATTACCATTGTGGTGGATCTTTCTATGAGTTAATATATGTTGAGATTGCAATGTTATATTTCAGTTATGAAAGTAGATGCATATTATGTACCCCGTTCTTTTATCCTTGTTATGATCAAGCATGTTTATGAGAGCGTGTGTGGGGGAACGTGTGCATTAGTTGGAGTAACGGGGGTGGTGAAGTGATAAGCTGACAACTTAATATCATGATCCATTGGGTGTTTACCTTACTTTGTTACCTCACTAGGGATAAACCAAAATACCATGTTGTAGGGTAGGAGGAGTGACATGCCTCTACCTAAGACTAGATCCATCATGTGTTTATTTTCACTTCATGTCATTAATCTTAAAGCTATACTCTGATGTTATCTTAATTACTAAGGTGCATGATTTAGTTCACATCTTGGTGGAGTATAAGTGAGACTAATAATCAAAAGGTCTCTATGTTAGGACGTGATGCCCATATAATTAGTAACATGTCATTAACCTTGTTTGCAATCTCATATATTAAATCTATGTCTACTCATTTGCCACACTATATTAAAGAGAGAGTGCATGTGTGAAACCATGAACCCCGGTCCATTTTTAATCATAAGAAACACTTTTCCAACCACTTTTAAGCATCTTTTACATTCAGCCATTTTAAAATCAGAAAATACAAAAACACTTTTACTTCTTGCATTCACTTATAAAAACCCCAAAAATAACATCCATCGTCATTACTATCATCCTTGCATACTTATTTACCACCATTACATATTTATTTACTTTTTTGCATTCATTATCATCTTAATATCATTCTCACACCTTGTGCTTGACAACCACTTGGTGAGGTTGAGGGCATAAAGAAATCTATTTTGTTTGCAGGAAATCTAGAGAAGGACAAGAAGATAAAACCCACACTACTTATTCCCCGAGAGTTCGATATTAAACCCTCGAGTCACCTTCTTGGGGAAAAACTACCACTTCTACATACTCTGCACTTGGAGGCTCAACCTATCCCTAATATATTATCTTCCTTTCAGGGTATCAAGAGTACTTGTTGGCGTTGTTGAGGGAGAAGAACACTCTCATCAATCCCGTCATCATCTTCTTGTCTTTAAATTTGTTGTAGGGGTTAGAGATGCCCTTAGCTGCCCACTCAGCGTCCTGCTTCTCCCATTTGGGCTCTGCCGCGAAATAACGACCACTTCCGAGATGGTGGTGACCTACATTCTGGAGTTCATCCACTTCCCCCATTCACTCATTTTCTGGGATGAAGGTAGTCCGAGCTTGCCCCGGAAAATCCTAAGGTCTTCTTCGTTAACCCACTCCTTGTTCCAGATCTCCTCGGGACTTTTATTGTCTTTGATCAATTTTTTGACCCTACCTCTCCAGCTGGCCACGGCCTGCTCATCTTTGTGAGGCAAAGTTGTTGACGGCATTGAGTTTTTCATATTATGATGACCCTCTTTATTGGCCCTATAGGCCGGCGGGAACTCATACCGTTCGTGCAGCCTCTTGATGAGGCGGAGGTGCAAACCCGCTTTATTAGCAACCCTTATGTTATCCTCATAGACCGGGACGACCTCTCGAAGGATGCATGCCACTTGGAGGCCATACCCTGCGGCGACCCCTGTAGGTTCTAGAGGCGCCCCACCATCGGACACTTGGGTGATCGCTTGCCTCAAGGCCCGGACCTTGTTCTAACTCCTCTCCTTCCTAGCCTTTTTGGCTCTCCTACCATCTGTGCACTCTCCGCCATCAGTGGTCGCGTCGCCATCCCCGGCACCACTAGTAGTGGTATCGTCGCCATCCTCGGTGCCACTATTATTGGCGCCCTTGTCGCCATCCCCGACGCCACTATTATTGGCGCCCTCGTCGCCACCATGGACATCCTCGACAGCATGAGCATCATCGGCAACATCCCTAGCCGGCTCATCATAGAAGCTCCAGAAGGCAGCGTTCTTCTCTCTGGCTAGTTCTTCCACACTTAACTGTTGAGAAGAACCTCCGGCCTCATCGTTGTTAGCCATGTGTTCTGCGTGTGACAGCAAAATGGAACGTGTTAGTTAAAAGAAACAAAAAAAATACATATGCCGATGTTTTATCGAAATGTCAAATCATTTCCGTTCCGGCAAATTTCCGGCGGCACTCCTAGTGCCAAAAATTAGCAAAGGTCATGCCGAATTTTTCACGGAAAAATTCGGCATGACCTTTGCTAATTTTTGGCCATAGGAGTGCCGGAAATTTGTCGAAACGGAAATGAATCGACATTTCGGCAAAACATCGGTACTCATCTAAAATCCCTGCAAAGTTCACAACAAAAAACCGGCACACAACTCCGACAGGATAGAAGCATTCATCACACATATAAACCGACACACAACTCCGGCAAGATACAAACATTCATCACAGACGAACCGGCACACAACTCCGGCAATATACAAAGATTCATCACACATATAAACCGGCACACAACTCCGGCAGTATAACATTGAACAAAAATAAACCGGCACACAACTCCGGATTTCGATAACCTCCTACCTTGCAGAAATCTGACAGCAGCAACCGGCAAAGCAGCAGCACCAAGCTGGCAACACCAACGAGCAGCAACCTGACAACAAAACCATGTATTAAGTAAGCATTTTCAAAAACCATAGAACATTTAGCTACATTTTGCATTTTGCTAAACCCTATAACCCTAACTTCGGCAATTTGCATTTTCTTAAACCCTAACCCTAACTTTGGCATTTTGCTATGGCCGCCACCCTCAGGTTATTCAAGCTAACATTTATCTACAAATCTTAATGAACAATTCATGCTATCATCAATTCGTCATCACACAAGCTACCCACTAGTCATAAACTAATATATCAGAACGAAATGAGTATATGTCTTGACAAATGAGCAAAATGATAGATTCCTGAACAAACATATGTAGCATGCAAATAAAGAGCACACTTTATATTACAACAATAGTAGGATTTCCACATGCAAGACTACCACAATTACTTCGAAAAAAGATATGAGTTCTTGCTCTCAAAGAGCAGTAGCAAATCAGGTCCGAGATCTTATATTTGTGGTTGTTGCACTACTATGAAGTATGTACACATGGTGAATCAAATAAAACCAACATGCTGTTAGGACCAGGACACAATCAACTGCTCCAAACCAAGCTCTGATCCATTACATAGGTGTTTTGCAAAACAAAATAAAAATGCATATCATCAAATTAGGTTCAAATTCTTATACAAATACAAGTGCAAGATCATTCTCAAATGCATCTCACTATCTAAAATAACTAAAAAAAATACACAGGAGAGGGAGGAGGAGCTCACCACGGTCGGGGAGGAGGAGGAGGCCGGCTCGTGGAGGAGGAGGAGGCCGTCGGTGCAACGGAGGAGGGGCGGGTGGGGAGGAGGAGCGCGCATGGAGGGCGGCACCGTCCGGCTCGGGATGGAGGAAGTCGTGCGACGGAGGGCCTGGCCGGGCAGGGGGCACGCACGGCGGAGCGGCCACCAGTGCTGGGGAGGACGGCGGCGGAGGGTGGCCTGGAACAGGGGGAACTGGCGCGCGCTCGGTGGTGGGGAGGACGGCGGCGACGGAGACGGAGGAAGGAGGCGGCGACGGAGACGCAGAAGAGAGTGTATGGTGGGGAACGGTTCGGGCGCGCGCGATTTAGATCTAAACCCTAGTTAGCCGTGGCGCACGGTTGTTCCCCTGCGGCACGGGTAGGTAGAATATCCGTGGCGTAGGGTTGTAGTCCTGCGCCACGGGTAAGTTACCCGTGGCTCAGGTCAATAACCCTGCGGCACGGCTAACTCGTTTTTTTTATATTTTGTTTTTGCATTTGATTTAATTTTAAGACACATTTTCATTGCATTTCATTTCAATATTAAGGATTAGACATATCATATTCCTATTTAATATTAAGACACATATCAAATATTAAAAATACTTAATAATTGGGTTACAAATTCTAGGATACTTAATTTACAATATTAATTCCTAGCTAATGTGATAATGTGCCTTAATTTATTAAAAATACTTAATAATTGGATTACAAATTCTAGGATACTTAATATATAATATTAATTCCTCTAGTTAATGTTTCAATTTAATATTTTAACACAATATTTAATATTATTTTAACACAATATTTAGTATTAAGGATTACACATATCATATTCCTATTTAATTTTAAGACACATATCGAATGTTAAAAATACTTAATATTTGGATTACAATTCTAGGATACTTAATTTATAATATTAATTCACAGGGTTACAAAATCGAGCGTCGTATTTCCCACACCATCTAGCTAGCATTTCACAATCTTCTTTCCCTTCTTGGTGGCGGTTGAATAATTTAGACCCGGAACATCTCGACTTCTTCTTGCGAACGGAAGACCACCTGACTTGGGTAGTGTTGTCCTACTTCTTCTTGTGGTGTATGTTTCTTCGTCGTCGTCGTCGTCATCTTCCATCATTGGCTCTCCGTACTGGTCAAAATCTTGCTCGTTGGCGACTCCGTCCATTCCGATGATGCTCTGTTTTCCTCTTCTCACGACAACACGGCTAGGCATTGTCGGGTCGGTGATGAAGAAGCATTGGTCAACTTGGCTAGCAGTACCCATGGTTCAGTTTTCGCGATGACGCTCGCGGTAGCAATAGACTTGGAGGCTTCGGGTATAGACATGGTGGTGAAATATCCGTCTTCTTTTTTTGGACTGACGCTCTTAGCCCATCTGACACGGAACATCGGCACCTTGTCTCCAGAGTAGTCGAGCTCCCAGATCTTCTGGATCCTTCAGTAGTACCTTTCTTTGACGTCACCAGTGAAGGATTCCATCGTTACCCCTGAGTTCGGATATTCGCTATTCCTGTCTTTTTCCTCCGTGTAGAACGTGTAACCGTAGATATCGTATGCCTGATATGTCATCAGGTTGGGCGCGGGGCCCTGTGACAAAAGGAGGTGGTGGTGGGTGCAGCCAAAAAGTTAAAGTGCAGCCAGGCTTAGCCGTGGCGCACTTAAATAGGTTGCGCCACTAGTATATACTGGCCATGGCGCACGGGCAGACGGTGCGCCACGGCTAAGTTGGGATACAGGTGCCAGCAGAAAAGGTAAACCTGGGCCCACACTTAGCCGTGGCGCATTAGAAAAAGGTGCGCCATGGCTAAGTGGCCACCGAAAGTGGCACTGGGTCCCACACTTAGCCATGGCGCACCGACGGGATGCTGCGCCACGCATATTTTCCTAGCCGTGGCGCACATAATTTAGGCGCGCCACGCGTACTTGTGCGCAGACTGGCCGGCCAGGGTCCAACTTAGCCGTGGCACAGGGTTGTGCAGAGTGCGCCACGGCTATTGGACTACCCGTGACGCAGGCCCAGGTGGTGCGCCACGCATACTTAGCCGTGGCGCAGGTCGTGGTTAGTGCGCCACGACCATAGATCCCACCTATAAGCATTTTCCTGCTAGTGATCCATCGGATCCCAGCAAACACGTCACATAGTATTACAATAATCGATCTTGATCATGTTAGACAGCTCACAAGATCATAAGACATGAAGCACAAGAGAGAGAGACTACCATCTAGCTACTGCCATGGACCCAAGGTCCAAGGTGGTACTACTCACAAATCATCCCGGAGGAAGGCATGGCGATGAAGAGCCCTCCGGGATCGATCTCCCCTCCGGCAGGGTGCCGGGATTTGCTTCAGAATCACCCCCCAAATTAGGATTTGAGGTGACGGCACCTCGGGATGACTTTTCTGGAAATAATGGCCGCCCCCGTCGTTTTTAGGGTTTCAAGGATTTTATAGGCGTCGGAGGGGGCCGAGGTGGTGCCAGGGTTCAGGGGCGGGCCCCACCTGCAGGTCTAGGGGGGCCGCGGCAGGCACCCGCCTGTGGCCCCTGGGTGGCCCCCCAGGTCACCCTTTGGTCTCCGTCTTCGTCTTGGCATAAAAATAATCTCCGTAAATATTGGTCCAATTCCGAGAATATTTACAGAAGTAAATTTCTGAAATACAAAAACAGCAAAAACAGGGAACTGGCACTGGGCATCTTGTCAATAAGTTAGTCCAACAAAATGCATAAAAATGATGTTATATGATAATAGAAACATGTGACAACATCACAAAATTAGCATGGATCACTCAAAAATTATAGATACGTTTGACACGTATCAAGGGGTCCCACAGGGACCAAGGCGGGTTGACTACGCGGGTCAACCCTAGCCCGCGGCTGGGGCCCGCCCATAGCCTCCAGGTGGCTCCTCGGTTCGCCCTTCGTACTTCGTCTTCGTCTTGGCGTAAAAATAATCCACGTAAATTTTGGTCCAATTCCGAGAATATTTCCTTAAGTGGATTTTCTGAAATACAAAACAACAGAAAACATGGAACTAGTAATGGGCATCTTGTCAATAGGTTAGTCCAATAAAATTTCTCAAAATGATACAATATGATAGTAAAAACATGTGACAATGATATAAAACAAGCATGGAACAATCAAAAATTAAAGATACGTTTGGCACGTATCACCCTCCTCCTCCAAAGGCACCCAATTCTCACTCTTTCTCTCTCAACCTCGAGCGTGGTTCCGCATTTCGGAGCTGTGCAAGGGGGTAGAGGTTTCTTCACCATACGCACGCTGTCATGCTGCTGGTTCTTCGGTCTGAGCCTTTCTTCTTCTGCTGCTTCGCCGGAACGGAGCCTGGGGGACGTCGTCTACACCGGACGCATGTAGAACTATGGAGGTGTTGCCGGTTGTGGCACTCGCCGCTTGTACGACTACTCGACCTTGAGGTCGGCATCGCCATACGTCTTCATCATGCGTCGTCATCAACATAGATCTTTTGATTGTTGACGCTTACGGTCTTCAAAGGTATGAACACCGTTTCCCTCGTTACCTTACATCTGCCTAGGATAGATCTTGGCCTTTTTGGTTCTCGTTGTTAGGAACATTTTTGTTTTTTTTGTCACGGAACCCCTTCATCCTCGGCCCACAACACTCTTGGCCTAGCTAGCAAACCCTAACCTTATCCGTTCGCGTCACGTGCCGACTTGCGTGCTATTCGGTCGCACTCCTTCATACTGAACTCTTTCTGATAGGCTCCAATCCTTTTTTGCAATGTAGGCGACATCTCGATCTTTCATATGGTAATACAAGTTCTGCTCAATATTGAGCTTCAGTGCTCTGTGGGAATCATTATGGGTATCGATGTCTTGCTATTGATTATTGATCGGAAGTGTTACGGTCATGTCCATATATGCTCGACCTATAGGGTCACACGCTTACCATTTTTAACGACATGCAACTATGTTGGAATGGAGAATAAGATAGAAGGGTTTTGAAAGTTCTTTAGATGATGTCGAAAGTGTTTCGAGAGGTCCCAGATGCTATTGGTCCAGAAATGTTTGAAAAGGTATTGAAAGGTTCTAGTATATGACAGATGGTTCAGGATATTCCAAGACGTTCTAGAGGTATCCCACTAGGCCAGCCGCCCCACTGAAGTTGGGGGCAAGGTGACCCATAAGGGGGGTGGAACTAGTCCTTGTAGCAGTAGGATTCCTACTTGGAAATCCCCTTCGCTTGGAGATTTAGAGTATGTTTGGTTTCGGAAACAAAAGGAATGGAATCTCATGGTTCCGTTCTCAGGGAATGGGTTGATTCAATTCCGGTGTTTGGTAGGTTAAAAAATAGAATGGGTCAATCATATTCCCGTGTTTGGTTGGAGAGACGGAATACAAAGGAATCAAGCAATGTTTAATAAAATTCAAACTATCATCTATTATTAACTTCTACAGATATCAATCAAAATCCAAATATAAAATCACCCGATCTACAGATTAGACATCCTTGTGTCGTGCTTATCACTCAGCCAAGCTGTCGCCTCGCCTCTAGTTCGCCGCCCTGCCACTAGCCCACCATCGCGGCCATCTCTAACTTTCCTCTCCCTAGCTAGGCTTCCCACCGATCGACCGCAACCCTACCGCCAGCCCGCCGCCATGTCCGCCACTACCTTCCCTCGCCGCCGCACTGCTTCCAGCTTGCTGCCTCGGCCGCCTCTAACTTACCTCGCCGTCGTCCTGCCCCCAGTTTTGCCGATCCATTGCCGCTTGGCCATGCGCTAGCCCACCCTGCCACCATCCGCTGGCCTATCCTGTCGCCATGCTACAAGGTCGTCCCGCCACTCTACCGTCGGCCCACTGCTAGATCGAGAGTAAGAAACAAAGGAGAGGGTGGAGATATTACACTGTTTTGGGAGGGAGAGAAAAACGAGACGAGGGAGATTAGGCCAAGGAGAGGGGCATGGAACGAGGTGATTCAGCCGATTTGGTGGAACCAACAACTTCCGCATTTGAGGGAATATACCTTTTTGGAGAATGGGTTGGTTCTGATTCTACTTGTCTACCAAAAACAAAAATTGGTCCCAGGTCCGGGTTGGACACGTTCCATTCCACCACATGACACAAACCAAACACACCCTTAGTCTGCAACGAGGA
Organism: Puccinellia tenuiflora; assembly: GCA_012064385.1. NCBI lineage: Eukaryota > Viridiplantae > Streptophyta > Magnoliopsida > Poales > Poaceae > Puccinellia > Puccinellia tenuiflora. Next base: position 549,329 of record QRDG01000823.1, read on the forward strand.
GGGGGCCTATATAAAGATGGGAGTGGGCACGACCAGGAGACACCCATAGCTTCCCAAGCCGCACCCCTACCCCTACAACACCCCTTCTAGCCGCCCAAACCCTAGGCCGATGCCTCTCTCCCCCATTTAGATTAGATCTGGATCTTCTCCACCATACTAATTCCTCGATGCGCAGTGTCCTAGATTGCATGTCAAGGTGGTGTCGCTTCATCGGTACGCGTGGATACCTCAAAGGGGTCGTCTTTTTCTACGCTAGATCGAGCAGACTTCCGCGAGGAGAAAACTCTCGCGGCTAGGAGGTATAACCTTGCCACGGGAGTAGGCATCGACTACATCAATGGTATGCCATTGTTACTTGTTGCCCTTTGTAGATATTGGTTGATCTTGTACCATAATTTTTTTGTTTTGCATAGCGTTCTGAAAAACATTCATGTTGAAAGGGAGAGCGAAATATTTTCATTGTACTTGTGAGGATAAACGAATCTCGAGCTCCCCATCCCGGTGATGTTTTGTGGGTTATCCACATGGTTGGGGTTATTGGCACTATTTTTAGCGAAGTTGCTCGCTTTGAAGTGGCTTGGATTTTAGTATAGCTCGAAATTGATATACAAATGATGTACTATGATGCAAGAAAATAATTATCAATGTGTTGATGTTTTAGTTACCATGGTGTTGATAAGGTAATTACCAAGTCGTTAATGGTGTTTTTACCAAGGTTTTGACGATGTAGTTAAGGGTATCAGGTGAAAAGTCACCACCATGATTATGAAGAAGTTACCAAGGTGTTGCTGCTTTTATTATCAGTGTGTTGAGCGAAAATTTATCATCACATGATTATGATGAAATTATGAAGGTGTTGCTGAAGAGTTACCAAGGTGTTAGTGTCTTAGTTATCAAGGTCTTGAGAATATTGTTATTAAGATGCAATGATGTAGTTAACAAGATGTCGAGTGAAAAGTCCATGTACTCGAGAGGTTGGTAATAATAACGCATGTACCCCATGTTATAACTTTTAACCCCCTAAATAGTGGTCGGAACATATCAACATGGCATTGAGTTTAGGATATCTCGTCGCGACCAATTTAATGTCAAAACAGATTTGTCGTTCGAAAAATAAAACGTTTTGAACTTTCAAAATTGAAAGAAATCTTGGTGAAATAAACAATTTCATCTCATACTGAATGCATGTAGCTAGCCATCTAATGCTCACGAACAGTGCACATATTAGCGAAAGAGGACAATTTTCTTAGGCTAAAAGTGATTGTTACTAAGCTTGTCCTTCCAGATGACCATTAAAGGCAACACTAGGCTTTAAAAAACAATTGAAATAAGTTGGATAATATATTCTGCCGGAACACCGTTTTCGTGAATTCACAAACTATACTTCCGATCAAAGAATGCGTCAAATTTTCATTTCTGGAATCAACACTCACGTGCACACCAGCACAACAAGGTTATGATACATTAAAAGTGACAGTCAATGTGAAGCGAATCCACCAAAAAAGTGTATCGTAACCTTGATCAAATCTCTTGCATTTATGATCGATCAAAAGCAACATGCCAACTGGAAGCATTTCATGGGATTTATCTTTGGGATAAGAATTGTACATTCTCCTGATCAATCCAAAAATAGGCAGCATGACCTACCTGAAACTGATATAAGCAGAGCCGCACAACGGTACGTCAGGTATGGCAAATGCCGGAGCACTTACTCTTGAACCACCTGAGACCGCGGCGGAGCGAGGCCTTCACCTTCCCCTTCACCCCGTATGCCTTATAGAGCGCTACTCGCCGTCGCCGCTTCATCTCTGGGTCGTTGAAGCACCACACGTTAACTCTGGGAACGGCGCCGAGTTGTCTTCCGAGGGCCGGCGACGGACTGAACGGGATGGATGGCGCCATGGAGAACCGTTGTCGCGGCAGCGGCGGCAGAGTTGATCTTCGGGGAACGTAATTCCTGGAGGCAGATTCGGGCGAGAAGGATGCTTGGATCAGAAGAAATCACCTCGTAATGGCGCTGGAGGTAGGTTAGGGAGAAAATAGAAATGTGAAACTGGAGGAGGGTGAACGTGGGGCTGTGACCCTATGGGCTTAATTTGGAAAATCTGGCGATCCACTTCGACTCATAGGTGCATCTACATATATTAAAAAAAATCGAATTTTAAAATGTCAAAGAAATTCAAACAAAAATTTCGGAGGTACATATGAACATTCTATGTTCGTACAAAAAAAAATCGGGATAAAAATACATTTTTTATGGCCGGTGTAAAAAGACAAATCTCCGGCATTCCAAAATGACTTTGTACGTAACATTTTTTTGTCTTTTTTATACCGGCCACAAAAAATATCTTTTCGATGACGAAACTTTTTTGCACGGATAGACATTTTTATATGAACACCATAAATTTTTGTTTGAATTTTTTTTAACATTTTAAAATGCGTTAAAAATGCATTTTGCACAACGGGTTCATCTGCACCCGTTAGCCAAAAGATCAAGTCCCAATTCCTATTTTGTCAAATGTCTTGAGGGCAATATTTTTTTTAGCTTTTTCATTACGTCGCCGTGAACACGAATTTATTTCTTCTGCTCTCTCCGTATGCACCCTTCCTAGTACAGTGAGAAGCCAAACGAATGGGCGGCCACGTCGCCGCTCCTGCCGACCCTTTCCGCTGCGGCGGTGCCCCATCTGCTGAAGGCGGCTTGGGGCAGGACGCAGGCGGGCTTCGGAGATCTGAGTCGGGGCCATGTCAAGGAGATATTTGACCACTGGATTGGAGGGGATCCGGTCAGACGCATCCACGAACATCATCCTGTGGGGCTTCAAGGGGATGTGTTGCGAAGCTCCGTTTTCAGCTGACACCACAAGACGTGTCGAAGTTGTGATTTCCATGGTGTTGGCAGAGGCGGGGAATGTTAGGATGACTTCGATTGGAAGACCAGAAGGTAACGACGGAGATGGGATTCTGGATGTGAAGAAGACATTTCTTCATGGGATGCTATGCAGATTTGGCTGCGGGACCGTGAGTCTAGTAATTGGTGATTTGCAGCAGCGACCTCGGCAAGTGGGGACGACAACACTGGGAGACTTCAGTTATGCGGTGCTCCTCGAGTACCGAGTCGTTGATACGTCTCAAACATATCTATAATTTTTGATGTTCCATGCTTGATTATATATATTTTCACATGTTTTTATAATGTTATACATCATTTTGGCATAATTTATGAAACTAACCTATTGACAAGATGCCCAGTGCCTCTGCTTTCTTTTTATTCCAGAAAAGTTGTTCGGGGAAGTTTCTCGAAATCAGCTGAAAATTTACGGGAATTATTTTTACATGGAAACAAAGACGGAGCCGAAGGAGGCCTGATGTAGGGGGTTGGCCCGATCTTCACGGATTTGAGGGGGAAAAGTGGATGAACACGAAGAACACGATGAACACGGAGGGGAAACGGGGGAAAAGGGGCAAATCGTGGGGATAACTCGCGAAGCCTACAAGGGAGAATCACCCGGCAACAAACCCCCAACGGAGCAGCCTCCGGATCCCAAAACCCAAGTCAACAACACGCTTAATGAAACCGATTTCTCTTACCGGCCGGTCCACCGATCCAATAGAATCCACAAGGGAAAGATTGGTTTGCACTACTAGAGACACCTCAGTGAAAGAGTAGCAACAACAAGAGATTCATCATCCTCCTCGGAGGAACCCATCATGGGAAAGAGCAACGCTCAACTCTAGTTCATTCTTCTCTGCCTCAAATGGAAAAGGGGGAAAGCTATTTATAGTCTTAGTACAAAAGAGGGTGAAAGGTGGGGGTCCGGCCTGGTGGCCGGCGGCGTCTGGAGGGGGCTCGGCCTAGTGGCCGGCCTGGGCCGGCCTGGAGGCCGGCGGCGTCTGGAGGAGGCCCGACCTGGGAGCCGGCCTAGGCCGGCCTGGAGGCCGACAGCGTCTGGAGGGGTGCCGGCCTGGGCCGGCTGGGAGGCCGGCCGGCTCTGGTTGGGTGCCGGCCTGGGGGCCGGCCTAGGCCGGCTGGGAGGCCGACCGGCTCTGGTGGGGTGCCGGCCTGGGGGCCGGCCTAGGCCGGGCTGGAGGCCGGCCTGCCTGTCTTCACCTCCTTCTTCCTCTCCTTGTCCATGACGCTTCCTTCTCCTCATCCACGCGTATGCCTTAGTTGATTGGAGTCCATGGAGTTCCTTGCCACCCATTGGAGCCCTTGGTGGCTTGTCGTACGTTGGAGTGCTTAACATGGTGTTGTCGTTGGGTTGGGCTACATCATCTCCCCCTCCTTCGAAAAGCGGCGTCCTCGACGCTAGCACGTCCTCATCATGTGAAGGAGATAGATGGCTTGACGTTGATGTGGAAGTCACCATGCCGCTATTGTTACCTATACGCACCAAAGACCAAGCAAAATATGTGTGTGCATGATAGAGGAGCACATCATTGACGACATGTCCAAATTTGTTCATAACACCATTAGCACAACACAAATATATGGAATGGAATACAAATGCAAGGTCAATGTGCAAACAACTCGTCCAAACATCCTCAAAATGTGGGAACAAAAAGTCTCCAAGAAAATTTGAGAAGGCTAAGATATCTATCTCATTTTGAACCATATGATGTTCATTGCATTGAAAGCATCGGAAAGAGAGGTTTGTGAACCACACAAGGTGAGAGAGGTTCTTATCATCGCCATCATGGGTGCAAACAAATCAAAGAGAACAGCAAGTGTTCATCCATTTTGTTGCAACACCAAGATGACAACATCCAAAGGTCTCATGACAAGACATGCTCAAAATACCATTATGGTTGCAAAGAAGCCAACGGAAAGAGCAATTGTGCATCATATTTGTTGCAACACATAAATCATTGACAAGGAAGATCAAGGGAGCATGAAAGTCACAAAGGAAAACCAAAGCACTCACATGTTTGCACGCGAACCAAAGGAAAGAGCAATTGTTCAATTTGTTCGATGCAAAACATGGAAAAGGGCATAGAGGTGGATTGGTTCCACAACTCTCATGGAAAATGCTCTCAAGAGCTCTTTTTGTCAACTCATGTTCAATTGAAGTTGACATTATGAAGAGTGAGCCATTACACACGAATTCCATAAAAAGAAATTGTGTGCATGGTACATGAATGCATCATCCATTATGACGCATCTATCCATTTGCACATCACCAAACACACCAATATCAAAAGGAATGTATGACATATGTGAGTGGTCAATATGCAAAAGGAAGGGTAAATTCTCAACATGGCAAAAGGAAGAATCTCCAAATTTTGAGAAAGTTATGGGGGCATTCACATAAGACATCATATCAACATTATTGCAAACCAAGCATTGGAAAGAGAAATTGTTCAACTTCTTGGATGCAACAATGGGAGAAAATTCGAAAGTTTCATAACAAGGTATGTTAATGGAAAGATCATCACAAATAGATAATTCCGCATGATCAACATTGGTTTGAAACAAGGTATCACATGGGAATATGAACGAAGCATATGTGACATCAAAAGGATCATCCATAGCATGCAAGCAATCACAAGTCATCATGTCCACTAGTGGGATCATGGCATCATCAACACCCATATGTGTACCTTTGTAGTCCCGCTCATGAGAGGTAGGTGTTGTGGTAGAGGTAGCGGCGTCCATGTGACCGACTTGTTCATCATCATGTAGACATGGGGTGGCATCGTATTCTTCCTCCATGTACATCTTCGCCATCATAGGCGCCATCATGTCGAGGCTTGGCGTCTCATCGTCCATGGAACCTAGTAGAACATGAGAGAAAACACTAGAGATAGAGGGTAAGTTGTTAGAAATCGAAATGTCCTCACTTGAGCTATCAACTACCTCTCCCAACTCAAGGTGTGCATCACTCATTCCCTCAAAGTGGAAGCACTCAATCTTGCATATGGTGGAGGCACTCAACTCACTTGCACTCTCACTCAAGTGGGCTAGGTGGCTCTCATGCTCACATGGGATTGGTACCATTTTATCATTCAAGCACATAGGGATAGGCTCGGTAGTCTCAACTCCATTCGCCGCCTTGGTTGAAGGGAAACTCCCATGCTCAACCTCTTCACTTGGCTCGCCGTCACAAGTGGTAGCCTCTTCAATGCTCGCCTCCTTGGTCGAAGGGAAAATCCCATGCTCGACCGTCTTCTCGCCATCTTCATGGTCACCATCTTGTAGTGGAGTCGATAATAAGCTCGGTGAAGAGTCATGTGCGGGCTTGAAGAACTTGGATAAGCCGGCGATGAAGTTCTCGCAGATGGTCTTGAGCTCGGTTTGCTCGATCTCGAAGTTGGCATTGTCGGTGTCGAGCTTGGTCTTCAACTTGTCGAGGTCGGCTTGGAGTTTGAGAAGCATGTCCCGGTCCTTCTTGGAGTGTGATCTACTCTTGGACGCCCTTTTGGTGGTGGCACGCGGAGGAGGCTCCATTTGATGTGTACTTGCCGCCAACTTGTATGTGGAATTTGTTTCTTGATGGCGTGGCCTTGAGTGGCTGGAGTCCTCATAGTGACGTCGATGATGATCATGAGTAGATGCACGCCGATGAAGATCCTTGGTGATCCTTGACGAAGACTCGTGTGCATAGGCACGTTGCGGTGGCCGCCGTCTCGAGGGTGAGGTAGCTTGACGTCGAGGAGGAGGGTGTGTCTCCTTGTCCTCTAGGCGAAGATACCTTGTGCTCCGTCGTCTTGAGCTTGAAGTAGGTGCTTGACGGCGGTGGCGCTCTTGAGTTCGTGGCCTTGAGGATCGTCTTGGTGGGGACTCATCGTCGGTGTCGTCATCCACGTGATGTGTAGCACCTCGTTGGAGATCCTTGACGTGTCTTGAGGAGTCGTAGGTCATGTAGGGTTCCGCCACATCAATGGAGTTGTAGTCGTGGTAGTGGTCCACCATGTCGTTGATGCTTGAAGGCTCGAAGTCGGTGTAGCACTCCATGTCGTGGACGGTTGCGGCATCATAGTCGTAGTAGTGGTGGTGCTCCGCCATGTATTCCATGCTCGAGGAGGTGTCGGCGATGTCGAGGTCCACCATATCATCCATGCTTGGGGCGCCGTAGTCGTTGTCGCTCATGATGTCATCCATGCTTGGCGCGCCGTAGTCGTTGTCGCTCATCATGTTCTCATCATCATGGCCTCCATAGGATGCTCCGCTCTCACTAGACATGGTCAATCACAAGACAAGTGTATATATATGTGAAGTGGAAGGAACTAAGAAACCAACCTCACCTAGTAGATAGTATTGGAACTAGTGGACCATGCCAAGAGAAACCGATACACAAGAATGCGGGTGACTTGAATTTCAAAGATCCAAACGCAACTCCCAAAACACACACGGCTTATGAGTGGATAGGTATGAATTGTGGAAAGCAAATGGAACAACCGGAAACCAAGATATTGTAAAGGCAAGTAGAGAACCACGATGACCACAAAGCAAATACAAGTCGATCTCAAAGGATATGAGTGAAGCTCATAGAAACACACGCTTTGAAAAGTGGGACTTGTGCAACCAAAATGAGCTAATGATGGACCTAGCGAAGACTAAAGCTCAAGGTGCACAAGTACAAGAGAAACCAACTCGATTGCAATTATTGGTGGGCTACAAGATTTGCACAAAGATACCACACCTATGAATTTTTCATCGAGCTTGCGCGACCTACAAGAGATATGGCATTGAGGCTCTTTCTTTTTGTTTTCTCTTTTGATTCTTTTCTATGCTCTTTTGGCCTCTTATTCTCTTTTCTATTTTGCCTCTCACTTTGCTTGCCAACAACAAGTATATGAACTACCGCATACAAGTTTTGCTCGGAACACTACGAGGTATCAAGTGTGCAAAGCCCAAGCAATCATAGATGAGCTAGTCTCAATAGGTAAGATAGGAACAAATGGCTTGGCTAACAAGTGATGCAAGGTGGGAGAAGATTTGGGAATGTTATACCTTTCGTCGACGATCTTCACCAGTGGAGTGGAATGCCTCTTCCTTGATCACGAAATATGGTGGCACTAGATGATGGATCAACCGCTATGGTGATGTAGAGCTTGTCGGTAGCTTCGATTAGAGACGAAAATCACCAAAAACGGAGTCCGGAGTGAAAAGTTATGGCCAAAACAAAATTTCTGCAGGGGGGTCGGCCTGGGGGCCGGCCTGGGCCAGGCTGGAGGCCGGCGGCTTCTGCCGGGGGTCCGGCCTAGAGGCCAGCCTAGGCCGGGCTGGAGGCCGGCCGGGCTACCTTCCCGTGACGCGAAAAAGTGCGATTTCGGCGGAAAAACGGCCCGAAAAACACCAAATCGGAGGGGAAATCAAAGGAATTTGGCCATGGGAACGCAAAGGGAGGTAGATCAACAAGTATAGCAATGGATCCACAGATCAAAATCTACCAAAACTCACAAGAATCTCATATCGATCCAAAAGCAATTTGGGGCTATTTTTGGTGAAAATTTTCGAAATTAGCAAAATCAAAGAAAAATTTTTGTGGATATGGGGGTGGAGGCCGGCGGCGTCTGGAGGAGGCCCGGCCTGGGAGCCGGCCTAGGTCGGCCTGGAGGCCGGCAGCGTCTGGAGGGGTGCCGGCCTGGGCCGGCTGGGAGGCCGGCCGGCTCTGGTTGGGTGCCGGCCTGGGGGCCGGCCTAGGCCGGCTGGGAGGCCGGCCTAGGCCGGGCTGGAGGCCGGCCTGCCTGTCTTCGCCTCCTTCTTCCTCTCCTTGTCCATGACGCTTCCTTCTCCTCATCCACGCGTATGCCTTAGTTGATTGGAGTCCATGGAGTTCCTTGCCACCCATTGGAGCCCTTGGTGGCTTGTCGTACGTTGGAGTGCTTGACATGGTGTTGTCGTTGGGTTGGGCTACATCAAGGCCTGCAGGGGGCCCACAGTGGGCAGACGACACCTGGTCACGGTCCAGCCTGGACCGCGCCTGGCCCCCACCTGGGCGCCTCGTCCATCGACTTGTGTCGCCTCTTCGCCTATAAATTCACTATTGACCTAAAAACCAAAGGGGCGTCGACCATATTTCCAGAAAATATCCGAGGCCACCGCCGTCGTCAACCCTAGTTCGGGAGGGATCTGAAGCTCTTTCCGGCACACTGCCGGAGGGGGAGATCGTCACCGGAGGCATCTACACCACCATGCCTGCCTCTGGAGTGATGCGTGAGTAGCCCACCATGAGACTACGGGTCCATGAAAGTAGCTAGATGGTTATCTCTTCTCCTTGTACTCCATTGTTTAGATCTTGTGAGATGCCTAACATGATCAAGGTCATATTATCTGTAATTGCTACATGATGTGTTTGATTGGATCCGATGAATTGTGGAAATCATTACTCTTGTTCATCTATATGTTAAGTTTTATTTATGATCTTGCATGCTCTCCGATGCTAGTGGATGCTTTGGCCAAGTAATTGTTAGTATTATAAGAGAGAGTATTTATGCTAGATAGTGTGTTCATACCTTCTTGAGCAGAGTGCGACTGACAGAAATGCTCATGCCAAGATTATGATGTTGCTACTAAGGAGAAAACACTAGTAGGAAAAGGCTTATAGGTGCATTACTTAGCCGTGGCGAACCACCATTTTGGTGCGCCGCGAGTATATAGCCGTGGCGCACCAGACACAAGGTGCGCCACGACTAAGGCCTTAGCGGCCATATTCAGCGCACCAAAATAATGGTCCCGGAGCCAAATTTTGTCCCAACATAGCCATGGCGCACCAAACTTCGGTGCGCCACGGGTAACCTCTTAGCCGTGGCGCATCACTACGTTGGTGCGCCACGGGTAAGTTTGCTGTTTTGTGCTCCCATGAACCCCCCCCCCCCCCCCCCGCGGTGATCGCCTTTTTAGTTTTGGAAAAGCTAAAAGAAAATATTAAAAAATTAAAAATAAAATCCTTTGAGATGAGGTTATATTACGTAACCTACTTGTTAGAAAAAATATGAAAGATGAATTTCGACAGATTTTGCAAAAAATCATTATGGAAAAGTAAAACGGCGATAACTTGTGCATACGAACTCGGATTTCGACGTTTAATACCTTTAAAAAACTAGACGAAAAGTTACATCCAAATCAAATGGCCAACGGCCTTTTGAGGTGTTTTTGGTCTACAGAATCCCCAAATTCGAAAGGGAACACATAGTTTTTTTTTGTTTAAGATTGCAGACAGAAAAATTAAAATCTTCACTTACCCGTGGCGCATGGAAAGAGTAGTGCGCCACGGGTAGTTTCAATACTAGTGGCGCATCACTACGAGATGCGCCGCAGGTAACCTGGGAGGGGGGGGACACCACGATCCGACGGCTCATAGCGACTTAAACTAGCACACAATCCGTGTGCTCCTTTCTTCTTGTTTCTGATTGGTCGAGAGGATAGAGGCATGGATTGGCACCTCTCCTCCTCTCTTCCTCCTCCCTCCTCCTCTCTTCCTCCTCCTCTCTATCCTCCTCCTCTCCATCTTCTCCTCCTCCTCCTCCTCCTCGACGGCCGGCTAGCATCCGCACGACGGCGACGACCTCCTCCATGAGGGAGAGCTCTTCCACGACGGCGTCTCCTCCATGACAGGGAGCTTCTCCACGACGGTTGGCGACCTTCTTCACGAGGGCGAGCTCCTCCACGACGGCGCCTCCTCCATGACGACAAGCTTCTCCACGACGGCCGGCGACCTTCTCCACGAGGGCGAGCTCCTCCACGACGACGCCTCCTCCATGACGGCGAGCTTCTCCATGAAGGTCGGCGACCTTCTCCACGAGCGCGAGCTCCTCCATGACGGCACCTCCTCCATGACGGCGATCTCCTCCACGACGCGAGCAACTCCACGGCGAGCACCTCCATGACGGCCGGCGAGCTTCCGGACACCTCGACGTCGACGTGGCCGGTGGCTTTTTTTATATTCAGAAATTGATAGCCGTGGCGCACCAAAACTAAGTGCGCCACGGGTATATAAACATAGCCACGGCGCACGAAAACGAGGTGCGCCACGGGTATATAAACATAGCCGTGGCGCACCAAAAAAAGGTGCGCTACGACTAAGTATATACCCGTGGCACACCATGTTGCCTGCGCCACGGCTAAATATTTACCCGTGGCGTGGCAATCCGTGGCGCAGGGGCTGCGCCACGGCTAAGCCTTTTTGGTGCGACACGGGTAGCCTTTTTTGTGCTAGTGAAACAACGATGTTTATTTCCTCGTGTTATTACATTGCTTACATTATGCACCATGCTTATTGCGATGACCTGTTACTTGCAACTTAATACTTCTGGGAGGCATGCTGGATAGCGATCTCGTAGGTGGATTATTAGTCATAGACGCAGTTGGATAACGGTCTATATATTTTGACGTAATGCCCGGTGAACTATATTGTTTTATGATATCATTGTTATGCGCCCACAATTTTGTCAACTGCCTTGCTGTAATTTGTTTACCCATCATGCATATCTTCTGAAGATACACCACTAGTTATCTGTGGACCCCGGTCCTATTTTCTTAAATTGTTTACAACTGTTTTAATAGGTTTCCGTACTCATTTGCTCGCTAGTCATATTTTATTCTCATCATATTTTACACTTGCACAATTAATTCGTTGTGTTCAGCAAGCCGGAGAGATTGACAACCTCTCTGTTTCGTTGGGGTAAAGTAGTTTATTTGTGATTATATGTAGGTCCACATCAATTATCGTAAATGGCGTTGTTGACACCTTGCTAAGTCTTCTCCAAGTCCTACAGGATTCGATAACCTTGGTTTTGTAATCAAGGGAAAATTACTGATACGCTGCATCATACCTTCCTATTGGGATTCCCCAGCGAACGTGTGATCCACGCCATCAGTCGTCGTTTCCATAGCATCAAGCTTTATAAGGATCCTCAAATTTTCGGGGTTCAAATTCTCTTTGCCTCCATGGCTCCATCTAACAATCCTAACCTGATTTCCACCGTAGGATTTGGGAGCGATCCGCACCATGGAGTTCTCCCCAATGGATAATGAACAACTTCCTCTCCGATTGGGCAAAAAGGATGGCCACGGATCATGCCTTCGCTTGATGTCGCATACGTAAGGGAGAGAGAGATAGGGGGCACGATCGGGGAGAGACGGCGCACAGCGAGAAACGAGGCGTCGGGCCAACAAACGAGAGAGAATTAAGGAGAGACATGCGATTGCATGCAGGGACAATATGAGAAGGTTTTTACGCTGCCAGAGCCCCTTCATCGCCGCGCTACAAAATTTACGTCGTAAGCATGGGAACGGAGGGAGTACATGATAATCGCCTTGTTTAAAGGCATTGATTTGAGAATTAGGACTTTCTCCAAAGTGAAAATCTAACATCTTTGATCTGTGATTTGTTTCCTTGTTAGAGGCGTTGCTTTTGAAGAAACTCTTTCATAGTCCAGATGTTGTCTTGTGGTTAAGAGTGTTGCTGTTGTGAGTGATTGATCACCGTGACTAGTGCTGGCCATGGGCAGCCCGGCCCGGCCCGGCTGTGCCATCGGCCGGGCTCGGGTTTAAGAAAAACAGGATTTCAACTTCTATCGGGCTGGGCCGGTCGGGCTTTGGTCGGGCCGGGCCGGGCTCGGGCCTAGGTTTTCTGCGCCGGGCTTTTTCTAGGCCCGGCCCGAATGGCCAGGTACCGTGACAGTATTTTACTGTGCACATCCTATATGTCTTCATGCACTTTATTAGTGCATGTAATTGATATCTTTGTGATATTAATATCGAAAAATTATTTTTTAGAAGTTTAATTATTCTTTGGACAGCTTGAGCCGAAGCCGTTTCCGGAGAAGCCGGAGCAGTAGGGAGCGGCTGCTTGGTGCGGTCACCGGCTCACCGCGCCGTTGGCGCAAGACAAAAAAAACAGCATGGACTTGTAGCAGCGAAGGGGAAAAGGATTGACCACGGTGGTCGGCCAGTTTCAAAGCCTCGTCTGCGGTTTCGCCGGGCAGGAAAGGAGCCTACGTCCAACCGGCCACCGCTCTCCCGCTCTCAGCGCACCGAGGCACCACAGCCGGAAGCTCGCACCGGCTCCCAGCTCCCGGTAGGGGTATCGGACGTCTCAAGCAATTCTTCCGCTTCCGACTCTCGCCGCGAGATCGTGATCTGATCCCCCCTGCCGCGCGGTCAGATCCACCACACCTGCCCACCAACCCAGCCCCCGGCGGAGAGCCGATGTCGGCGGCGGTCGAGGAGCAGATGGTGGTGAAAGCGATCCGGGAGGAGTGCCCGTGGGAGTCCCTCCCCAAGCGTCTCCAGTCCGCGCTCCACACCAAGGACGAGTGGCATCGCAGGTACCTACCTAGTGCCCACCTTCCCTAGCCCCTTCACGTCCATTGATCTGCTCTGCTGCAAGCTGCAACCCCTGCTGGTTGCTTCTGAGCTCGAAATGCTGCCACATAAAAAATATAGGTAATGCCGCTTGGAGTTGCTGTCTAGTTGATGCTTGGGCAACAATCAGAGGGTTGCATTCACATGTATACCTTGCACTTTCCTTACTAGCTGCATTTAGGTAGGAGGCTTCGGAGTAGCATGTGATGGTCTCAGTTTTGGTAGGGGACACTGCAGTACTAGGCTTAAGATTGCCTCATAGGTGAATCATGGCCTCTGTTTACCTCGAACAAGCTTGTATAAGCTTTTGGTTAAGTAAAGGCAGATTGGATTGAATTGAACTATGTCTGTCAAGTTCCCTTCCATGTATGGAAACGTTTTGCTCGCCGAACCGTGGGAAACACATGATATTTTGATTGGTCTTTTCACCTTTTGCGCTCTACTGTTTGGTTACACGTTGTTTTGCCACCCGTTACAGCTAAACCAGTTGCATCAAGAGTGAATCCCTGATAAACATTGATAACCAAAAGCCAGTCAGTATTTCCATTCTAAAAGTGGGTAGGGCCAGTTCATTTATGGTTTCTTTGCTCGGCCGATGAACCTGTTGAACCATGCGTACCCGCTCCCATTTCATTTCTGGTGTCTTTGCTTCTTTTGCTCAACCGTGCCTACCCGCTCCCATTTCTCACATTTTGGCAACCCATCAACTGCAAAGTTAACAGCACTGTCAGAAAATGTAGAGGCCATGTAAACTGATGCCAAGGCCGGTTTAACACCATTGCGAGAAAAAAACATAGAAGAGACTGTTAATGGTTTCGACTTTCCAAAGAAACGCATAGAACGCGTCTTGATCCTGAACGCTAATGTGATACTGTTAATGGTTTCGACTTGCCTGATTTAAATTGATTTCCCATTTGAACTATCCGCTTGACTGTCTACTGTTCAGAAGGTTAAAGTATGTTAAATGTGTCTGCAGAAGCCAATTGAAGCTAGTGTAGTTATGGCCCCATGGGTACATTGTGGTGCCTTGGTACCCTATGCTTAGTGTCTTGGTGCTATACCATGTCAGTGGTTCCTTCATAAGTGACCTTCTCGAATAACTCCCTTGTAGTACTTCAAGTTTTCTGTATCATAATTCCTGTTGTTGATACACAATTAACATTTTTGGAGTAACATTGGGCTGATAATTTTGGTGTCAGGATTGTGGATTATTGCATCCGAAAACGATTACAATGGAATACCTGCTTTGCCCGTAGAGTTTACAGAGAAGGGGAATACTATGAAGAAATGATGCGCTATCTCCGGCGGAATCTTGCAGTATACTCCTTATACTTCCCATTCCAGTTGCTTCTCAGTTGTTAAACATCCACTAGCTAATATGAGTAAATTGCACCGTCGATACAATAATTTTGTGCTGGGTGCAACCAAGTCACAGAATTTGGACAAGTGCTCATTTTGGTCTCATAACTCGATCAGTGGACTCAGTCTGGATCAGTTAGGTGCCACCTGGACTAATACAGCTTAGTCAGTATCCTAAGTGTGAAGTGTACTGCACAGGCCTCTTGGAATTTTCCAAAATACTACCTGCTTAACATATCATAGCATTTCTTTCCCCTGCTTTCTCCCTCCTGATTGTTGCACCTTTTCTCTACAATTCTCATGTTCTGCATCATCAGTTTCCTTCGAGAGGGGTTAATAGTGATGATGACGGACAATCGTCAAAGACATCGGCCTTTTGTTCACCAATTCCCGCAAGATGCTTGCATCACCAACTCTCCACGCCAAGTCTTCAAGTGTAAGTGTCATCTGAGATCTCCCGCAAAAAAAGTGGCATCTGAGATTTCGGAGACGCATATGAGGAATTTGGAGGAGAGAACACTGGAACAAAGGTTGATCCTGGTTACGATTCAGCCTTGCTGGAGAAGGGCAGCTCCTAATCACTGGCATTGCTCTGCCTGCGACTCAACAAGCGTGGTGATGTTGTAGCCTAGTTCATAGGTATATGGTGTCAATGAGTTAGAGTCGTGTGGTCTGCATAGATCCGTTTGCTTTTCAGTAGAACAAAGCAATCTAACCTGCATCAGGTGCCCATTCTTGGCGTTGCAGCCCAATGTTCTCAATCTCTAAGGCCAGAGCCTGTTCATTTTTCTCCGTGTTCATTTGGTCCTATAAGATGAATGACAACTCACAAGAATGTAATATGAATGGGAACAGGGAGGTGGAAGAATATGTTATGGCTAGGTACAAGTTTTTTTGTCTTTCGAAATTCCAAGGGGCCCACACATCGTACTTGACACGTCAGGCCCTGGCAAAGTGAGTTTTACCTGACCTGAGCTGAACACACTAATCAAGTTTTGTGACCAAAATGAGCAATAGTCATTTTCTTTAACTTGTGAGTAATTATCAAGTTTAAGTAATTAGTCACAGCTCCTACACTATTTATTGCACTCACAATGCAAGTTACTCTTCATTTTATCTCCATAATTTTTTTTTTTTGCATTGAGTATCTCGCCAGTTACAGTTTCTATCATTTATGCTGTAATTGGTTCTGCATGCTCATGTTTATGTAATGGAAACCGGTCTAACCCAACTTGTTAAAAACACTGTTCTCTTATGTTAAGTAGTTGACCTAAAAACTTCAACGATCTTACTTTATGCACAATGTTTTGCAGTTATATCCATACCATCTTGCAGACTATATATGCCGAGTTTTGAGGATCTCACCATTCAGATATTACTGTGACATCCTGTTCGAAACCATGAAGAATGGTAATCAGTTGTTAACAGATATATTTTTTGGAAGCATTCTATCGCTACCAGTATTATGTACAGTAATTCGGATAAATCTTAATCCTCTTAATTATTTTTGTGCTGGAAAACTTCCACATTTTTGTGGGGCATCCCCTGCTCTGATACTAAGCATATTTGCTGGTATTCCAAGTTGACCAGAAAAATCCATTTAAATACTTTTCAGTTTTGTAAGTTGCGGATTAGGGCAATGTAGGATCGTATCAGCCTGAAACATCCATGTATTGCATGGATCAGTTTCTGTGATCTTAAGTATTATATGTTTAAATTTGTGCAGTCAAGATTCCAGCAATGGAACATTGTGTTCTTAATGTTTCTTCCAATAACAATAGTAAGTTAATAACCACGCCGAAATGATGAGTTGCAATACCACAGCTGACAGGATTTTAAATTGCTTTTCATGGATCACATTCATGTATGTTTCTTACATGTGTTATTATGTTTGCAGAACAACCATATGATAGTATTCCAAACTTCACTGCTGCTGACGCCTTAAGGATTACTGGTGTTGGAAGAAATGAATTTATTGATATTATGAACAAATGCAGATCAAAGGTACTTCTGTACAATTGTTGATGTTCTCATGACTTTATTTGAATGGTATCACTCGCTCTTTCAATCTCGTGAATCATACATAGGCTTTAATAGGATTGCAATTTGTGGAGGCTTTCCCTAAATGGTTGTTTGATTTGTACCAATCACTCAGATAAATTCCAGCACACACAGTACAAGATGAAATACCATAACAGTGCATCATTTTATTACACGCATGATCCAGAATTCAAAGTAGTCTCGTTACAAATTGCATAGCTCGAAGCTAGCTTATTTAAAGTTAACAGTGGAAATAGGTATTAAGCATGGAGTCTCCATTATCTTCATGCTGCCACAGGCGAACATGTCGGTTGTAGACTCGAAAACCCCTAACGTCTCCTTACTCGTTATCCGAACATCCTGCAACAGTGAAAGCGTTGCAGCCAAAAGAAATTTTGTCAGAACCATTGGAATGGATCTAGCAAATGATACTTGTGGACTCAAATGGCGAACCTTAACTTCTACATGCTTATTTGGCTAGGTGGAGTTCAAGGCTATTTGCGTAAAGCCAATTTTGCCCTATCTTTTCAATTCATTTTTCTTTTCCCACCTAATTATGAGATACTTCCTGGAGCGCATCCAGTGTATCTCCTACCCTTGTTCACCCATCAAAATTTTATTTAAGAAATTGGAATGATGAGATTCTCCATTGACATCTTAGTCCAGCTGCATAACCCCCCATTGTGGTAGCAGCATTGAGCACCAAATTCTTTTGCAATCTAACACTTCGAATTGAAATTGATCTCCAGTTTTAATTTCCATGAAATTGGAATTAGTAGCTAAATTCTATTCCTTTTTTCAATTGTGTGATCCAAACGCACCGGCTGGGTTCATGCCTATTGTTGTTGGTTGCATGAACCACCATGAGAAGTGTTAGAGTAGTTTATACTTTGCATATATTGCTGTGTATTCCCCCCATTGTAAAGGGCTTTCTGCATATTTACCACACCTGTACCTGCATATATATTGGTCAGTGCCCAGTGGCCTCCAGGAAATACAAGTTTCATATTTCCCAACATGGTATTAGAGCCCTAGGTATTTTTCCACTACACGTCGATTTCGTTTTGGTCTTTCTTTGTTGTTTTCCAGATTGATTTTGGTCTCTTCTGTCGTGGCCGTACAAATCCCATCTCAAGGCTTCCCAATGCAGATTTTTGCATTTTCCGTTGCTCGAATTCCACAAGCCCTTTTCGAGATCAACATTAAGACCGAGATCGCTGCGATTGAAGCATCAAGTCCCTGCGTCTCCATCCCTTGCTGCTCCACCTCGCAGGGGGTGCCTACCTGGCTGCTGCAAACCTGCAGCGACTCCATCGCTTCCGCCGCCGCCAAGGTCTCTGTGCCGCTGGCCACCATCCTATTCTTATCCGACAGTCTGGCCAAGTTCACCCCCTTTGGGTTCTACGATATCTTCGTAGGACCATCTCTCTCTGTCTTTTCATTCCACGCTCCAACTCATTACAACTTCGGGCATATTCAAATGCTACTTGGGCCAGCGATCCTTTGAATCGTCGGTCGATTTCTGCTAACTTTGTTTTTCTTGGTGATTATCTCATTGCCTGGAAGACGAAGAAACATACTACAGTTTCCCATTCGAGTGGAGAGGCTGAGTTGTGAGCTATGGCTCTAGAAATAGGCTTGAGTCTGTATTGCTAGGTTTGGTGCTGGGTTGTCCTTGTCCCTTTCCTGTAGAATGAAAAAGACCTTGGTAGCTGGACTCGTGTACATTTGGTTTGCTTCTCTTTGTAATGAAAAGACATGCTTCTGCTGTTCTGCATGTTCTCTGAAAGATGCGGTAAATTCCTGTGTTTTTAGATTCCTTGCACACTTAAGAACTATGAGCTAAATTTATGTGTTTCAAAATCTTCTGTTTCTTGTTAGTGGCCTGTGAATCAAAGAGGCCTAAATAATTGTTCATCTTAATTTTTAGTTATGTATTATACAGATCTATAATACACGATTTAAAGCTTTGCTGATATCTAGAAGACAACAACATAATTTAACTAAAAGGATAACATAATCCTAGACCATAAATAGACTTGTTTAGATACACAATTCTAAGTCAATTCTAGTTTTTGCGGGAAATCTTAAGTAAATTTGAGCTGTACAAAATTAGGGTCATATTCGTTGTACTTGATCAACTAGATATTTGTATGGACCAGTCCAGTCTAGTTCATGCGGAAAGTACCATTTGTCTAATCTGTTTCGTTCTGGAAGCCATGACTATCTTTGTTCTTGGTATACATAGAGATTTTTTCATGTTCATAAACACTATCTTGCAGCAAGATTGATATTCGTAGCAAATAATGGGTTTTCTTTTGTTTAATTCTTCAGAAACTAATGTGGAAACTGAACAAATCAATCGCAAAAGATTTACTGCCCACACAGCCTGTTGACTTTCCAATCGAGCCTTGGTGGGGAGTTTGTCTGGTTAATTTTACATTGGAAGAGTTTAAGGTCAGGTTTGCCATGCTCTGTGTGTGTGTGTGTGTGTGTGTGGAATGGCATATTATAGTACGTGAGCTTATTGTTTGGTCTATATGAAGCTATCGTTTCTTTGTGAAGTCTTATGTTATTATGTGGCACCGATAAGAACTAATATTTATTGATCTACTGTAGAAACTTTCAGAAGAAGAAACATCAACCATAGACAAAATATGCAAAGAGGAAGCCAATTCATATGTTCTTTTTGATCCGAAGATTATAGATGACTTCTACAAAAGAGGGTTAGTGTACTTTGATGTGCCTGTTTACACTGATGACCGCTTCAAAGGTATTCATCAAATTCATTAAATATTTTTGAAGATAATAATGGACTGCTTAGGTTAAACGGTCTAGTGTTAAATTGAGTTTGTTCATATTAGAATTAATCTAATTGATTGGCATTCTTACTTGTGCTGTCTTGTATGTTAGTTCCATATTCTTGTTTCCTATTTGTTTCATGCCGACAAGGATGATGTGCATCAGTGCATGTAATATCTTTTCTCGTGACTGCCAGTAAATGTTTTAGACAGCCTTTTCCCTGTTCGATCAAGTTATGACCTAAATGATCTATTTTTAAATTTCTTCATCTCTAGCGCAGACCAAACATATAGGTCATACAAGGATTCGAATGCATAAATTTACTATGTTAACAAGTTCAGCATCTAACCCAGCCAACAGTTTAGAGAAGTGCTGGCACCTTCTGTTTTAGAAGATACTAATTCCATAATGCAACATAGCACATACACTGATACAAAGTAGTTTCTGTGCTGTATGAACTAGTTTGTATTTATACAGAAACGCTACAAGAGAGTTGGATAAAAAGTTTAACATTTTGAAAATGAAACATGATAGATAAAAATTACATGCAAGGATGGTGAATGAGGTACTCCTTTTTAACACGATATTTTATGGGCTTTCGTTATGGATGGCTCACCGTGTAACAAAAAAGATACAATTTAATGTAATGGTGTCAGTGGAACGTTGCTAAACTTGGCTATTGGTAAACAGGGCGTGTGAGCTTGTTCCTTTGATTGAAGTAATAAGCACGTGTCGTGATTTTTGCTAAGAAAACTTGTATTCAGATTACCGTATTGCTTCTTTTTGTGCAGTTTCTAGGCTTGAAGGCTTTGTTTCTAACAAGGATCAATCCTATGAAGACCCGATTGAAGAGTAAGTTCTGGCAATCCTTCTGTCGTGATGATCTTCATTTCCTATTCAAATATATCTCAGTACTAATGCTGTATTACCATCAAATTCATTACCTGGTTTTCTTGATTGCAGGCTACTTTATGCTGTATTTGTTGTGTCAAGTGCTAATGCTACTGTTGCTGAATTGGCTGCAACTTTACAAGCTGACCTTTATCAGCTGCAGGCAGCAGCATCATTTGCATGTCGACTGGGCTGGGCTGTAAAACTTGTGGATGCAGGCTCTGTACTGAAAGATGAAGGTGGACCTGCATTTCCCGGTAACATTCTCAGTGATGATGAAGAAGGTTCAAATGCAAGTATCAACTCAGAAAAGTCTGGTTCACAGTCGCTTAGCATCGACACTAATGGACCCAGGAAAATCTCTGGGACTGCTCATGTAGGATTTGTTGTTGATGCGAATGTTACTTCATACCTGATGATGGGTTCATTGTCCCCAGGTTAGATACTCTCCTTATTTGTAGTACTGAATATGTCAGATTTGGAGCTGAAATTTGTTCAACATCAGTTTCTTGGGACACCATTGTATACAATTGTTTCACATTTCACTTCATTTTAAGGAATAATATAATATAGAAATGCGGGGATTTCTTCTCTTTTACATTACTGATTTAAATGACTGTTGGCAGTACTTGGTGTACTGCCTAAATAAATACTGTACTGAGCACCTTAAGTAACCTACTGCAGGTCTAAAATCTCATGCTGTCACGCTGTACGAAGCTGGAAAGTTAGGTGATTCTTGCATTGCGGAACTATGTAGTGATCTGGCTAGTTTAGAAGGAAAGAAATTTGAGGGTGTGTTAGAGGAGTTTGCTAATCATGCATTCAGTCTGCGGTGGTCCTTGGAGTGTTTAAAGTCTGGTGGAGTTTCTACCAACGAGAATACTGATGATGCTGGTGAAGCAAAGACTCCAACAAGCTCCTTGGATGACAATGTTACCACCCATCTGGCCAAGGTGAACATTGAGGACGCAACAGATGATGGCAATGATGAAGTGCCCCAGGATAACGCCTATACTGGTGTTTTAGATAGTAAAGATCAAAATACATCATCTATGTCAATGGAGTTACCGGTAAGTGAGGAAAACATGGTTAGAATTGAGGCTGAGGATGGCTCAACTAACACCGATGCTTTAATGATTAAAAGGAAGTACACTGTTGATGTCCTGCGATGTGAGAGCTTAGCTTCACTTGCTCCAGCAACACTGGAACGGCTATTTCTCCGCGACTATGACATTATTGTGTCAATGGTTCCTCTTCCTTCTTCATCAGTTCTTCCTGGTCCTTCAGGCCCAATTCATTTTGGTCCACCCTCTTATTCCTCAATGACACCTTGGATGAAGCTAGTATTGTATACTGCAGGCCATTGTGGACCGTTATCTGCTGTTTTCATGAAAGGACAACGCTTCAGATTGCTGCCGGAACCGTTAGCTGGTTGTGAAAAGGCCCTGATATGGTCTTGGGATGGCTCTGTGGTGGGTGGACTAGGAGGGAAGTTTGAAGGGAATTTGGTCAAGGGCAATCTACTCTTACACTGCTTGAACTCAATGTTGAAACAATCTGCTGTGTTGGTGCAACCGCTTGGCATAAATGATCTTAGTGCGTCAGGAAACCTTGTCACTGTGGATATCCCTCTGCCCCTGAAGAATGATGATCATTCAATTGCATCTGTGGTAGCTCAAGCTAATTTGCCAAAAGATCAGGTCTTTAATGTTACCTCAGTACTGAAAGACCTATCCAGTAAATTTGAGTTGAGCACACTTGGCTACCTTCGTTTACTAAGACTTAACAAGCTTGTTGAATTGGATAGCTTTCATCCCGAATATGCAAGTTACCAGTGGGTGCCCTTGAGTTTGGAGTTTGGAATTCCTTTGTTCAATCCGAACTTATGTGAGAGGATTTGTGAAAGGGTTGTTGCTTCGGGTATACTTCAGAAAGATGATCTCACTGAACATTATGATGTGATGCAAAATGTTAGAAGGCGGCTAAGAGAACTTTGTAGTGAATATCAAGCAACTGGTCCGGTAGCGAAGTTATTTAACAAGAGGGGAAGCTCAAGAGATTTACCTCGCACTTTAATCAATAGTATTAGTAGCAGATGGAATCCAACGAATGATCCTTCAATGCCAACCAACAGAGGAGCCCCAAGTCAACAAGAGAGGCTAAAATTAGCTGGTCGACAGAGATGTCGCACAGAAGTTGTGGGCTTTGATGGGAGCACTATCAGGTATTTGTTAATTTGCTCATTCTCTGGATATTATGGTTTCCTGACATATTTCATATGATTCTTCTCATCTTAATTCATTGATGGCTAATGTTCTGAACCTGAAAAGGTCATATGCCCTTTCTCCGGAGCATGACGAGGCACCAATATCTGACGAACAATCATCCACCCGTGAGGGAAAACCAGATCCAGAAGAGGCAGACAGCACATATGTACTCTTACCAGGAGTAAACCTTATATTTGACGGGCTTGAATTACATCCCTTCGATATCGGTGCTTGCCTTCAAGCACGCCAACCTCTCTGGCTGATAGCCGAGGCATCAACAGCTTCATCAACCTTTATATGATGTGTTCATGCGGCAATCTCATTTTCACTCCAGTATCTCCGTTTATGGTGGTGATCAGAAGTTCAGAACTGAAAATCTGCAACTATAATGCTCCTCAAATCGCTGATTTCGTCAATCCTGACTTTGAGGATTATTTGTGGGAATATTTTGCTGTACGAAGGGTTTGCTGCTGTTTGATGTGCCATGTGATGATTTACATAACGAACTGACCGCACAGCTCTCGTCACCTCGGAGAATGTATATGTGGAGACCATCCATTTGCTTCATTCGTAAGTGCATGGTCTGAAGCCTTGTTTTTTGTGGTAAGATTGGGACTGAGATTCAATGTTTATAAGAATTTTCGAGAATTCTAATCCCTGTTTTATTTTTTCGAGTATTATAATACTTGGATTTTTTGTGTGGGTCGTTTAATTTGTAGGCTTCTATTAGCTTATTTGCACTGTATTTTACAGGAACTTAAACCTTTTTGGAAAAAATTATAGAGAACGGCTGGGCTCAATTGAGTGAGAATGACATCACCTAATTTCTTGTGCCACTCACCTGTATTTGGAAAAATTTCAACTAATGTCAACTAGAAATATTTAGTTGCAACTCATGTGCAACATTTTTGTGACTGGAAACATTACAACGGGGAAAATCTCAGATGCACCTATGTGCAACCAAAGTGCAACAGGGAAACATCTCACTTGCAACCCATATATAACTCACATGCTGCACAAATCACGATGTAAATCTGACGGTTTTCGAGTTGAATGAGATCGAACTTGAGTGAGAATTAGCAAAACCGAAAAATACATTGTTTTTATATACTATTGGACTACTGCAAATCACAGAGGCTTCTCCTATTGGTGCAGCCAAGTGAAAATAAATCATCCGGACCATTCCTGTGAGATATTGATTGCAATATTTAGGGGTGTAGACGTTGCCGTAACATATCCTTTACCGTATTTTTTTCTCGGATTCGGATCAAACCGGATAATCACCGGGTGTAGATGTAATAAACCACATATTCGAATAGGAAACAAGATGCAAGGGATCGAAAATAAAAACAATAGGATAAATAGTCTGGTACATAAAGAATTATATTTCTAGCATTTTTTTTGGAAGAATTTAACCTCTCGGCCTTGCAACAAACAAGTTAACAAAATAGAGATATGATTTAGACTTAACAATTCATGAAATGATATAAATATAAATTAAAAGTTGAACCATCAGCCAGTGGTAGAATTCATAGGTAGATGCGCATCAGATGAACTCATTAACTTAATAACTGATACTAGGCCAGATTGACCTTGACTTTTAAGTAATTTGTTTTTTGATAATCCAATTTGAAACCATCGGATTATCCTAATTAATTGTCAGATTATCCAAATCCGCATACTATTTGCTATACCATATCCTACACCATATTCAGCAGAATCAAATATCCTTATCTCTCGAATTTTTTCAAATCGGATATGGATCCTTAAAAACGGTTTTGGGACAGGATTCAACACGACAATTATCCTATCCGCTTACACCCTAACAGGATTGGTCACGATAAGGATGAAATGGGTCGATGATGCTATTGGGTCACTAGCCCGACCTAAAAGGCCAAGGCCAATGGGTCTTCTGGGTAGGTATGATGTGGGAAATCGAGGCAAGGAGCTAGTCACCACGAACCCAACGGGGAGTAGGCAGTCTCCACGGAGGTTCTCGCTCCTACCACCGAAGTCTCCTCGTAGCAATATGTTTGTTTTGGTCCTGTTTGGTTGTGCTGAATTTTGGATTTTGGCTTATAAGCCACATAAATACCTAAATAGGTGCTTTTGGTTTTAGCTTTTAGGAAACCAATGTTTATTACCCATGAGATGTCTAAACCCACTAAGCTTGTGATTCAGGCTGGTGTTTTACGTCTTATTTGTTTGCGAGTGACTAGGGCTCAATCAGGTGAGAATTAAACTAATTCTCACTTATATGACGTCACCTTAATTCTCACTTATATGACATCACCTAATTTTAGGTGCAACTCAAGTGCAATTCACATGTAACTAATGTTTTTAGTTGCAAATAATACACAATCCATTCATAACGGAAAAATTCCAGTTGCAACTCATGTGCAACTTATCTGCAACACTGTTGCGCCTTATTTGTAAACACGGTGAAATCTCACATACAATCTATGTGTAACTGAAAAAAAATCTCAAGTGCAACTTATATACAACTCAAAGCTTATACTACAAATCACGATGTAAATTGGATGATTTTGAAGTTGAGTAAGATCTGACCTAATTCTCAGTCTAGTCATAAATAGCAAATTGTTTTTTTTTTGGTTGTAAAGGGGAGTTGCTCTGCTCCTCCTTGGCTTCCATGTCTCGATATCAGGCCAGCTCAAAAAGCGTCTCGCATAGCACTCGTATCTGCCTAGATCTCGTCATCTCATCATGTCACGTGCTAGCTGTCTGTCGCACGCTGGGTAGCAAACTCCCGCATTGCCACCTCCTGCTTCCACGGAGAGAAACCACCTCGCGCGCGAGCTAAAAACGCGGAACCGCCCAAAATGAGCTAGTGCCGTGCTGCCACGCTCCATCCATGGCGGAGCAGAGGAGCCAAGCCAGAGACAGAAACCAACCCCAACTCTGCAACGGTCGACCAGGTGATGTACTCCTCCTGTAAGCAACGGCAACGCAATTAAGCTGACAACCAGAGACAGTCCCCAACAGACAAGATTCGCCCAAGGTCAAGCAGTTGGTCTA
The DNA here is from genome assembly GCA_012064385.1 of Puccinellia tenuiflora. Classification (NCBI taxonomy): domain Eukaryota; kingdom Viridiplantae; phylum Streptophyta; class Magnoliopsida; order Poales; family Poaceae; genus Puccinellia; species Puccinellia tenuiflora. Next base: position 575,036 of record QRDG01000823.1, read on the forward strand.
TTCGACCGCTGCACGAGAGGATCTGAGAACGAGTAAACAATCCATTACAGTAGTACTAGTTAGGAACTGACAGTGCACGCCAGCACAAGCCCACAAAGCATATGTGGACTGTCCTCTGATCATCAAACAACGTCGTCTCCTTCCTCCCGACCGCCTTAGCTCCGTATCCGTCTTCCCCTGCCCCTGCCCCTGCCCGCGCACCCGCGATTGCCAACGCGCCTAAGCAAAGGAGGCCACCACCACGTATCAATCCTTCCAGGCAAAGAAACCCCGCCCAATTTATGCCGGCCTCCCGGTGCCCAGCAAGATGCCGCCGCAGCAGCAGCTCCCCACAGTTGGCTCATACATCGTACATCCTCCATACATGGCGCACGCCGGTGAGGACATGGCCGCCTTCTACGATGCCTGGGTGCGCCGCGAGGAGGAGATCGTCGCCGAACTCACGGCCGCGCTCTCGACCCCGCGCCGGCAGCGCGACGCCGCGCTGGCGCCGCTCGTCGACGCCGCCATGGATCACGTCGGCGCCTACTACGAGCACAAGTCCCGCCTCGCCGACCGCGACGTGGTGGCGGCGCTCGACCCGCGCTGGCTCAACCCGCTGGAGCGCACCTTCCTGTGGGCGTGGGGGTGGAAGCCCGCGCTGGTGTTCCGCTTCGTGGACGGCGAGGGCGCTGTGCGCTCCCAGTCTCAGCAGCAGCGCCGCACGCTGGAGGACCTGCGCGCGGCCACGGCGGCGGCCGAGAGGGAGGTGGAGCGGGAGGTGGCGGCCGTGCAGGAGTCGCTGGCGGGGCCGAGGGTGCTCGCGGCGCTGCGCCGCCAGCACCTTCTGAACGGGGAGGCGGACGAGGCCGTGGCGGCGGTGGAGAGGTCGCTCCGCGTGCTGCTGGCCGCGGGCGACTCGCTCCGCGAGCGCACCGTGCGCGCCGTCGTCGGCGCGCTCGTGCCGGAGCAGGCGGGCGCGTTCGTCGCTGCCATGCTCAGATTCCACCTCGGGGTCCGTCGTGCAGGGCGCGTCTGGAGCTCGGGCCACGGCGGTAGCTAGCCGGTGAACTCTACCTGTGCGCGCTGCGAACGCCGTTGCGCCGGGAAATTAGGCCCCGTCTTATGTCATTGTCCGTGTGTCAATCGAGCCATTGCAATAAGCGTCGTGCACTTGTTCTCGTCCGTCTTGTGTGTTTTTATGTTGTTCTTCGGTATGTCAACATTTTTATCGTGTGAATTGTCAATTTTAATTCCCTATAATGAACCGCGCCAAATGTCAGCGTACACTCTAAAGCGGGCGGCTCGAGCAAAACCCTACCCATCCCCCCTCCCCCTCTCTTCTTTATCTCCCCAACCCCTCCCCTCTCTCTTCTTTATCTCGCCGCGTGGGAGTAATCCGAGGGATAATGGCTCCCCGACGGACAACGGTGGTGGGCTCACATCCCTCCAGTTGCAGCACATCTGGTCTAGGATGGCGTTTTGACTCTGAAACCTTTTGGTGGTCGGATCGCTGTTGTGGCTGCTGAACGGACATTGTCCTACCTAAATAGTTTTTGTGTTAATAAAAACATAATTAGCAGACTAACAAAGAGAAAAAAATGGTGTCCGACATTTTTCATGTATTTGAGTCATAGAGAAACCATGCTATCAAGATGCGACTCACTTCACAATGTATGGGAGAAATCAAATCACATACAGGACCCCTAAAATATGCACCCAACCTTTCCTATGGTAGAGAGAGTTCCACCCTCAAACTTGTTGTTTGTGTTCTATTTCACATGACTGGTTGTACTGAGTGTTAGCTCGGTTGTTAGGGGAAAACTCGAGGGAGGCACACTTGTGTGCTACTATTTGGAACGGTCTGAACCTTGCTTCGTACCTTGCTCGGTTGTACCGGCCCCCAGAAGTGCAGATTCTTCACGGCTCAGGATCCGGGGCACTTCCAAGGTAACCATAAGCTCTTAGAGAGTCACTTGAGAAACCAAACAATAGTTTTATCTAATGTGAAGGAAAACCATGATAGTTCTCTTGAGAATGCAAGAAATATAAAAAATTCAAAATGATGAACTTATGGTAGGTCACGAGAAACTCCTTGATGATTTTGAGCAACTCCAAAAGTCCCACAACGTTGTTAAGAGTGATCTGACAAAACTCACTCAGTCTATGATCAATTTAAGGCTAGTTTTCTAAAATATTGTGCTATATGTCATCGTATTGATTTGAATGATAATGATTGTGACACTAACCTTTATTGTGACAAAACATCTCTTACTGAGGAGAACACTAGGTTGAAAATCCATCTTAAAAAGAGCATAGCCACTTGTTTTGAGGGGAGAAGAAACTTAATGACCCTTCAAAAGGATAATATTGGGAAAGAAAGATTTGGATATTCTCCTAAGTTTAAAAAGGCCAACAACAGCAAGAAGAATTCTTCTCCCCCTACAAAATTGTTGATTTTGTGAAGGAGAGATATGGGTACCTAAATTCAAGACTTGATTCATTGTAGGAGTATGCTTATGATGACGGTTCATGGGTGCTAAATAGTGGAGCAACTAATCATATGACCGGGAGCAAGGAGATGGTTGAGGATTTAATTCAAGGACTATCCAGTCGCTCATACTTCACATTTCGAGATAATCCAAGATCAAAGGTGTCGGGTTTTGGCAATGTGGTGATTTCCCATGATGCATTATTGAGAACGTCATTCTTAATTAAAAAAATCATAAGATATCCTTTCCATTAGGGAACTTTCTCATCGTGAATATAGTACTTTCTGCGGGTTTACATGGTGTGACCATGTTTCAGAGCAATTTTCTTAAATTAGCCTTTGTTAGACAAGTTGAGAACACTTATATGTGATAGATTTCTTGAAAGATAAATCTAAAAATACTACTTACCTAATGACCAAAGCCGATTTCGGATGGCTTTGGCATTGCAATGAAACACATGTCAGTATGAGACGTTTACAAAATCTCCTAAAAGGTTGGGGCTTCTCCACAACAATCGGTGGTTCCCAACAATGAAGAGCGACCAACTTCCATGTCTAGGGATCCAAGAACACAAGAGTAATAAGATTCATATGGTGGAGATTGTAGATCTAAGTCTTCTCATTCAATCCCCAAAGAATTAACAAGTTTGGATGGCTGGAGAGGGAGATCAAGTGGAATTTATGAGGGCATTAATGGTGGAGAGAGGGCTGTGGTTGTCACCTTCCAAAGGAGGAACAAGATGACTTAGGCCAACCGTAATGGGTTGTGTCTACCGTGTCGTTTCTTACTGCCACATCATCTAACATACGTTACCAGTAGGGTGTGTCGTTTACTCCCGGTGTATTCACCATAACTGCTCTTCTGGATTTCTTGTACCAGCATTGATTTTCTTTTGCTGTGAGGGGTGGACGCGGGGAAGAAAACGAGCCAAGCATGAAGTTGCGCAGCACATGGGATCTAAACATTAAATGCATTATTTTGGGCCACGCGCTAAGAGCCGTATTCAGCCTTATATACGGCTCCAATCTCTCTCATCACTAATAAGGGTGCCACATCATGATTTTGCTTACGTGGTAAGGCTAAGAAACGATTCTTGTTGGACCGTTACGGACGGCCTTATATAGGTGGGAAATTTAATCTACCTATTGTGGGATTTTTTTAGGAAACACGGACTGCCCGGGCATTGCTCGGACTAGTCCGGCCCCTGGACTAAGTGCCTGAACTAGTCCGTCCGAGAAGATAGAGGCTAGAGCACTAACATGCAGAGGCCAGCCTGGGCTGGGCCCGGACTAGTCTTTAGTCCGGGTCCAAACAACAAATAGTCTAGGGCAACACGGGCATGATTCCGACCGAGAGGTCAATAAACTAGTTACCATGGGGGTGCACCCGGACTGAGTCTGTACACGGCACAGACCAGTACGGTCGCCCGGACAGTCCGGCCTGACTGCTTTCACACAGAAGCTTCCAAAATATAAGATCATTTTCAACGAAGATATGACACATTTATAATATGTGAAAAAAAGATTTAGCTGACCATATTCTAGCATGTAAATCCTCTATGCATCCCTTCTTGATAGTACGGGAAACTATCTATGAACCTAAACGGAAAATGTCAATTTCCTGCTCTCTTCTCTTTTGCTTCGAGGGGTCCACTTTTTCATTTGATATTTCTTCAAAGTAATCTAGAGACCTCAAGCAAATGATTAGACATTCTTATGTTATCATTAAAAATCAAAACTCGCTTAGGGGTCCGAAAGGCCCTTTCGCCCATAATTTCATAGTCTCATGTAAGGTACAGATTCGCACCTTGTACTAGTAGAGAATAGCTTATAGGAATCCCCAATATTAGTGGCGTTCCCAAATAGTGGCATACCACTAGTAACACCGGTGGCGTGCTAGAATGTAGATCCCCATAAGTAATATGCTAATAGGGGCGTGCCAGAACTGTGGAAAAGCCACCAGTATGTGGGACCTAGACATCAACCCGGGCGCAGTATAATAGTGGTGTGCCATATTTTTTGCACACCAATAGTAAATTCTTAGTGGTGGCGTGCCGTGTTAGGTCACACACCACCAATATCCTGCGCCCGGACCCGCTCGTGGGCCCTATTTTCTAGTGCGTGCCAATTCATTGACAAGACACTAGTAAAAAATACTAGTAATTTTGCAGAACAATATAGGCATGTGACAACCCACTATCTCCTTCTTCCTCCTCACTTTATTTCTCTCCATCCTTATTGCTCTTTATTTCTCTCTCCTGCCTCCTCACAATGTTAAATCTAGCTAGATAGACCTAACTAATTAGCTCTATATCTCTCACACCCACATGCATTAAATCCCCCCTCTCTCTCATGCATTAATTCTCTCTCTCTCTCACTCTCTCACATCCATTAAATATCTCTCTCTCCCCCCAACCGTCCCACGTACGCATGCCACTAGCTCGATCGACGCCTTGGTCATCTTTGACGACGCATGAAAAATAATTGGTGCATATTCATATGCATGTGTTTGAGATGGTTAAATCGATATTGTTGTGGATATGCATGTCGTTGCGGTGTCAGCCATTAGCTGAGGCAACCTTGTGGTGCTTGCGAATTCGTGTTATGTTTCCTTTTGTATGGTATTTACATGAGTTGCCAATATATCGGTGATCCATTGATTAATTTCTGTCTCATCAAATTCTGGCACTCAATATTGTTATATTTTTTTAGCAAAGGTCATGCCCGTTTTTTTAATACTGCTATTGCTTATACCTTAAAGGAGTGTATCTGAATTTGGTGTGAGAGATGTTACGAGATGAAAACTCACAGTCTGTGTCGTGATTGCAAAAACCTGGTTTTGATCGACCCCTTTACTGGTAGTGTGAACTCGCATTTTCTCCAACGTGGTTTCATGGATGATTATACACCAGGGGTTGATGAAGAAGGGGCCAATAATAATGGCGAAGAGCCGATAGATATGGGAGCATACATAGATATCTAGACATGAAGAAACGAAGGTTCATCGAGATGAAATCTCATGACCGTAACCTAATGATGACACAGATACTTCCGGTTCCACTTAGAAGGATACTGTTCAAGCATGTCCGTGACACACTTCTTGACCTCTGTAACATTTTTGACGTCATCTCTCAAAAGTTGATCCGTGTTCAATGTATCACAAGACTATAAGAGGAGATCATTGCCATACTATGTGAGCTAGAGATCAATTTCCCGCATGCATTCTTTGATGTTATGGTGCATCTGTTGGTCCATTTTGTCCCTGAGATAAAAAATCTCAGGCCAACATTCACGCACAACATGATGCTATTCGAAAGAATGAATGTGTTCATGAATAAATACATTCGTAATAGTGTCACACGCCACCGATAATTGGGAGAGAACCCCCACCGCGTGCCACACGACCACACCACAAGCAATCTCTCTCCTCNAACCAACTGAAGTTTGACCAAACTTTTAGAAAAATCTATCAACAAATATGACATATTGTAGATATCAGGTGAAAATATATTTCATTATCTATCTAATGATATTGATTATGTATTTTGTATATTAATAATTTTTTGTAAAAACTTGGTCAAACTTGACATAGTTTGACTTTTCAAAAAAAATATAGGCCTTAAGCCTTGGGATGGAGGTAGTATTAAGAATACTGATTCAAAATATTTTAAAAAATTGCTGTTACAAATTAGGAGATTTTTCATGTACGTCAAATAAAGTGCTCATGCTAGTTAAAATGTTTCATAGAATCACAAAAAGAAATATCGTGGGTAAATATTATGTGATGCTTATTTGAGAATATGTATCTCAAATAGAGTTTTCATGGCTAACAATGAAAATATCACATTTCGAAATACTAGTTGCGTATGTTTTACAGATTTTTTTCATATATAAGATAGATGTTCATGACTTAAAGTGCTCACGTACCTGAGAAAGAATGTTTGTATATTTACTGTGCAAGGAAAGTAAAAGATAAACCACTTAATTTGATGGAAATAAAAAAATAAACAAAAACGGAGAAAATTAAGATAACGAAGAACTCAAATGTATAAGAAATGTGAAAAGGATATAATAAAAAATAAAAGTAAGAATGAAAAACAGAAAAAAAAAAGGAAAGCCGGTTATTGAATCTGGCCTAGTAGCTATACCGTTCAGGCGACGAGTACTAGCTCGCATGGGATTTCCTAGCCTGGTTGATTGAAGAATGTTAGAACAGACGGGAGCTTCCAGACTCCATGGCTGGTCGGACTTGTCACCGACACCGAGCTTAGTGATTTCCATGCAAGGATCAAGCCGACGATGGTGTCATGATGACGACGGGCCAGTTACAGGTTGCAGGCGGTGCTCTGAGTCAGAGTTTTGTGACGACACCTAGAGCATCTACAATAAATTATCGCGGGCATAGAGAATTTCTCCAAGCAAAATTAGGAACAACCATGCCAAAATGTTTGATGCAATCACACTTTATCACAAAGGGTCAAACCATGAAAGTGTTTGTACCGCTATTTTTTTTTAACTATCAAGATGAAATTAAATTAGCAAAAGCATTCCCAAAGAAAGAGGAAAGGGACCGATTCATTCAGAAGTTATAAACCCTAAACCCTAGACATCCTGTCGCATGACCTCACATGGAGCATCGCAACAGGGTAGCCAGCTGCTCCACTCAGGCTGCAGCCCATTTCTCCTAATCCTTCAATCACGTGGAAAAAAAATAGCTTCAGCAGCATGACAAGCATGAAATCTATAATGCATTGGTTACAAGAGAAAAAGACGACGGTTACCGTGCATTCACATTCATCGTTGTTTCTTACATGTGCTCTCATACCCTCTCGATGACTTCTTCAAAGGGGGGATAAGCATACTAGACTCGAGTTGTAAGAAATTAGCTCCTGGTTCGTCTGATGATCATTAGCTCATGTAAGAAAATAAATTGAAAGGAGAAAAAGGGCTTATCATGATTCATGCTGGTCCAGAGTTTCACTTTTGTCGACACAACATGTATACCTTGACAACTCCTGGCATCTGAAGATGACTTTCCCTTTTCGTCACTTGGGGGCGGGATTAACTTTTTTACTTCTAGTGACCTTGACTTCCATAAAGGATGAACTACAAATAAGCTTTGGATT